>OY759261.1:10205071-10412813 GCA_963662155.1 Lamellibrachia columna
AGACATGGTGCGACGTTAGGTAGAACATGAGAATCACCAACCGTGTTGTAACCTGAATAATTATTATTTTGCAGGCTGTTTTACAATATTATATTTGAAGGTCAAATTAACAATCCCAGCAAGCCGCTATTGTAATCTTACTTTACATTATTTTAATGATGTACGTTTCCTTAATATGTTTAATAAACATGTGTCGGTGTGTATGCGTACATGAATACGCACGCACACACGCACGCATGCACACGTACACACAATCAACAACACTTACCGATGCCTGGCACCTGCCTACAGCAGACTGGCTGGTGGTTACATCCCGTCTTGTGGAAAGAAAATGTCCATCTGAAAACGTAAACTCGTAAACGTAAACGTAATCTATACAACATGAAGATACGACACATGTATGACGCTATAGCTTGGCTTCAGCACAGTTGTTTTCTGCGGATCACAAGTCTATTGACGAACCTAGTGTGTCAACAAGGATTCAGGTTGATTAGATACGCTTGGGGCCATAGAGGGGCATTGCACATGACGTTCATGTGTGGACATGCTATGAAGATACACCAACCCACATCTTAGCTATGGACAAATAGCAACTACTATGTTGCGGTTTTAGGCTGTATAGCAAAAGTGATTAGTAACTGCCCTAATCTTCCTAGCACACAATGCAGTGTGTGAGATTCTCAACTGCCTTGGTCTATCCTTGCTGAGAGTGTGCATTGAAGTCAGATGACGCGTCTATCATATTGAAGGATAAAGTTGCACAATTGACGAGTTCAGCTGGTAACTTCTGCTTACTATGGTTGGAGACGTTTCAACTGATACTCTTGAATGTGTGGAATACTTTTCAAATGCTAGTTTGCTTATTGAATCTCTCGAATTATACGAGACGGAAATGCATTCGACTCACCTAAGAACAAAAATCACTGCAGGAATCACTACAACTTGACAGTGTCTGTATGTAATGTTGCACGAGTCCCACAAGAGTGGATATGTGCAACACATTGATCACACTGGAGATCGATCAGTGTATTGAAATGACATATGTAAACCACTCGTCTTAGCAGCTGGCAAAGTACTCACAATGGTGTTCCTCGATCGTGTAACAGTTTGTATTACAAAGGTAGTTATTCAAACTGTGTTTTTTATATCTGGAATACGCACCGTGGAAATAACCATATTGTGTCCCTTGCGTCAAGTCCAATAATAAAGGTATTGAACCAAACCGTCTACTTAATTATTTTACTTTTACAAAAATTCGACCTCGTGGGACGACAGGGATTGTGGACACAACTGCGGAAATATCGTTGCATAAATGATTTGTAGAAATGTTCGAGGCACTGAAGTAAGGGATGATGGAATTAGAGAAGAACATAAGCAAGTAATCATCAACTTTTAGTGGTCTGCCTTCGTGAATTATATAGAACAGTAGTTTGCACGCAGCTGGGGTTGAAGAATAGACTCTGCACCGAAAGCAGGAAAGGGAATGCCTTGCTGGTGATACATGGGTAGAGCATAGAAAACACCCAGAGCAAGTATATATGATATAGACAAATCAGGTGGCTCGAATAGCTGACAACAGACTTCCTAAAGAAATGTTGTACTTCCAACCGTCGGAATGTACTAGAAGCCGAGGTCGCCTCACACGTATATAATGCAAACATTGCCGAAAAGAAACATAAACTGATCCAAGCGAGCAGTAATAATCGCAACCGAGATTGACTGCGAGAGAGATGGTAGTTTTCCGATTCGTGTGTCAACAATGGAATCTTCATCGCTATGCAGTAAAGCTATACATGATACCGTTAACTGTTGTGTAGAGAATACATATGGTGAAGTATTAACAATATACATTTAATTAAACAACTATATAACTGGTCAATGTATAATGCAAATAATAACAGAAACTAGCAAGAACACCTCTAGAAGAATCAACAAAACCAAAATGGCGTATTGTGAAGGACTTACGCTGACTGGCTACACAATAGTGTTATGCAGCCAACAGTACATACAGCGATAAGATGTTGCAACATTTTTACATCGGCCGACGAGTTTGGAACATATGCGCCAGCAGACGAGAGCAACGACGAAACAGACAGCACTTTGAAGACAAAACTCTGAATGACGTGACAGGTAGATGACTTCGTATCGACTGTCTTACAAATGAATTCGAGCGCGAAGCCTGATCGTATTGCGACTCAGTCGGTTGATGATGTATGCAAATGATCTCATATGTATGTTGTGCCTGAGCTTTTGTTGGGAGAACAAACCAGTTTATCTGTGATGAGCTCTATATAAACGGAACAGCGGCGGCAGGTTTTGCAGAAGATCTACGAAGTAATATCTGCAACGAACGATTGAAAATAACATGGGTAGGATTAATTATTTAAACTTGACCAGCAGGGGTTCCTAATTATTTATGGAATGGGCGTATTGGAATGATGACCTGATTTTAATGAAAATATGGTTGATGCTTGTACACTCCACGGATATCAGATTGTTTGTACTCAATGTTAAGCAGGTTTTTAATTCCCTTTTTAATGTTCTGTAGTCTACCGAAGAAACAAGATTGATGTTTTCATTTATAATTAGTATTCTTTGTTCAGTTAGTTATTACTGAGCACCTAGCGACCAATGTGGAGAGACGCCGGTTTTCCGGTCTTTTCGTAAAAGAAATAAGTCTAACAACTATTATATTTTCCAGTGTTCATTAACACTGTCTATTCAAAACGTAACATTCACATATATGATGTATTAATAGTAAACTAGACAATAATATCCTAATACCACGTTTTGATGGCATGATGGCTTGCACACGCAAGCTTACGTACATATACTCACACGCACATGATTATGTACACATCATCGAGCCAAACTCTACAAACCTCGAATGAAACCAGGGTTTGCTCATGTATCGACCAGAAGACCAAAGATGAAGTTACATATTAGTTTCCACTTTACTTAGCAAGTGCGTGTAGACGGTGCTTTTGTAATTATATGTTGATAAATAGTTTAATAAGACGTCGCTATTCCACGCCTCAAAAAAACAAAAAACAATTATCCACTGATAGTTATAGTACCGTTCAGCTGGTCATGTGCGCACGGACATAGTAACGCACGCACGCACGCACATACGCACACGTTTACTTGATCATTTATTGGTTGTCCTCTATGAGAAAAAGTACTTCCTAATATCCAAAGTACAGTGATCTAATGTAACCTTATGCCTTCTAGTTGTATTATTTTTGTTGAGTGAGACAAAATAATTATATCAATATTTTAATAGCCATTCAGTATCTTAAACACCTTCAATTTGTTCTCATCATAACCGCCTAGCCTTTAGTGTTGCTCAATCACACTCATTCAGTCGTTTTTCAAACTAGGGTATCTGAGTTTTTTCAAGCCTATTTATATTCTTCTTACGATATTGTCTCCAAGCTTGCATTCAGTAAATGAGGCCTAACTATTGTTTTATACCTAAGCATAATTAAGTTTGTTTTCCCTGTTATTGTTAAATAATGATATGAGGTTTGCCTATTTCCTTTCAAAAGGAACCACACCCTCTTTTAATGACAAGATGAATGCTTTTGTAAGAATGCCTTCTGAACTACATTTACAAGTTTGGTTTGTTGACATTTGATACCTGATCTTATCCTACGTTAAAGAGTAAAGGCCGTGGTCAGTCTGACAGACCCGGGCCTATTGGAAGAACACTTTATGCGGATATCGGTGTGTACTTTTAAATGCTAATGTCAAAGTGAGCGAGATTTCAAGGGAGTGTGGATCTACCAACCTATATCGCTCAGTGACGGTTGAATGCGCATTGACCCGAGTGTTCAGGGACATAGGCCAATTTCACGCTTGGTCAACCACAAGGGTAACTCTCCGACCGTCACACGCCAGTGCTGCTTGGCGTCTCGCTGATGAACATAACACGTGCTAAGCGTTTCACCCCTTGCGTGGTCGACCTGTCGACAGACGAGGTGGGATAACTACGAGATGCTCGGTGGAAACCATGTTTTCCACGGCGAGCGACTCAACAACGGAACGCGTTAACAATCACGACGTACTTGAGTTCACCGTCACTGACGCCATGCATGCAAACTTAACCCTTTCGCCACCCCAAGCATTAACACAGCTAACCGAGGTAGCGGAACCCCCTAAAGTTGTGGCAAAAACAAAGGGGAGAGGAAAAAAGACAACAACAACTTTCTGTGTTCCACAGTGCAAGCATAAATGAAAAGAAACGGAAAGCATGGTACAATGCCAGTTGTGGGTTCATTTCGAATGCGTTGTCGAACAGCCATTGGC
Source organism: Lamellibrachia columna (assembly GCA_963662155.1). NCBI lineage: Eukaryota > Metazoa > Annelida > Polychaeta > Sabellida > Siboglinidae > Lamellibrachia > Lamellibrachia columna. Next base: position 10,209,380 of record OY759261.1, read on the forward strand.
GAACATTGGCGTGTGGAGTTACCATGCATGAAAATAACTGCCCAATGTTGTAATGCAACTGGTGGATAAAGTATCCAATCTCAGAGAGACAATGCTGCAGTTATAAGAAAACAATGCCGAATTAATCAAACTGGCGAAGGCGCAGTGCAATGCAAATTATATTATCAGGAATTAAAACTGTGCTCTGTTCGAAAAAGTAGCATGTCTTCGCAATGAGATAAATCATGGCAACAAAATCAGAGCGATGAATGAAAAACTGGCAAACTTCGTCGGACTTGGCAAATCTGAGTCAGTCGCCTACTGAACGTGAATCCTTTGCCGCAGTAACAAGTAGAAAGACAAGAGTTTTCATGTTTGAAAATCAAATTGTACGGGACATCCACAAAGTGACCACTGCGGACAATGAACAAGTGGCCTTGCACACATCAACTACGCTACGCCAAAAGTTTTAATAATTGCTGTCAAGTGGAGTGAGGTGTGCAAAGAGGCTGACGAACTCACTATCGTTTGTTGCGAGGTAGTCATGGGTGGCGCGGACATGAATCAAGTGAAGCACAACTTCATCGACCTCATCAACTAGCCTGCGTGAATGTCACAGAAACCTGGTTCAAGAGCTACACGGAGCCGGAATATGTCAGACAAGCAGGTTTCTGTTGTGAAAGGAAGGACCGGGTGGAAAGAGAAGGTGGAGGAGAAGCGTGTTGTGCGGCAGAGACCTTGGTGTATGATCGGTTGCATGATATTGAAGATGTTGAGCGCGAAGTGCTATGGATTAAATTGAAGCCAAATACATTATCAAGAAAATATTTGTGTATTATTATAGCGTGCATCTATCACCCTCCTGGTCTTGACAACGACTCGTTGTGGGTGTACCTGATAACTAATATGGACACCGTTTTGCGACGTATCCCAGATTGTGGTATTGTTTTTATTGGAGATTTCAATCAAGTCAATAACTGATTTTTACGCACATATTATGGATATAATGAACTTAGTAAGAGAGCCACACGAAATCGTGCATTATTATACAAAATATGGTCTAACGTGTCACGTGTGTACGGTTGTCCAATAGTGTTTGACGGAGTAGTAACATCATACCGCAAGATGGCGTTACTGGTCCCATCGTGTCTCCCAACACTTGACACGAGCATAGTCCAGAGCATCGTTACCAGGCGCATCGGTAACAGTGAACGAACTATGTTTACTTCAGCGCTGTCACGTACCAGATGGGAGTATATGTACATATTTTATACATGCGAGGAACATTTTAATCTCTTCCAAGAAACCATGTACTATTTACTGGGCACGCGTTTTTCGTACAAGACTGTTTCACGTCATTGCACAGATAAACCATAGAACACATATGGCTTCCGGCACCTGATCAGACAGCGAGAACGAGCTCGTGTGTCTGGTGACTTGGAACAAGCTACAAGACTTAGGAACTTTATGAATCGCACAGCTTCACAATTGCTCCACCACTTTTACCAATAAAAAATCGCAATACTCGAGGAATCATCGACACTTGACTGGTGTAAACACGTAAAGCTTATCTTGGGAACGTCACCTGATAGCCGCAATGAGATTCACGGGCTTGCCAATAAATACACTAATGTGGATATGGACCGCTTGGTGTGTGATAACGTACTAAGAGTGCAATCCCCTCAACCAATATTTGACGCTGATGAACCATCGCCAGCTGAGTTCATTATCAGTGTGACAGATACAGGTGTGGCACTTGAAGAGGCGAAAGTTAACAAAGTCACTGGACCGGAAACATTCCACCAAAGGAATATTGGCTTTTCGCAACTTCTAGCGGCACCGGTCACATCTATATTTAACAGCACACCCAGGGAAGGAGTACTACCCAAGTTATGGAAGTCAGCAACTGTATTCCGTTGCGGAAGAAGCATCCACCAGACACAGTGGAAATTGAATTTAGACCTATATCGCGGGCTCCAATTCTGGCAAACGTGGTTGAGTCATTTGTGCTACAGTGGGTCGATAGATGTGTTAACGCCATATTGATGCACTTACAGTTTCAGAACGCTTTTGACAAAAAGCCACATGAAATATTACTACTTAATTTAAAAAGAAATGGTATCGGTACTCTTGAGAGAGTGGTACATTCTCCAACTGGAAATTTGCTTACATAACAACCCGAAGTACATGAGGCGGATAAACAAGATTTAACAAGATTTGCCATCCAAGCCAAAGGCCCAGATGGCAAGTGGACAAGGAAGCCATTGGCTTATCGAGAGTCCAACAAAGTTCATCTACTTATAGCCCGCCCTCCTGAGATATGTGTCAACCTTGTTTTTAAACATATTCACGCTGCTAGCAGTTACACAATCTGTAGACAATTTGTTCCATTCATTTATTGTCCTCTGTGAGAACAAGTGCTTCCTGATGTCCAATCAACATTGATCCTTTACTAATTTTACCTCATGTCCTCTAGTTTTGCTATCCTTCTTGAGTGGGAAAAACAATTTTCTATCAATATTTTTATACCCATTCAATATCATAAACATTTCAAACTAAGGTCTCTCAGTTCTGGAATCATTTTAGTTGCTCTCCTTTGTATGCGTATCTATATCCTTCTTACGATATGGTCTCCATGCATGTATACAGTATTCTAAATGAGGTCTAACTATTGCTTTATAAAGAGGTATAATTAACTTTTTTCCCTTGTATGTTATGTTTCTACTAATCGATCCAATAATTTGATTACCCTTTGAAGCTGCAATACCACACTGCTCTGAAACTTTCATATCAGCGCTTATTGTAACTCCTAAGTCCTTTTCTTTTACAGTATTACCCAGAACAGTATCTCCCATTTTATAGTTTACATTCAAGTTCCTATGTCCTGTATGTAGGCATTTACATTTCCCAAAATTGAACAACATCTGCCATTTCTCAGACCATTTCACTAATCTATCTAGATCGTTTGTAAATGTTGTTTATCACCATCAGTATTAACCTTTCTAAACAGTTTTGTGTCATCCGCAAATTTCAGTACTTTACTTGTTATACTGTCGTCCAAGTCATTGATATAAATTAAGAATAATATAGGTCCTAATACTGATCCTTGAGGTACCCCACTCAAAACCGATTTCCAATTTGAAACTTCTCCATCTACTACAACTCGTTGTCTTCTGTCAGTCAGCCATTGTTCTATCCAGTCAGTTATGCTATCCCCGATACCATGGGCTTTTAATTTAAGTAGTAATCTTTGATGTGGCACTTTGTAAGAAGCTTTCTGAAAATCTAAGTAGATAATATCTACTGGCGATCCCACGTCTATCCAATTAGTGATTTCTTCCAAAAAACATAACATATTTGTTAAGCATGACCTCGCTTTAAGGAATCCATGTTGAGATGAATTTAATAATTTATGCTTAATGAGGAAGTCCACCATATGGTCTTTAATTAACCTTTCTAATAATTTACAAATCACTGACGTTAAACTCACTGGTCTGTAATTATCTGACTTATTTCGCGAACCCTTTTTAAATAATGGTATGATGTTTGCTTCTTTCCACTCAAAAGGAACAACTCCCTCTTTTAATGACAAGTTGAATACTCTTGCAAGTGGTATACTGATTTGTTCTACTCTTTCCATTAGTAATTTTGGAGGAATCCCATCCACTCCCGGTGATTTGTTATCCTTCATTGCCTTTGTTTTCTTAGCTACCAATTCTGGAGTTACAACTAACGGACCTAAATAGCCAGATTTAGCCCCCTGAAATTTAGTATCAGCAACTGGTAATGAACTAATATCTTCTTTGGTAAACACTGAACTGAAGTAACCATTTAGGTTTTCCGCCATTAAAAACCCCTGTGATATTATATTTCCAGCACTGTCTTCTAGAGGTCCAACCTTGTCTTGTACGTTTTGTTTACTCCTGACATATGCATAAAAACTCTTGCTGTCATTTTTTATGTTACATGCTAGTTTTTGTTCATAGCTTCTTTTAGATTGTCTGATTTCAGTTGTAGCTGCATTAAGTGCCTCTTTGTGTTTTGCATAGTCTTCGTCCTTTCTGGTACGCCTATAAACCATCCACATAGTTTGTTTTAGCATTATTATTCTAATAGCCTCTTTTAACAAGTGTTTCTTTCTACACCGTTTTCCTTGTTTTTGGAAGAGAACAAATGTATCGATGATACTCTCAATTTCATATTTTAGAATATTCCAACATTCAATTGCGGTCTTATTCATCAGCATGTTATGCCAATCTAGCTTTGCTAAGTATTTTCTCATATCTTTGTAGTTACCTTTGTGGAAGTTTCTCTTGTACGTTTTCTTAGTTTTACTTTCTGATTTTACATTGATGTCAAAATGTATTTGATTATGGTCACTATTACCCAATATTTTTACATTGTCCACTAATTCTTTTTGTGATGACAAAAGTATTTCTAATACATTTTCTCCCCTGGTTGGTTCTAGTACGTGCTGAGTAAGAAAGCTATCCTGGACTAAAAATATAAATCGTTGGTCCTCAATCCCTGTTCTCTCTAGAGAATTCCATTGTATGTGTCCATGGTTAAAATCTCCCATTATGATACATTCCCCTTTACTAACTTCCTTTATAGCGTTTTTTATTTTTGTGTTGTCCTCTTCGTTTATGTTTGGACTTCGGTAAACTAATCCAATAGTTAATGTTGAATTTCCTGAAACAATTTTGCACCAAAGAGCTTCATCGCAATCTGCTTCCCTTTCTAGTTTTATTTCATAAGCCTGAATAGATTCTTTAACATATAAAATAACTCCCCCGCCCCTTCTTCCTATTCGATCTTTCCTAAACATTACATATCCTGTCGGTCCTAATTCAGCATCTGTTATATCTATGTTGGCCCATGATTCAGTTATACCAATTATGTGAGGGTCAATATCTTCTACCATAATGTTTAATTCGTTTTTCTTATTTACTATGCTCCTTGCATTTAAACATACGCATCTATAACCTTTTTCAGAGATGTTTTTCGGATGATTTGATATTGGTTTATCTGTGCTAGTGGCCTCTTGTTCTGCTTGAGACACCTCTAGGTAACACCCCCCCTGCACTTCTAGTTTAAAGAATGTTTACTTCCAAAAATATTTGTCATTGTACCCAAGTCACTATCTACTGCTGCTGAAAGTTTGTCCGCGAATACTGCCGCCCCCTTTCCACTTAAATGAAGCCCATCCTTCATGTACATATCAGCCCTCCCAACAAAACTTCCCCATATATCCACAAATCCAACTTCCTCTTCCCTACATAGCTTCTGGATTAACATGTTAATTGCCATCCCCGACAATTTCGATATTTGTGACCCCTCCTGCCCATTACAGATAAAATCCCTGACAGTATTACCTGCTCAACCCGCGTCTGTTTTAGTGTTCTGACCAACTGCCTATATTTCCTAACTATGGCTCCCTCTCTACGTTATTTGTCCCTGTGTGTACTAAAACGTGTAATAAAACAGATCCACCCTTACCCGAGCCTACAATGTTTTTTACTCTCTCAGTTATCGCCTCTATTTTGGCTCCAGGCAAGCAGACCACCACATCATCTCCCTTGTTTAAGACTCTCTCGTTCTTCCTAACTATCGAATCCCCCACAAACACCCTCGCTCTCTTCCTCACCCCCTCTATCACTGCTGCAGAATAACTCTTCCGTTCGATCCCCTCCATCACATTCTGTCCTGACCCCTTCCCTCCTGTCTCCTTCGCTCTTGTCTCCCTCACTTCCCACTCCTTTGCTCTTGTCTCTCCCACTGCCCTCTCCTTCACTCCGGTTGTTTTCCCTCCCGTCTCCCCCACTCCCTTCTCCATCCCTCCTGTCTCCCCTACTCCCCTCTCCTTCACTCCGGTTGTCTTCCCTCCCGTTCCTTTCCTTCCCGTCTCCTTACGTCCTGTCTCCCTACGACCTGTCACCTTCCCCCCTCTCAGCTTCCTCCCAGGCTGCGGTAAGCTCTCCCTAGCATCTCTTGTGTCTTTCCCCACTTTATCATCTACTATTGTTCCCTTCCCACCATTGCCACAACGAGCAGCCTCAGCTCTTCCAACTCCACCTCTAGTTCCTTCATCTTCCTACTTCCCCTACACTCAAAACTAAAACTATCTGCCTGGACCTCAGCCCAGGACTTCTCGCACCCAGACTTGACGAAGTCCACCCAGTTACTGCAAATGCCACACATTAAGTGCCTTGTGGCCTTTAACTGCCGTTTGCACGGCGCCATCATACAATTTAGTTTTAATTAGTTTGCTACGTTAGCCTTGAATAAGGCTGTTTTTGTGATCAAAAGAACACTTTAGTCTAATATACTTGCTAACTGTGTCTTCTATTAACCTCGCATGAGAAAAAAAAAACCTGCCACCTAGCGAATACGGAGAACACTGTGTAACAAAACAACGAAATCAGTGTGTACTAATTTACGCTAAAATCCTGCTGTTAATTCCTTTTTACCGAAAACGTTTATTACCACTATGTCAGATATTACCTTATGTATATAATTTAAGTAAATAAATCACGTTATCTGATATATATATATTAGCCAATGTAAACGATAGCTCGATGCACGGGTTGAATTAACGACCTGTAAACAAACTCCCTTTTATCGCTCGTTGAGTTTGAATCCGGGAAAAAATACTACCTCTGTTAACAAAAACGGTTTCTTAATATAAGTCTACAAGAAGTTGGTGAACAATATGTGTATAATACTAATACTTATTCTAACCAATATTCCAATGTTACTGACTATTCACTATGCTATCTCAATTTTCGAATAGTAAACAACCCTATTAACGCTCGCTGAATTCCCTGACACAATACGAAACTAACTTACTCTAAAATACTCCCTCTGACTAATAATTAACAAAACCTGTTTCCTAATATATGTCTACAATACGTTTGTGCAAAATATATATTCAATAGTAATACTTATTCTATTTGATATACCGCGTTTTTCTGTAAATGATCTACACCAAATTCAAGTCGCTGCACCAAGTCCGCTGCACCAAGTCCAAGCCATCGACTCACCCAATAACCAAAAATTGCCTGGCAAAGGTAGTAATTCCGGGAAATATCTTAAATGTGGGGGAAGATCACTGCAGGAAACACTGCACAATATATGTGTGCAACGAAACTACTTCTTTGGTATCGTCTATCGCTTCCGTGTGACCGGCGGTTTCTTTGTACCACATATGACTCGTTATTAGAGTATATTTGGCTTCCTTACAGTAGCTCAACGCCGTTTCGATGTAGGCGCGATACGGATACGTGTTGGTTGAAAGGGTCACGAAAGTATCGTTCAGGTAGACGTCGACTTTACTGAACAGCTAATGCAGCCGATTATTCACAGAACCTACCGGGTCGTTCCCGTCGAATTTCCTTCCGTCACCTTTGGTCACCTTCGCTGACACGAACAGGCATATGTTGGCTGGATTCAGTTAAGTATATCCCGATCCGCCCCCAAGTAGCAAGAATTCGATGGGACAGCCCGACTCGAGGGAGGTCATCGGTTGATGTTCCACCCATTGTCCAGCGTCGATGCTGGCCTGTTTCGGCGGAGCGCCGAAGAGATCCAGTTTGCTCTTGACACCCTCGCAAGATGTTGCTAATGAACGAAAACAATCGTCGAACACGTCACCGGTCTGTCCTGTACGAAGTAGTTTCGTTGCACAGACCCGTCGTCACGAGGTCGCGCTTTATACATTGCCGCCTCCTCTTCTGCTGCTGCTGCGCTCTCACACCCGCGGGGTCTGAGGTTAAATACTAAAACTCAAGCTTACGTATGTGCCCAAGTCTGAGGTTTCATGTTCATCAGAGTTTTCGTGCTCAACTGAGACTATAAGACGTCTTGAGTACGTACTCAGCTGAGCACGAAAAGACAGTTTTTTTTCAAATGCACTAGCGGCCAAATGGAACTCTCTTTTTGGAAAAGATAACAAAGATATTTCCATATATAAACAGTGGTAGACGATGAATTTCGGCGGCAAGCTTGTCTTTTGCGTTAAAAAGCGCTGGAGAAAAATAAACCCACCACCAATATCGCACGCTGTGTAGAAAGTCGGGCACACTGTGAACGATTTAACAGACAGAACGAGACGAGTCAAAAGATAAAACTGTCTAAAAATAGTAAAAAGTAATACCTCGCAGCCAAGCTAAGCCTAAACCCTATCTATCATCATCATCATCGTCATTAATCCCATAACCCGTAGTGTCGTTGGGGCACCACCGATGACCTTGCAACCAGTTGTCTCCACTTCTTCCTGTCGTCTGCCACCCTTTGTGTCTCTGAGAAGTCCAGGCCTGTCCACTCTTTGATGTTGTCCTCCCACCTCTTCCTCTGTCTTCCTCGTCTTCTTGCTCCCCTAACGGTGCCTTGGAGGATGGTCTTTGTCATGCCGGATGTTCGTGAGACGTGCCCATGCCATTTTATCTTCCGTCTCTTTACCGTCGTTAGGAGATCTTAATAGGGCCCGATGGCTAGTGTGATTCTATCGTGGATCTCTTTTTTGGTTACATGATCCTTGTATGAGATGCAAAGGCTCTTCCGATAGCAGCTCATTTCCATGGCTTGTAATCTTCTTTGTAGTTCAGATGTGTGTATAGAAATATTGACATGAAAAGTGATCGTATCAATCTGATTTTGGATCGAAGGGTGATGTTTTATCTTTCCATATGGGTTTCAGTCTTGTTATCGCTACTGTTGTCTGGGCAATTCTTGAAATTATCTTAGGTTTGGAACCCTAAATAAACGATTCGAAAGTCGGCAACCTAATTAAGTTTGCCATGTTCATTTGCGACTTTGTAACTAGGACTTCTGGAAATGTACCGAGGAACACGACAAGTTGTAATTGTTCAATGAATACAACTATTAATATAACATCAATTTCGGTACAAAATTATATTATATTTATGTTATCAAATGTAAAATATATAATTATATTACATAAATCCATGGTATATTATAATGTTTTACTTTGATATTTCATTAGAATGTCCATTGTTTACATAATCTATGTTGTGAGACAAACGTTCAGTTTATAGTTTTTATCATTCTATTTGTATTGAATAAGTAAAAACAACTCTGTTTAGATAATATTGTCCTGATACACTTGAACTATACACTTGTCTGTTATGATGGGACCATTCGTCAGAGTCACTTAGAAGACTCTGTGTGGTACACAGTAATATATTCATATTGTTGTGCAGTGAACCCAGAAAGTGCAGTATTTGTCAAAGCTAAGAAACAGCTGCTTCAGACGGTGTTAACACATATTTTGTTGCCCCCCTCCCATGGTTGGTTTTGATGTGGGGTGTCACATGTTTGTATCACGGGGATTATCCACTATTAGTAGTTTTTATTTATTTTTATTATTTTATATGTGTGTAATATGCCATAGTAAATTGATTACATTGAATTCATGATATGCTAAAATGGATTTCATTGAATATCATAAATAAATTTGTATTAATCCTTAATTATTAATATTTTGATAGCTAATAAAACAAATATACTAATAAGACAATCTCAAAGAGTAAAGTGTAAACTGAAAGAGTAAACTATGCTATCATTGATAATGGTAATTATTAATAAAATAATAATATGATGGAAGTACCCAAGCCAAGTGTACTTTTAATGTGCACACTAGCTACTATATGGAATCATTATTTCCATAACATATATTGTTTTATTTATCATATCGTATCATATTTATCGCACCTTACTAGGTTTGGGCTTATAAGGCAAACATAGTTACGTTACCAAGTTATGTGTGGCATGCCTCTTAATCATTGTATAGCTATATTCGTCAGTACTTTATATTCCAATCACATACTCAATTCAATTCCCAAAGTATGATGTTCTTCTTTGCTTTGGAAAAGTTATGATATCTTTGTATATATTATTTGGAAAATATGTATTTACTCTACATTATAGGAAAGGTGTAAACACTATATCATAGAGCTGTAGTTTGTTATATGATCTACTTCGTTCTTAGATTTCCTGTGGCATTGGAGTAATGAGGCTAGAACAGCATTGTAGTGTTCGAGTACTGCGAGTGGAAACGAGAACGATATGTGTTGTGCGCAGTGTAGTGAATATGAATAAATGGGCGTGTTCAGAATTTGGCGGATTACACGGACATAACAAATGGCGACGAGGATGGAGATTCCGGTTCCAGGACTTCCTCCATTCGACACAACGGACGAACCAAATACCCTGTGGTTGAAATGGAAAAAATGGATAATGTCATTCAATTTGTATCTTGCGGCAAAAGGCGTGGATAGTGATGGCCAGAAGGTTGCGTTGCTGCTATGCATGGGAGGAATGGAGTTCCAGGAAATCTTCTACCAAATCGTACCCGAAAATGCACAATTAACATTCGACCAAACAGTTCAGACGTTAGATAGATATTTCCAACCTAAAATGAACCTACCATTCGAGAAACATCTTTTTCGAAAGATGGAGCAGGCACAACACGAAACGGTATACCAATTTGTGTCTCGTCTACGACAGAAAGCAATATCATGCGGGTTTGGCAATGTTGATGAAGCTATCAGAGACCAGGTAATAGAGAAATGCAGAAGAATGCACCTACGGAGAAAGTTCCTTGAGAAGTCGGGGAACATACTGTTGAAAGATCTACAAGATGTCGCCAGAGTATTTGAAGCAGTAGACCTTCAAATGAAGGCAACGGGAAATCCAGGAGCAACAAATGACGCACAAGTGAATGTTGTCAACAAGAACAAGCCAAAATGGAAAGGAAAGGGAAATGACAGTGTTACTGGATGAACAGCATCTCACAGGCAAACGGAGCAGAGATGCTACCGTTGCAATAGACAGGGACATTTTGCGCGTGACGCACAGTGCCCTGCACGCGACCAGGTGTGTAAACAGTGTGGGAAGCGTGGTCACTATGCAGTGTGTTGTAAAACACGGGTCTGGAAGGCCTAAATGGAAGACTAGTGATAACACTAACCCAAAAGTGAAAACCTGTAACAAGGTGACCGGAAACAGACAGGGTGAAAACAGAGACGACTATGCTTTCACAGTTGACAAAACTGGAAACGAGTCGGGAGTTGTGGACCTCAAGGTTGGAGGGGTGGCCATAACCTCAATACTCATCGACTCAAGGGCAACCTGTAACATTATGGACAAAGCCACATGGGATATGCTCAAGAAGGATGGTGTCAAATGTGTATCACGCAGAACAAACAAGAAACTGTTCGCATATGGACAAGAGAAACGCATTGATGTCCTTGGAACATTTGTGGCAGAGATTGAGTGTGAACATAATGACAGGAAGTGTGAAGGAGAATTCACTCTCATAAAAGGGACCGGTAAAACACTACTCGGAAGACGTACAGCTGAAAAGTTAGATGTGTTGAGGGTTGGACCCCTCGAATACCCACACACATACTCCGTCACAGAAGAGGGGACTGATGATGACATACGCCGGAAGTTCGCAGTCGTATTTGCAGGCGTGGGAAAACTCAAGAATTACCAACTGAAGTTACACGTCGACAAAACCGTACAACCAATCGCGCAACCAGTACGTCGTTTGCCATTCGGTCTACGAGAGAAAGTAGAGAAGAAACTGGATGAGCTACTGGAGAAAGAGATCATCGAAGAAGTTTCGTAAACACCAACGACATGGTGATCACTTCTTGTAGTAGTACCCAAACCAGATGGCGACATACGTATTTGTGTAAACATGCGAAGAGCCAACGAGGCTATTGGGAGAGAGAGACATCCTATTCCAACCATTGAGGAAGTTCTCCAAGACTTAAGTGGGGCGTCGGTGTTCAGCAAGCTAGATCTCAAATGCGGATTCCACCAAGTGGAGCTGGCAGAGGAGTCACGGGAAATAACTACATTCGTGACACACCGAGGATTGTACCGGTATCGCAGGTTAATGTTTGGCATTGACTCAGTACTGCGAGACTGCAAGGGATCAGCAAACATAGCAGACGACGTGATCGTACATGGACGAGGCGTCAAGGAACACGACGAGAACTTGTTTGCCATGCTGAATCGTCTCAAGGATTGTGGCTTAACACTGAACGGCTATAAATGCAAAGTTCAGATTACCTCGATTGACATTTTACGGCCATGATCTGGGGAAACAGGGGATCACGCCAAGTGAAGAGAAGATAGATGCGATCGTAAACGCACAAAGCCCAAAGAATGCATCACAAGTGAGATCATTTCTCGGACTTGTGCAATATTCTGCCAAGTTCCTGCCGAACTTCGCAGAGGTGGCCGAACCACTAAGAATCCTCACCAGAAAGGATCACAAGTTCACATGGGGAGAGGACCAAGAAGAAGCATCCAGAGAGCTGAAGAAGCTCATGACAAGCGCGGAGACGCTGGCTTACTTCAAGAATGACTGCAAAACACGCGTTGTAGCAGATGCAGGACCAACAGGACTCGGAGCAGTTATGACACAGCTCCAGTAGGGACAATGGAGAGTTGTGGCATAAGCGTCCAGGAACCTCACAGCAGTAGAGCGGAGATACTCCCAAACAGAGAAAGAGGCGTTGGCACTCGTGTGGGCGGGTGAAAGATTTCACCTATATGTGTATGGACGTGAATTCGAACTGGAGACAGACCACAATCCGTTGGAATGCATCTAAGTAGTAAGTAAGGGGGAATGACCAAGCCAAAGAGGTGACCAGTAGAGAGTGTCCGGTCTCAGAGCCTTCTGGGTAGCTCCAGCGCCCCCTAGCGGTGACATATATCCACCTAGAGCGCCCCTAGCGACTGGAAGTAACCCTAACGGTCATAACCCCACATTACTGACATGACCCTGACCTGACCTCGTCATAATTGAAATTTTAATTAATTTTTTTTTTTTTTTTTTTATATTTATTATTATTATTTATTTATTTATTTTATTTTTTTTTCTTTACATACCAACATCAAGCTGAAGTAAGCTATAAACGTGTCAGGACACATAACTCCTACAGTTTACCCATAATTCCTACAGTTTACCCATAATTCCCCTATTCAATAAGAGTACAAGCAAATGTTATTAAATATTGTCGCGAGCTTAGGGGTGTCTCCACCTCGCCAGAGGATCAATCGATGTACTACTACTGCTACTGCGACGAGCGATAATACAGTCTACCTTATCGCAGCTGTTTAAGCCAATCAAATACGCGGCAATCGTTAGCTACTAGATCGGTGCCGAATATGTTAACAAAAGTTCTTATCGGAATGCCGTTACAAAGAAGCAATACAAAAGCAACACAATATTGTCCACAGACGTTAGACAGAGGACTCTGAAGCCTCTTGGTATTATGAGTCCAATCGGAACAATGTTCGTTCAGGAAGGTGCGGAACGCAGCGTGTCGTGGCGGCAGACCGTACGAGCAGAATAGGGTCATTAATAACTGAGATCAAAGAGTATGTTAACAATGGTCATTAACAGGATAATTAATTGAAGCCTCTTGGTATTATGAGTCCAATCGGAACAATGTTCGTTCAGGAAGGTGCGGAACGCAGCGTGTCGTGGCGGCAGACCGTACGAGCAGAATAGGGTCATTAATAACTGAGATCAAAGAGTATGTTAACAATGGTCATTAACATGATAATTAATAACTGAGATCAAAGGACCTAACGAGGAGACGAGAAACGAACAAAACACGATATCGTACTATATTTTCTTTATATGTAAATATTTAAAAATAATGCGCTTTTACACTTTATCCACAAATCCTACAGTTTACCCATAATTCCTACAATTTACCCATAATTCTCCTATGAAATAAGAGTACAAGGACATTTTATTAAATATTTGAAAATAATGACACAATATCGTCCACAAACGTTAGATAGAGGACTCTAAAGTCTCATGCCATACCGACGTAAAGGTGACGTAAGCTATAAACGTGTCAGGACATGCAGCTGATGTATGCCGCACACACAACAATACCAAATAATGACATGCAGCTGACGTAAGCGGCACCAGACGCGTCGCGGAAAGTGTACCATCAGCATATTTTCGTTATATGTCAATATTTAAAAATAATGCACTCTTACACATTACCCATAACTCCTACAGTTTACCCAGCACACATATGTAGTGTAGTGTGTTTGTTCCTTCACCGAGTTGTTATTTACATACCCCTTATATTCTGATTGACCAGGCGAGGCAAACTATTACCAAGATTAAACCTGTCTGAACTTCCGCACTGTGTGCAGTGACACTCTGCTGTAATAAAAGATGCATGATTATATGAATAATAAAGATGCATTCACTACTTACTGCGTGCAGTGATTCCATCATGCTATTGCCTTAATTTATTTACAATTTATTTACATATATATATGTATATATAGATATATGTATATATATATGTATATACATACTGTCTTCTGTCTCTCCTACTACCAGCCACATCCTGGCTCCTGACACATTGCCTCCACCATACTGTACTCTGTTGCTCCTACGTCCAGCCACATCCTGGCTCCCGATACATTGCGTCCATCATACAGTCCTCTGTATTTCCAACCTCCAGCCACATCCTGGCTCTTTACACATTGCGTCCATCATACAGTCCTCTGTCTCCCCTACCTCCAGCCACATACTGGCTCTTTATACATTGCGTCCATCATACAGTCCTCTGTCTTTTCTACCTCTAGCCACACCCTTGCTCCTTATACATTGCGTCCACCATACTGTCCTCAGTTGCTTCTACCTCCAACCACATCCTGGCGCCTGATACATTGCGTCCACCTCCAGCTACACCCTTTCTCCTTATACATTGCGTCCACCATACTGTCCTCTGTTTCGCCTACCTCTAGCCACATCCTGACTCCTGATACATTGCGTCCATCATACAATCCTCTGTCTCCCCTACCTCCAGCCACATCCTGGCTCTTTACACATTGCATCCATCATACAGTCCTTTGTCTTTCCTACCTCCAGCCACATCCTGACTCCTGATACATTGCGTTCATCATACAGTCCTCTGTCTTTCCTACCTCCAGCCACACCCTTGCTCCTTATACATTGCGTCCACCATACTGTCCTCAGTTGCTTCTACCTCCATCCACATCCTGGCGCCTGATACATTGCTTCCATCATACAGTCCTCTGTCTTTCCTACCTCCAGCCACCTCCTTGCTCGTGATACATTGCGTCCACCATGCTGTCCTCTGTTTCTCCTACCTCCAGCCACATCCTGACTCCTGATACACTGCATGCATCATACAGTCCTCTGTCTCCCCTACCTCCAGCCACATCCGGGCTCTTTACACATTGCGTCCATCATACAGTCCTCTGTCTTTCCTACCTCCAGCCACACCCCTGCTCCTTATACATTGCGTCCACCATAATGTCCTCTGTTGCTCCTACCTCCAGTCACATCCTGGCTCCTGACACATTGCGTCCATCATGCAGTCCCCTGTCTCTCCTACCTCCAGCCACATGCTTGCTGACTCCTGATACATTGCGTCCATCATACAGTCCTCTGTCTCCCCTACATCCAACCACATCCGGGTTCTTTACACATTGCGTCCATCATACAGTCCTCTGTCTTTCCTACCTCCAGCCACACCCTTGCTCCTTATACATTGCATCCAACATACAGTCCCCTATCTCTCCTACCTCCAAACACATCCTGGCTCCTGATACATTGCGTCCAGCATGCAGTCCTCTGTCTTTCTTACCTCCAGCCACACCCTTGCTCCTTATACGTTGCGTCCACCATACAGTCCCCTATCTCTCCTACCTCCAAACACATCCTAGCGCCTGACACATTGCGTCCAGCAAGCAGTCCTCTGTTTTTCCTACCTCCAGCCACACCCTTGCTCCTTATACATTGCGTCCACGATACTGTCCTCAGTTGCTCCTACCTCCAGCCACATCCTGGCTCCTTATACATTGCCTCCACCATACTGTCCTCTGTTGCTCCTACCTCCAGCCCCATGGTGACTCCTGATACATTGCGTCCATCATACAGTCCTCTGTCTCCCTTACCTCCAGCCACATCCATGCTCCTGATACATTGCGTCCACCATACTACCTCCAGCCACATCCTGGCTCTATACACATTGCGTCCGTCATAGAGTCCTCTGTCTTTCCAACCATCAGCCACACACTTGTTCCTTATACATTGCGTCCACCATACAGTCCCCTGTCTCTCCTACCTCAAACCACATCATGGCTCTTGATACAATACGTCCACCATACTCTCCTCTGTTGCTCCTACCTCCAGCCACAACCTGACTCCTGATGCATTGCGTCCATCATACAGTCCTCTGTCTCCCCTACCTCCAGCCACATACTGGCTCTTTACACATTGCGTCCATCATACAGTCCTCTGTCTTTCCTACCTCCAGCCACATCCTTGCTCCTTATACATTGCCTCCACCATACTGTCCTCTATTGCTCCTACCTCCAGCCACATCCTGGCTCCAGATACATTGCGTCCATCATACAGTCCTTTGTCTTTCCTACCTCCAGCCACATGATGACTCCTTATACATTGCTTCCACCATACTGTCCTCGGTTGCTCCTACCTCCAGCCACATGATGACTCCTGATGCATTGCGTCCATCATACAGTCCTCTGTCTCCCCTACCTCCAGCCACATACTGGCTCTTTACACATTGCGTCCATCATACAGTCCTCTGTCTTTCCTACCTCCAGCCACATCCTTGCTCCTTATACATTGCCTCCACCATACTGTCCTCTATTGCTCCTACCTCCAGCCACATCCTGGCTCCAGATACATTGCGTCCATCATACAGTCCTTTGTCTTTCCTACCTCCAGCCACATGATGACTCCTTATACATTGCTTCCACCATACTGTCCTCGGTTGCTCCTACCTCCAGCCACATGATGACTCCTGATACATTGCGTCCATCATACTGTCCTCTGTCTTCCCTACCTCCAACCACATCCTGGCTCTTTACACATTGCGTCTGTCATACAATCCTCTGTTTTTCCTACCTCCAGCCACATCCTTACTGGTTACACTGGTTCCCACACCTCACCACCCCCACCATAGAGTAATGAGACGAGTATAGCCATCTGACCACCCCGACACACGCATGCACGCACGCACGCACGGCATTCACCTTCTTTCAATAGACCTGAACATACAATGCGTCCACCATACTGTCCTCTGTTTCCCCTACCTCCAGCCACATTCTGACTCCTGATACATTGCGTTAAGCATTCAGTCCTTTGTCTCCCATGCCTCCAGCCACATCCTGGCTCTTTACACATTGCGTCCATCATACAGTCCTCTGTATTTCCTACTTCCAGCCACACCCTTGCTCCTTATACATTGCGTCCACCATACTCTCCTCAGTTGCTCCTACTTCCAGCCACATTCTGACTTCTGACACACTGCGTCCATCATACAATCCTCTGTCTTCCCTACCTCCAGCCACATCCTGGCTCTTTACACATTGCGTCCATCATACAATGCTCTGTCTTTCCTACCTCCAGCCACACCCTTACCCCTTACACATTGCCTCCACCATACTATCCTCTGTTGTTCCTACCTCCAAGCACATCCTGGCTCCTGATATATTGCGTCCACCATACTATCCTCTGTTTCTCCTACCTCCAGCCACATCCTGACTCCTGATACATTGCGTCCACCATACAGTCCTCTGTTGTTCCTACCTCCAAGCACATCCTGGCTCCTGATATATTGCGTCCACCATACTATCCTCTGTTTCTCCTACCTCCAGCCACATCCTGACTCCTGATACATTGCGTCCACCATACAGTCCTCTGTCTCCCCTACCTCCAGCCACATCCTGGCTCTTTACACATTACGTCCATCATACAGTCCTCTGTCTTTCCTACTTCCAACCACACCCTTGCTCCTTATATATTGCGTCCACCATACTGTCCCCAGTTGCTCCGACCTCCAGCCACATCCTGGCTCCTTATACATTGCCTCCACCATACTTTCCTCTGTTGCCCCTACTTCCAGCCGCATCCTGGCTCCCGATACATTGCGTCCATCATACAGTCCTCTGGTTTTCCTACCTCCAGCCATATCCTGGCTCCTGACACATTGCGTCCACCATACAGTTCCCTGTCTCCCCTACCTCCAGCCACATCCTGGCTCCTGAGACATTGCGTGCACCATACTGTCCTCTGTCTCCTCTTCCTCCAGCCACATCCCTGCCCCTTACACACCGCCTCCACCATACAGTCCTCTGTCTCTCCTACCTACAGCCACATCACGCCTCCTGGTACTTTGCCCCCGCCATACAGTCCTCTATCTCTCCTACCTCCAACCACATCCTGGCTCCTTACACACTACCTCCACCACACAGTCCTCTGTCTCCCCTACCTCCAGTCACATCCTGACTCATTAAGCACTGCCTCCGCCACATTGTGGCTCCTGATACATTGCGTCCACCATACTATACTGTCCTCTGTCTCTCCTTCCTCCAGCCACATCCTGGCTCCTGTACATTAATATATACTGAGACGATGGGAAACAGCAAGACAGCTTCGAGACAGTGTCATAAAATAAATAAATGTAGAGTCTGTATCTCCAGAACACAGCTGTAAGTTACAGTCACTACAACTCCCGTACACAAGTAGAATGCACAGTTACTGCTAGAATACATGACCAATGCACCCTCACGACACATCTAGAATATATAGTCACTACACACTCTGTACACAGCTAAAATACAAAATATTCACTGTATCTCCAGTACGTAGCTATAATGCATTGTCACTACAACTCCAGTACACGATTACTATACACAGTTACTGCTCACCCAGGACACAGCTCGAAATACATGGTCTCTGCACCCTCAGTACATAACTGGAATACATAGTCACTACACCCTCAGTACATTCCATAGAGACAGAGACCTATGGCAGCTAGAATTTCTGATACATACCTCGATCCATAGTGTAGTAGTAGTGAGTCGAATGTACCAATTACCCTCTGGTTTCCACACCTCACCACCCCCACCATAGAGTAATGAGAGGAGTGTAGCCATCTGACCACCCCCACGCACGCTTGGTGTTGCATTCTCGCTAGTGACACCTCTCTACATATGTACAAGCTCCATAGAGTAGTAGTGAGTCGAGTGTAGCCAGTATCTTCTGGTTCCCACACCGCACCACCCCCACTCCATCATTTGTGTTAGTTTGTCCGCCGTTTTGTTAGTTTTGACCATTATTTTGATAGTTTGTCCACCATGTAGTTAGTTTTGTCCATTATTTTTGTTTGTTTTTTCCGCCATTTTGTTAGTTTGTCCGCCATTTTGTTAGTTTTGTCCATAATTTTTGTTAGTTTGTCCGTCATTTTGTTAGTTTGCCGCCATTTTGTTAGTTTTTCCGCTATTTTGTTAGTTTGTCCATGATTTTGTTAGTTTGTCCGCCATTTTATTAGTTTGTCCACCGTTTTGCTAGTTTTGTCCATTACTGGTAGCGTTGTGCAAACAGCACTATCTCGATGCAGTCTATCTAGGGTTATACAACCGACAACAGGTTGGGGTTACACCTTTTTGCAGGCTCTCTAGTGTTATACAACCTACAACAAGTTGGGGTTACACCGTTAGGGTTAGGGTTAGGGTGGGCAGCTAGAATTTCTGATACATACCTCGATCCATAGAGAAGTAGTGAGTCGAATGTAGCAGTTACATTCTGGTTTCCACGCCTCGCCACCCCACCATAGAGCAATGAGACGAATATAGCCATCTGAACACCCTCCATAGAATAATGAGACGAGTATGGCCATCTGACCAAACGACGCACGCTTGGTGTTGTATTCCCGATAGTGACACCCCTCTACACATGGACGAGCTCCCCAGAGGAGTAGTAGTGAGTCGTATGTAGCCATTACCTTCTGGTTCCCACACCTCACCACCATAGAGTAATGAGACGAGCATAGCCATCTAACCACCCTCATTAGAGTAATTAGACGAATATAGCCATTTGATCACCCCGACGCCCGCACGGCCTTCACCTTCTGTCTATATACCTGAACATATTTGACACCACCCCACACTATATAGTCGTACACAAACCTCCATAAAGACAGAGACATTGAAGTTAGGGTTAGTTATGGGTTAGGGTTAGGGTTATGATGTCAATGTATAAGAGCGATGGTTAGGGTTTCGGTTTAAGGTTAGGATTGGGGTTAGCTAGGTGCTCATGGGTTAGGGTTAGCTCCAGTCGCCAGAGGGCGCTGATACAGTCGTCAGGGGCGCAGGGGCGCACGCGGGGATGGTAATACACCTTTTTCAGCGTAATACACCTTTTTCCTGTAATCGCGCGCACCCCTGATAGTATGGTGGACGCAATATATCAGGAGCCAGGATGTGCTTGGAGGTAGGAACAACAGAGGATAGTTTGGTGGAGGCAATGTGTAAAGAGCCAGGATGTGGCTGGAGGCATGGGAGACAAAGGACTGAATGCTTATCGCAATGTACCAGGAGTCAGGATGTGGCTGGAGGTAGGAGAAACAGAGGATAGTATGGTGGACGCAATATATCAGGAGCCAGGATGTGCTTGGAGGTAGGAACAACAGAGGATAGTATGGTGGAGGCAATGTGTAAGGAGTAAGGGTGTGGCTGGAGGTAGGAAAGACAGAGCATTGTATGATGGACGCAATGTGTAAAGAGCCAGGATGTGGCTGGAGGTAGGGAAGACAGAGGACTGTATGATGGACGCAGTGTATCAGAAGTCAGAATGTGGCTGGAGGTAGGAGCAACTGAGGAGAGTATGGTGGATGCAATGTATAAGAGCAAGGGTGTGGCTGGAAGTAGGAAATACAGAGGACTGTATGATGGACGCAATGTGTAAAGAGCCAGGATGTGGCTGGAGGCATGGGAGACAAAGGACTGAATGCTTAACGCAATGTATCAAGAGTCAGAATGTGGCTGGAGGTAGGGGAAACAGAGGACAGTATAGTGGACGCATTGTATGTTCAGGTCTATTGAAAGAAGGTGAATGCCGTGCGTGCGTGCGTGCGTGTGTCGGGGTGGTCAGATGGCTATACTCGTCTCATTACTCTATGGTGGGGGTGGTGAGGTGTGGGAACCAGTGTAACCAGTAAGGATGTGGCTGGAGGTAGGAAAGACAGAGGACAGTATGATGGAAGTAATGTATAAGGAGTCATCATGTGGCTGGAGGTAGGAAAGACAGAGGACTGTATGATGGACGCAATGTGTAAAGAGCCAGTATGTGGCTGGAGGTAGGGGAGACAGAGGACTGTATGATGGACGCAATGCATCAGGAGTCAGGTTGTGGCTGAAGGTAGGAGCAACAGAGGAGAGTATCGTGGACGCATTGTATCAAGAGCCATGATGTGGTTTGAGGGAGGAGAGACAGGGGACTGTATGGTGGACGCAATGTATAAGGAACAAGTGTGTGGCTGATGGTTGGAAAGACAGAGGACTCTATGATGGACGCAATGTGTATAGAGCCAGGATGTGGCTGGAGGTAGTATGGTGGACGCAATGTATCAGGAGCATGGATGTGGCTGGAGGTAGGGGAGACAGAGGACTGTATGATGGACGCAATGTATCAGGAGTCACCATGGGGCTGGAGATAGGAGCAACAGAGGACAGTATGGTGGAGGCAATGTATAAGGAGCCAGGATGTGGCTGGAGGTAGGAGCAACTGAGGACAGTATCGTGGACGCAATGTATAAGGAGCAAGGGTGTGGCTGGAGGTAGGAAAGACAGAAGACTGTATGATGGACGCAATGTGTACGCAATGTATAAGGAGCAAGGGTGTGGCTGGAGGTAGGAAAGACAGAGGACTGCATGCTGGACGCAATGTGTCAGGCGCTAGGATGTGTTTGGAGGTAGGAGAGATAGGGGACTGTATGGTGGACGCAATGTATAAGGAGCAAGGGTGTGGCTGGAGGTAGGAAAGACAGAGGACTGCATGCTGGACGCAATGTATCAGACGCCAGGATGTGATTGGAGGTAGGAGAGATAGGGGACTGTATGTTGGATGCAATGTATAAGGAGCAAGGGTGTGGCTGGAGGTAGGAAAGACAGAGGACTGTATGATGGACGCAATGTGTAAAGAACCCGGATATGGTTGGATGTAGGGGAGACAGAGGACTGTATGATGGACGCAATGTATCAGGAGTCAGCAAGCATGTGGCAGGAGGTAGGAGAGACAGGGGACTGCATGATGGACGCAATGTGTCAGGAGCCAGGATGTGACTGGAGGTAGGAGCAACAGAGGACAGTATGGTGGATACAATGTATAAGGAGCCAGGATGTGGCTGGAGGTAGGAGCAACTGAGGACAGTATGGTGGACGCAATGTATAAGGAGCAGGGGTGTGGCTGGAGGTAGGAAAGACAGAGTACTGTATGATGGACGCAATGTGTAAAGAGCCCGGATGTGGCTGGAGGTAGGGGAGACAGAGGACTGTATGATGGATGCAGTGTATCAGGAGTCAGGATATGGCTGGAGGTAGGAGAAACAGAGGACAGCATGGTGGACGCAATGTATCACGAGCAAGGGTGTGGCTGGAGGTAGGAAAGACAGAGGACTGTATGATGGAAGCAATGTATCAGGCGCCAGGATGTGGATGGAGGTAGAAGCAACTGAGGACAGTATGGTGGACGCAATGTATAAGGAGCAAGGGTGTGGCTGGAGGTAGGAAAGACAGAGGACTGTATGATGAACGCAATGTATCAGGAGTCAGGATGTGGCTGGAGGTAGGAAAGACAAAGGACTGTATGATGGATGCAATGTGTAAAGAGCCAGGATGTGGCTGGAGGTAGGGGAGACAAAGGATTGTATGATGGACGCAATGTATCAGGAGTCAGGATGTGGCTGGAGGTAGGCGAAACAGAGGACAGTATGGTGGACGCAATGTATAAGGAGAAAGGGTGTGGCTGGAGGTGGACGCAATGTATCAGGCGCCAGGATGTGGTTGGAGGTAGAAGCAACTGAGGACAGTATGGTGGACGCAATGTATAAGGAGCAAGGGTGTGGCTAGAGGTAGAAAAGACAGAGGACTGTATGATGGACGCAATGTATAAAAGGCCAGTATGTGGCTGGAGGTAGGGGAGACAGAGGACTGTATGATGGACGCAATGTGTAAAGAACCAGGATGTGGCTGGAGTTTGGAAATACAGAGGACTGTATGATGGACGCAATGTATCGGGAGCCAGGATGTGGCTGGACGTAGGAGCAACAGAGGACAGTATGGTGGAGGCAATGTGTCAGGAGCCAGGATGTGGCTGGTAGTAGGAGAGACAGAAGACAGTATGTATATATATACATATATATATATATATATACATATATCTATATATACATATATATATATATGTAAATAAATTGTAAATAAATTAAGGCAATAGCATGATGGAATCACTGCACGCAGTAAGTAGTGAATGCATCTTTATTATTCATATAATCATGCATCTTTTATTACAGCAGAGTGTCACTGCACACAGTGCGGAAGTTCAGACAGTTTTAATCTTGGTAATAGTTTGCCTCGCCTGGTCAATCAGAATATAAGGGGTATGTAAGTAACAACTCGGTGAAGGAACAAACACACTACACTACATATGTGTGCTGGGTAAACTGTAGGAGTTATGGGTAATGTGTAAGAGTGCATTATTTTTAAATATTGACATATAACGAAAATATGCTGATGGTACACTTTCCGCGACGCGTCTGGTGCCGCTTACGTCAGCTGCATGTCATTGTTTGGTATTGTTGTGTGTGCGGCATACGTCAGCTGCATGTCCTGACACGTTTATAGCTTACGTCACCTTTACGTCGGTATGGCATGAGACTTTAGAGTCCTCTATCTAACGTTTGTGGACGATATTGTGTCATTATTTTCAAATATTTAATAAAATGTCCTTGTACTCTTATTTCATAGGAGAATTATGGGTAAATTGTAGGAATTATGGGTAAACTGTAGGATTTATGGATAAAGTGTAAAAGCGCATTATTTTTAAATATTTACATATAAAGAAAATATAGTACGATATCGTGTTTTGTTCGTTTCTCGTCTCCTCGTTAGGTCCTTTGATCTCAGTTATTAATTATCCTGTTAATGACCATTGTTAACATACTCTTTGATCTCAGTTATTAATGACCCTATTCTGCTCGTACGGTCTGCCGCCACGACACGCTGCGTTCCGCACCTTCCTGAACGAACATTGTTCCGATTGGACTCATAATACCAAGAGGCTTCAATTAATTATCCTGTTAATGACCATTGTTAACATACTCTTTGATCTCAGTTATTAATGACCCTATTCTGCTCGTACGGTCTGCCGCCACGACACGCTGCGTTCCGCACCTTCCTGAACGAACATTGTTCCGATTGGACTCATAATACCAAGAGGCTTCAGAGTCCTCTGTCTAACGTCTGTGGACAATATTGTGTTGCTTTTGTATTGCTTCGTTGTAACGGCATTCCGATAAGAACTTTTGTTAACATATTCGGCACCGATCTAGTAGCTAACGATTGCCGCGTATTTGATTGGCTTAAACAGCTGCGATAAGGTAGACTGTATTATCGCTCGTCGCAGTAGCAGTAGTAGTACATCGATTGAGCCTCTGGCGAGGTGGAGACACCCCTAAGCTCGCGACAATATTTAATAACATTTGCTTGTACTCTTATTGAATAGGGGAATTATGGGTAAACTGTAGGAATTATGGGTAAACTGTAGGAGTTATGTGTCCTGACACGTTTATAGCTTACTTCAGCTTTATGTTGGTATGTCAAGAAAAAAAAAAATAATAAATAAATAAAATAAATAATAATAATAAATATAAAAAAAAAAAAAAAAAAATTAATTAAAATTTAAATTATGACGAGGTCAGGTCAGGGTCATATCAGTAAGGTGGGGTTATGACCGTTAGGGTTACGTCCAGTCGCTAGGGGGCGCTCTAGGTGGATATAGGTCACCGCTAGGGGGCGCTGGAGCTACCCAGAAGGCTCTGAGACCGGACACTCTCTACTGGTCACCTCTTTGGCTTGGTCATTCCCCCTTACTAACTACTCATCTACAGCAGAACATCGAAGCCATCGGCGAGGATAGAAAGATGGGTGCTTCGTCTTCAAGGGTACCAGTACAAGGTGGTCTACCGGCCAGGGAAAACAAACATTGCTGATGCGCTCTCACGACTAAATCAGACGACACCAAAAGACAAGAGTGGAGAAGAAATTGAGGTGGTGCGGATGATTGCTGAGGAAAGCACACCAGTTGCTCTTACAGCACGTGACGTAGAAATTGCATCAGAGGAAGACGCAGAGCTGACCAGTGTGAGACACTACATACAACACGGAAACTGGCATGAGTGCAAGATGCCATACTACACGTGTGTGAAGAATGAACGCTGTGTTCTTGGGAAGTTGGTGTTACGTGGGACAAGGATTGTAATACCACGAAGACTTCGAGATGATGTCCTACACTTTGCTCACGAAGGACACCAAGGACACAAAGGGATCATAAAGATGAAACAACGGCTCAGAACCAAAGTCTGGTGGCCGAGAATGGATAATGATGCAAAGAAAATATGCAGATCATGCTATGGATATCAAGTTGTGAGTCAACTGAGTCCGCCAGAGCCGATGCAGAGAACTGAACCACCGGCAGGACCGTGGCAAGACGTTGCCATATACATAATGGGACCTTTGCCTACGGGCGAAAATCTGCTGGTGATAGTTGACTATTATAGTCGATTCTTCGAAGTTGTCATCATGCAGTCGACTACAACCGAGAAAATCATCGGGGCTTTAATTGCTATCTTTGCCAGATATGGGTACCCGTTCTCGGTGAAATCAGACAACGGCAGTCAATTCCAATTTGAGGAATTTAAGAGTTTCTTACTGGAACATGGAGTCGAACACCACACATCTCCACCTTTGTGTCCACAAACAAATGGGGAGGTGGAGAGACAGAACCGAACACTTCTGAAAGCACTCAAAGTGGCTCATGTGGAAGGAAAGGGATGGAAAGGAGAACTCATGAAGTTTCTGTTGGCATACAGAACTACACCACAAGTCAGTACAGGTATGACTCCAGCATATATCATGTTAGGCAGAGAGCTGAAAACAAAGTTGCCAGAACTTCGAAGTGACAAAAACATTCTGGACGAGTATGTTCGAAAACCGTGATTGGAACCACAAACTAACTGCCAAAGCATATGCAGATAGCAGACGTGGATCCATGTTAAGCCCAGTGTTACCCAGAGAACAAGTTCTACTAAAGAACAAAAAGACATCCGGAAAACTGTCAACCAACTTTGAGCACACTCCGTTCACAGTCGAAAAGAAAGAAGGTCAAGAACTGGCAGTGAGATCACCGGACGGTGTTGAGTACAGGAGAAACAGCTCGTTCGTGAAACCATATACAGCCACTGAAGGAACAACTTCATCAACGGTGAACCAAAGGTCTTCTGTGCCTGATTGTGCAGAAACAGGAGGATTGCAGGCCAATACTCCAAGGAAGTCACCAAGTATAAGTTTAAAGGAGGAAGGGAATGTAGTGTTCGAGTAATGCGAGTGGAAGCGAGAACGATATGTGTTGTGCGCGGTGTAGTGGATATGAATAAATGGGCGTGTTCAGAATTGGGCGGATTACAAAGGCATAACAAGCATTATGTTTAATATCACTAACTTACAATTTTACTGTTTACGGTAGCATAAATATAGACATATGGAAGATTTTTCTTACATAGTGTTTCCTAGTGTTCAATTTGAACAATCTCTAAAAACCCTCAAAGACACTAGTGTTGAATTATCCTGGGCGTGTGTGTTCCATATTTTATATGTTTATTCTACTTCCAAAGGGCATACTCTGTGTTAATTCCTACCCGTATAGCTCCCTTGGCCTGGGGTGGCATTTTTTTTTATATTTCATATACATACATCCTTGACCTTGGCCCTTGGCTGCATGGATAATTTTAATATAGCATGGTATGTCAGCTTAATCCAGTTGATATAATATTTATATTTACTATATTATGTTATAAAAACATAACTATATATTTGTTGCTATATTCCAATACCCCCAACTGAAACCTGGCGAAATGCGTTAAATAACTTTTAACAAATTAATGCCTATTATTTACAGTGACACAACGACGTGGCTGTATTGGCAGTTCACGGAATAATTTTATTTTGCAGCACACATACATTTCGCATATATCGAATTGGTATGGCTTAATGTCAAGTATGGCATTTTATAAATCGTCCAGCTAAACCGCTTAGTTTTAATATCTGTAGACATGTTTCGTGTGAATCGCGACTCTAAAGTAAATTATCACTTGTTTTGCGGTGTCTGTCGCTGCTGCGGTTACATTTGGCAAATGTACATTAAATATTGCAGTTTCAGGTAAAATAACGAAATGTGTCACAAATGTCATATTCCATCAGTTCTTCGTAAGGATAAAACTTGGAAGTAGGCGGCCTGGACGGACAAACTTTCAACGACTTCAATAAATTGATGCGTCAGCTGCCATTTTTATTTATGCTTGAGCACGGCGTTGAGCATGGTCCAGGATTTCAGCATTTCGTGCTCAATATGTTTTATAACCTCGCCTGAGTGTGAACATAGTGTGAAAGCGAGGCTTGAGCGTGAAACCGTGCTCAGTTGAGCTTGACTACAGTCTATAACTTCGGCCCACATAATTGTGATGTCCTTTACTACTTCGACATTTTAATGTCAGGTCATACAAACACGCACGCACGCACGCACGCACGAACGCACACACGCACTAACGCACACACGCACGCACGCACGCACACACATATTGGTTGCACTACAGAGCAAAAGTTATCCAGCTATACATACTATGACATAAAGGCTAAAGCTATTCACATTTTTGTAAGTTACCCAATGTAATGACTATTGATCAAAGTAAATTATTTCGATGATTTGAATAAAATTACTCATTTTTAACTTGTCTCCTGCAACTGATAATAAATTAATGCAATAAAGGGGAAACACTTCGGGTAATCTGTGTGTTCGAGTTAAAGATTCTTCCTCAATTCTTCACTCGTCTCTTTTAGATTTATTCCATGACATTTTAACATATCTGGTCTCCACTACAACATGGAACATTGACTGTTTCTTTATTTAGTTGTGATGCAACCATTGGACTAACTATAACATTACTTTTGACTGGGTCTATGAAAAAATCGTGTTAATTTTTAAAAATTTGTTTCCCGGCGGTGAGTACCAGAACTGCTGTCAGGGAACAGACCCATGCCGGCGGTGAGTACAAGGAACTGTTGCCATGGACAGACCCATGCCGGCGGTGAGTACCAAGAACTATTGTCAAGGGACAGATCCATGCTGGCGGTGAGTGCCAGGAAATGTTGTCAGGGGACAGATCCATGCCGGCGGTGGGTACCAGGAACTGTTGTTAGGGGACAGACCTATGCCGGCGGTAAGTACCATGAACTGTTGTCAGGGGACATACCAATGCCGGCGGTGATTACCAGGAACTGTTGCCAGGGGAAAGACCCATGCCGGCAGTGAGTACCAGGAACTGTTGTCAGGGGACAGACCAATGCTGGCGGTGAGTACCAAGAACTGTTTTCAGGGGACAGACACATGCCGGCGGTGAGTACCAGTAACTATTGTTAGGGGACAGATCCATGCTGGCGGTGAGCACCAGGAGCTGTTTTCAGGGGACAGACCCATACCGGCGGTGAATACTAGGAATTGTTGTCAGGGGACAGGTCCTTGCCGGCGGTGGGTACCAGGAACTGTTGTCAGGGGACAGACCAATGCCGGCGGTGAGTACCAAATAACTGTTGTCAGTGGATAGATACATGCTGGCCGTGAGTACCTGGAACTGTTGTCAGGGGACAGACCAATGCCGGCGGTGCCAAGAACTATTTTCATGGGACAGACCTATGCCAGCGGTGAGTACCAAAAACTATTGTCAGTGGATAGATCCATGCTGGCGGTGAATACCAGGAACTGTTGTCAGGGGACAGACCAATGCCGGTGGTGAGTACCAAGAACTCTTCAGGGGACAGACCCATGCCGGCGGTGAGTACCAAGAATTCTTTTTAGGGGACAGACCCATGCCGACGGTGAATACCAATAACTATTTTCAAGGGACAGATCCATGCTGGCGGTGAGTGCCAGGAAATGTTGTCAGGGGACAGATCCATGCCGGCGGTGGGTACCAGGAACTGTTGTCAGGGGACATATCCATGCCGGCGGTGAGTACCAGGAACTGTTGTCAGGGGACAGATCCGTGCAGGCGGTGGGTACCAGGAACTGTTGTGAGGGGACAGACCAATGCCGGCGGTGAGTACCAAGAACTGTTTTCAGGGGACAGACCGATGCCGGCGGTGGATATCAGGAACTGTTGTCAGTGGATAGATACATGCTGGCCGTGAGTACCTGGAACTGTTGTCAGGGGACAGACCAATGCCGGTGGTGCCAAGAACTATTTTCATTTGACAGACCTATGCCAGCGTTGAGTACCAAAAACTATTGTCAGTGGATAGATCCTTGCTGGCGGTGAATACCAGGAACTGTTGTCAGGGGACAGACCAATGCCGGCGGTGAGTTCCAAAAACTCTTTTCAGGGGACAGACCCATGCCGGCAGTGAGTACCAAGAATTCTTTTTAGGGGACAGACCCATGCCGACGGTGAGTACCAATAAGTATTGTCAAGGGACAGATCCATGCTGGCGGTGAGTGCCAGGAAATGTTGTCAGGGGACAGATCCATGCCGGCGGTGGGTACCAGGAACTTTTGTCAGGGGACATACCAATGCCGGCGGTGATTACTGGGAACTGTTGCCAGGGGACCGACCAATGACGGCGGTAAGTACCAGGAACTATTGTCAGTGGACATATCCATGCTGGCGGTGAGTACCAGTAATTGTTGCAAGGGGACAGACCCATGCCGGCAATGAATACCAGGAACTGTTGTCAGGGGACATGCTAATGCCAGCGGTGAGAACAGGAACTGTTGTCAGAAAACAGACCCATGCCGGCGGTGAGTACCAGGAACTATTGTCAGTGGACAGATCCATGATTGCGGTGAGTACCAGGAAAAGTTGTCAGGGGACATATCCATGCTGGCGGTGAGTACCAGAAACTGTTGCAAGGGGAAAGACCCATGCCGGCAGTGAGTACCAGGAACTGTTTTCAGGGGACATACCCATGTCGGCGGTGAATACCAGGAACTATTGTCAGGGGACAAATCCATGCTGTCTGTGAGAACCAGGAGCTGTTGTCAGGGGACAGATCCATGCCGGCCGTGAATACCAGGAAATGTTGTCAGGGGACAGATCCATGCCGGCAGTGAGTACCAGGAACTGTTGTCAGGGGACATATCCATGCCGGCGGTGAGTACCAGGAACTGTTGTCAGGGGACAGATTCGTGCAGGCAGTGGGTACCAGGAACTGTTGTGAGGGGACAGACCAATGCCGGCGGTGGGTACCAGGAACTGTTGTCAGGGGACAGACCAATGCCGGCGGTGAGTACTAGGAACTATTTTCAAGGGAGAGATCCACGTTGGCTGTGAGTGCCAGGAAATGTTGACAGGGGACATATCCATGCCGGCGGTGGGTACCAGGAACTGTTGTCAGGGGAAAGACCAATGCCGGCGGTGGGTACCAGGAACTGTTGTCAGGGGACAGACCAATGCCGGCGGTGAGTATTAGGAACTGTTGCCAGGGGATATACCCATGCCGGCGGTAAGTACCAGGAACTATTGTCTGTGGACAGATCCATGCTGGCGGTGAGTACCAGGAACTGTTGCCAGGGGACAGACCCATGCCGGCAGTGAGTACCAGGAACTGTTTTCAGGGGACAGACCAATGCCGGCGGTGAGAACCGGAACTGTTGTCAGGGGACAGACCAATGCCGGCGGTGAGTACCAAGAACTGTTTTCAGGGGACAGACCCATGTCGGCGGTGAGTACCAGGAACTATTGTCAGGGGACAGATCCATGCTGGCGGTGAGTAGAAGGAAATGTTATCAGGGGACAGACCCATGGCGGCGGTGACTACCAGGAACTATTGTCAGGGGAGAGATCCATGCTGGCGGTGAGTACCAGGAACTGTTGTCAGGGGACAGACTCATGCCGGCCGTGAATACTAGGAAATGTTGTCAGCTGACAGATCCATGCTGGCGGTGAGTACCAGGAGCTGTTTTCAGGGGACAGATCCATGCTGGCTGTGAATACCAGGACATGTTGTCAGGGGACAGATCCATGCCGGCGGTGGGTACCAGGAACTGTTATCAGGGGACAGATCCATGCCGGCAGTGGGTACCAGAAAGTGTTGTCTGGGGACATATCCATGCCGGCGGTGGGTACCAGGAACTGTTGTCAGGGGACAGACCAATGCCGGCGGTGGGTACCAGGAACTGTTGTCAGGGGACAGACCAATGCCGGCGGTGAGTACTAGGAACTGTTGCCAGGGGACATACCCATGCCGGCGGTAAGTACCAGGAACTATTGTCTGTGGACAGATCCATGCTGGCGGTGAGTACCAGGACATGTTGTCAGGTGACAGATCCATGATGGCGGTGAGTACCAGGAACTGTTGCCAGGGAACAGACCCATGCCGGCAGTGAGTACCAGGAACTGTTTTCAGGGGACAGACCAATGCCGGCGGTGAGAACCGGAACTGTTGTCAGGGGACAGACCAATGCCGGCGGTGAGTACCAAGAACTGTTTTCAGGGGACAGACCCATATCGGCGGTGAGTACCAGGAACTATTGTCAGGGGACAGATCCATGCTGGCGGTGAGTACCAGGAAATGTTGTCAGGGGACAGACTCATGCCGGCCGTGAATATTAGGAAATGTTTTCAGCTGACAGATCCATGCTGGCGGTGAGTACCAGGAGCTGTTTTCAGGGGACAGATCCATGCCGGCGGTGGGTACCAGGAACTGTTGTCAGGGGACAGATCCATGCCGGCAGTGGGTACCAGAAAGTGTTGTCAGGGGACATATCCATGCCGGCGTTGAGTACCAGGAACTGTTGTCAGGGGACAGATCCATGCCGGCGGTGGGTACCAGGAACTGTTGTAAGGGGACAGATCCATGCCGGGATGAGTACCAAGAACTGTTTTCAGGGGACAGACCCATGCCGGCGGTGAGTATCAGGAACTATTGTCAGGGGACAGATCCATGCTGGCCGTGAGTACCAGGAGCTGTTGTCAAGGGACAGATCCATGCCGGCGGTGAGTACCAGGAACTGTTGTCAGAAATAATTATTTGACTGATTAATCAGTTGAAAGACGAGTCTCTACGAAAGGTAAAAAATAACATTCTTATATAGCACAATGTTCAGTACTTGGGACTGTTGAAATCGCTTTACACTTCCCCCACTGGCAGACATGTTCATCCCAAGACCATCTCGACTTCGCTGGGAAGCATTCAGCCATACTGCAATTACTGCGGGAGTATTATTTGTTCATATATCCACCCGTCTGTAGCCAGGTAATCATTTATGTGGCTGAGTGAATGTTGTCAATGTGGAGGGACCAATATTCTTATTCTTGGCAGCAAGAGGATTCCCTCCGTGAGAAGAAAATAAAACGCCCTGATAATTAATATTCATGTAGATTGATGAGTAATACATACGGGACACTATGTTGATGAGGCGGTATAGAGGTATAAGAAATTCACAAGGACTGAGGGACAAAAGAAAGGGTTGGTCATGATCCTAGTTTGATCGTATAACTGTTCTTGTTAAAAATAAACCCTTTTTTAACTTACTTACTGGAATGTGACCATCTCGGTTCACTGTCAACTCTCCACATGTTACATGTTTTGGTTGCTTCACCAGTGACACATTGTGGGGTTCTCAATAAGCCAATGGTTTGGCTGTGTTATGGGGTGCTTGCTTTTGATGGCAATCTCGTTAAATTGTGTCAGATCTTGTTCCATGTGTTATTGCTCTCACTTATTGAGATGGCGGACTATCATCTACTTCTTCTTTATCTTAATCACGGCAATGTTTGATGCACTTCTTTTTTTATAGATTCATTAATTATCTTAATCAAGACTGACGGAGGCAAACAAACATGTTAGCCCCTAATAGTATTTAGACTTGGCCAGAGTATCCCACTCTCAACAAATTCAGAGAAAACTATTAGCTTGATATTATTGATTGTAGTTGCAAATGATTAGTTGTTATTAACCCTTTTAGGTACATTGTCTCAAAACCATGACTTTGTGCCGCTTTAATTGTTCTGTTTGAGTTGTGTTTTAATTACGGGTATGTTATCTGTCATCGTGTATATGGTAAATTGGTTTGGGTAACACCGCTGAGTTGTCTTTAAGTGCAGTCTCCCTATGTGGGGTGTATAGTTCCAGATGAATTGTGTTTCAGTGATGAGCATAAAGATTTACTGGCGCGGTGGTCCAATGGTTATGTGCTTGCGACGTTACCAGGAGGTACAGGGTTCAGACCCCAGCCCTCGTGACCAGGAGGTACAGTTTTCAGACCCTAGGCCTCGTGACCGGGAGGTACAGGGTTCAGACCATAGGCGTCGTGACCAGGAGGTACAGGGTACAGACCCTAGGCTTTGTGGCTAAGGGGTACAGGGTTCAGACCCTAGGCCTTGTATATATATATATATATATATATATATATATATATATATATATATATATATATATATATATATATATATATATCATCCCGATCACATCGACCAGCAGTCCGATGCTCCACCACACATAGACAGACATTGGCTGACACATCATTTGTTGCTGCAATTGCTGTTGATGACGAGTCCGACGTGGACGACGCCTCACACGCTGAAGCTGCCACATCTGTTTAACAGATATTTGAGTTCTACCGCCAGAAACATTGATTTGGCGTAGAAATAACATACGTCAGTTTTACAACATGCACAGAGATGGCATCTGGCAATAATAGACTGACCTACCAATAAAAGACTGACCGACCAATAAAAGACTGACTGATCAATAATAGATTGACCTACCAATAAAAGACTGACCGACCAATAAAAGACTGACCGATCAATAAAAGACTGACCTACCAATAAAAGACTTACCTACCAATAAAAGACTGAGCTACCAATAAAAGACTGACCGACCAATAAAAGACTGACTGATCAATAAGAGACTGACCTACCAATAAAAGACTGACCGACCAATAAAAGACTGACTGATCAATAAAAGACTGTCTGACCAATAATAGACTGACTGACCAATAAAAGACTGACCTACCAATAAAAGACTGACCGACCAATAAAAGACTGACTGATCAATAAAAGACTGACCGACTAATAAAAGACTGACTGATCAATAAAATACTGTCTGACCAATAAAAGACTGACTGACCAATAAAAGACTGACCTACCAATAAAAGACTGACCGATCAATAAAAGACTGACTGATCAATAAAAGACTGACCGACTAATAAAAGACTGACTGATCAATAAAAGACTGTCTGACCAATAAAAGACTGAATGACCAATAAAAGACTTACCTACCAATAAAAGACTGACCGACCAATAAAAGACTGACTGATCAATAAAAGACTGACCTACCAATAAAAGACTGACCGACCAATAAAAGACTAACCTACCAATAAAAGACTGATCGACCAATAAAAGACTGACTGATCAATAAAAGACTGACCTACCAATAAAAGACTGACCGACCAATAAAAGACTGATCTACCAATAAAAGACTGACCGACCAATAAAAGACTATATATATATATATATATATATATATATATATATATATATATATATATATATATATATATATGGCAGCGACCACTCTCGTGTGTGTCCCCAGCATATTTGTCTGTTGTTGTGGTACAGGACCAGCTGGTGTATCCAAGACATGTTTGTTCGCACATTCACCATGTGTTCGCTGCCATCCAGGCGGGCTTTGTGAATGGTATTCGAATGGACATAGAACAGCACCTGTTGATGAACATAAACATGTACCAAAACGAATTATCTTTGTCATTACAATTTATTTTTTAATTTCGTCATAAATGGTAGCTACAATTTTTAAGTAATATATGTATATTTACGTTTAATTATGTTTTACTCGAAAAACATAAAGAACAAAATGTAGATTACAGTGTTAATAATGTTTTATTTTCTTGGTTAAAACATAAAAACGTAGCAGAATGGAAGGTATATACACTAACTGGATAATTGTTTTTGCTAACCATTAAATACATTATGCTGGTGATTTTAAATCGATATTGTTTTGTTCATATTTTCATCTTTGCGATTGGACTTAAATAACATAGAATAACATATAAAATATGATTCCCTAACCAAACCCTGCAAACCCTAATCGGAATTTCCTGAAAGAATCGTATCACTAATCCAAGCGCAGTACAACGAACACCGATACATACTTACACGTATTATCAATAGTCAACCCTCGATGATACGGTCAATATCGTGATGAAATGTTGTTAGTGGCAAAACGGTACTGATAGTAAACCATGTTTAAACCAAAACAAAGTTATAATGATCATTATGATTATGTTATAACGATTTCATAACTCATCAAATTGAACTTTGTCTGCTGCCATTAAACGTGACTTCGTAAATATCATAGTTCACACAGCTAACAATTGGCATGTGCAATTACGTTTCTGATACACAACACTCACTATAATCACTTTCAGACAGCAGACTGTTATTACTGATTACACTTCAGAAAGATCACATCCGATAGCATCACATTTCCAACGCGAATTCGGGGTGGACGCCAGACTTGGTGAGTCTGACTCGGGTCAGCCCCTGTGACTAGAGTTAACAAGTATGGTGGTAAGGGGGCGTCGCATCAATTATCAAAGTCAAAAACTGTAAAGTGTTTAGTGTTAGTTCAGACCCCGCCCTCCAATACGTGTTGTGTGTTAGTTCAGACCCCCGCCCTCCAATACGTGGTGTGTGTTAGTTCAGACCCCCGCCCTCCAATATGTGGTGTGTGTTAGTTCAGACCACCGCTCTCCAATACGTGGTGTGTATTAGTTCAGACCCCTTGCCCTCCAATACGTGGCTGCCTTTCAATGCGTGGGGTGTGTTAGTTCAGACCCACGCTCTCCAATACGTGGTGTGGAAGATAAGATTACGCGCATATTGCCAATAAAAAACACAGTCAATTGCCGCCGGACTCCTATCCATAAGTAGCCATGAAGACAAATCATAACAAGAAGTTCAAACATTTATTAATCATTAATTTTTTCAAACATTAAAAAAAAATGTTATGTTAAAATAAAAAAACACAAGAAGCACCAGAAATGCGAAAGAAATGCAGAAAAACAGTTTTAAAATAATGTGTATAGTCAAGCGTCAATATAAATTAATATCCATTGCACATGATAGGTGGCGCCACCGCTGCTGAGATCCACTTGTAACACAAACCGTGGGACGACCAAACCACCAGTACGTAATACTATATGTTCACCAACAAGATTTAACAAGATTTAACAAGATTGCCATCCCAAACAACAAGTTCCAGATGGCAAAGTGGACAAGGAAGCCATTGGCTTATCAAGAGTCCAACAATTTTCTCATATATGTGTAGCCTACCCTTATCAAATATCTGTCAATTCTATTTTTAAACATATTCACACTACTAGCATTAACACAATCATTTGGCAGTTTGTTCCATTCATTTATCACCCTCTGTGAGAAAGAGTACTTTCTCATGTCCAACCTACACTGCTCCTTAACTAATGCTGCTTTGTGTTTTCTGGTTCTACTGCCTTCTTTAAGTTTGAAGAACATATTCCTATCAACATCCTCATAATCGTTCACTATTTTAAATACTTCTATTTGGTCTCCTCTTAGTCTCCTGGTCTATAGTGTTGTCAAACCACATTGTAATAAGCGACTTTCGTTACTGAGGTCTCTCAATTCTGGAATAATTTTGGTTGCGCTTCGTTGTATTCTTTCTAGCTCGTCTATGTCCTTTTTACGATACGGCCTCCATGCTTCAATACAATATTCCAAATGTGGTCTAACTATTGCTTTGTACAGGGGTACAATTAGCTGTTTCTCCTTATACATGATAGTTCTCCTAATTAGCCCTAGAATTTGATTTCCTTTTGAAGCAGCAATCCCACATTGCTCTGAAACTGTCATGTTAGCACTAAATGTTACTCCTAAGTCCTTTTCTTGTGTGGTTCTACCTAGTACAGCATCCCCCATTTTATATTCTTCGTCCATGTTTCCATGTCCTATGTGTATACATTTGCACTTCCCAAAATTTAATAACATTTGCCATTTTCTTACCATTTAACTAATTTATCTAGATCATCCTGTAAACTTTGTTTATCTGTATCATTTGTAACCTTTCTGAATACTTTTGTGTCATCTGCCAATTTGAGTACTTTGCTAGATATGTCATCTTCTAGATCATTTATATATATATTAAAAACAATATAGGGCCTAATACTGATCCCTGTGGTACCCCACTCAAAACCGATTTCCAGTTTGAACTCTCACCGTCTACTGTTACTCTCTGTCTTCTCTGTGTAAGCCACTTTTCTATCCAGTTGATTACATCATTACCTATACCATGGGCTTTTAGTTTAAGTATCAATCTTTGGTGTGGCACTTTATCGAAAGCTTTCTGAAAATCTAAGTAGACAACATCCACTGGTGACCCGTCATCTACGCACTTTGTAATTTCTTCAAAAAAACACAAGATATTGGTTAGACATGAACACGGTTGGTATAAGTGCTGTGTCATCTGTATATATAATGTCAAATCTGAGGTTGGTATCTTCCTTGAACTCCTGGCATCAGCTCTACATGTCTGTCATGACGAACTCTAGGAA
The DNA here is from genome assembly GCA_963662155.1 of Lamellibrachia columna. NCBI lineage: Eukaryota > Metazoa > Annelida > Polychaeta > Sabellida > Siboglinidae > Lamellibrachia > Lamellibrachia columna. The sequence goes on from OY759261.1 coordinate 10,247,145, forward strand.
CAAACTGGGTAGGGGAGACCAGGGCTAGTTGTAGGAGAGACCGGGGCTAGTTATAGGGAAGACCGGGGTTAGTTGTAGGGAAGACCAGGGCTAGTTGTAGGGCAGACCGGGTCTAGTTGTAAGGGAGACCGGGGCTAGTTGTAGGGAAGACTGGGTCTAGTTGTAGGGGAGACCGGGGCTAGTTGTAAGGAAAACCGGGGCTAGTTGTAGGGTAGGCCGGTGCTAGTTGTAGGGGAGTCTGGGGCTAGTTGTAGGATAGACTGGGTTTAGTTGTACGGGAGACCGGGGCTAGTTGTAGGGGAGACCGGGGCCGGGGCTAGTTGTAAGGAAGACCGGGTCTAGTTGTAGGGAGACTGGGTCTAGTTGTAGGGGAGACCGAGGCTAGTTCTAGGGGAGACCTGGGCTAGCTGTAGGGGAGTCCGGGGCTAGTTGTAGGGGAGACTGAGGCTAGTTGTAGGGGAGACTGGGTCTAGTTGCAGGGGAGACCGGGGCTAGTTGTAAGGAAGACCGGGGCTAGTTGTAGGGGAGACCGAGGCTAGTTGTAGGGGAGAACGCGGCTAGTTGTAGGGGAGACAGAGGCTAGTTGTAGGGGAGACTGGGTCTAGTTGCAGGGGAGACCGGGGCTAGTTGTAAGGAAGAACGGGGCAAGTTGTAGGGGAGACCGTGGCTAGTTGTAGGGGAGAACGGGGCTAGTTGTAGGGGAGACCGGGGCTAGTTGAAGGGGAGACCGGGTCTAGTTGGCGGTTAGACCGGGGCTAGTTGTAACGTAGGCCGGTGCTAGTTGTAGGGGAGACCAGGGCTAGTTGTAGGGGAGACTGGGTCTAGTTGTAGGGGAGACTGGGGATAGTTGTAGGGGAGACTGGGTCTAGTTGTAGGGGAGACCAGGGCTAGTTGTAGGGGAGACCGGGGCTAGTTGTAGGGGAGTCTGGGGCTAGTTGTAGGGGAGACCGGGTCTAGTTGTAGGGGAGACCGGAGCTAGTTGTAGGGGAGACCAGGGCTAGTTGTAGGGGAGACCGGGGCTAGTTGTAGGGGAGTCTGGGGCTAGTTGTAAGGAAGACCGGGGCTAGTTGTAGGGGAGACCGAGGCTACTTGTAGGGGAGACCAGGGCTAGTTGTAGGGGAGACTGGGTCTAGTTGTAGGGGAGACTGGGTCTAGTTGTAGGGGAGACTGGGTCTAGTTGTAGGGGAGACCAGGGCTAGTTGTAGGGGAGACCGGGGCTAGTTGTAGGGGAGTCTGGGGCTAGTTGTAGGGGAGACCTGGTCTAGTTGTAGGGGAGACCGGAGCTAGTTGTAGGGGAGACCAGGGCTAGTTGTAGGTGAGACCGGGTCTAGTTGTAGGGGAGACCGGGTCTAGTTGTAGGGGAGACCAGGGCTAGTTGTAGGGGAGACCGGGGCTAGTTGTAGGGGAGTCTGGGGCTAGTTGTAGGATAGACTGGGTCTAGTTGTAGGGGAGGCCGGGGCTAGTTGTAGGGGAGACTGGGTCTAGTTGTAGGGGAGACCGGGTCTATTTGTAGGGGAGACCGGAGCTAGTTGTAAGGAAGACCGGGGCTAGTTGTAGGGGAGACCGAGGCTAGATGTAGGGGAGACTGGGGCTAGTTGTAGGGGATACCGGGGCTAGTTGTAGGGGAGACCGGGGCTATTTGTAGGGGAGACCGGGGCTAGTTGTAGGGGAGACTGGGGCTAGTTGTAGGGGAAACCGGGGCTAGTTGTAGGGGAGACCGGGTCTAGTTGTAGGGGAAACCGGGTCTAGTTGGCGGGGAGACCGGGGCTAGTTGTAGGGGAGAGCGGGTCTAGTTGTAGGGGAGGCCAGAGCTAGTTGGCGGGGAGACCGGGACTATTTGTAGGGGAGACCAGGGCTAGTTGTAGGGGAGACCAGGTCTAATTGTAAGGGAGACCGGGGCTAGTTGTAGGGGAGACCAGGTCTAATTGTAAGGGAGACCGGGGCTAATTGTAGGGGCTAGTTGTTACAATTTTCAGTTAAAGTCACTTTTTGTGAAAAGTATGTGCATTATTCCTGTCAATGTATACATTATATGTATTATTCGTGTAAAATGTACCATACCATTGATATTCCATATGGTAGTTAGGTAGATATGTGAAGTTTCCCAGGCAGGATCGACTGTAACAACTAGCTCTGTAAGCGGGGCAAATTGTTACATCATACGGGGCACGTTGTTACAGCAAAGAACGTGTGGATTGTAAACCAAGTGTCACTCGGTCATGTTACTGTTATTACACTAATTGTATTAAACACACGTGTACATTTTATACACAATGTGGATAACAATGTATGTGTTCACAGCTTCGTATATTAGGTTTTTTATTTTTACTCATCAAAGGGCTCTCATTTCCCGGTTTCTTACATAACAATCAATTGACGAAAATGCATCTGTCCGAAAACGTGTCAAATAACTTTAAATGAAACGACCACTGGTCGTATATTTTTGTAGTGTTAACTATATAGAACAAGAGTTGTGTGCCATTGAAAGAGACCCTTAATGTGAACCAATTGCAAGTAAATTCTGTCACCCAGTCTATATTCAAATATTAAATTTCTACTGTCCATTTGTTTCTCTATCTCCTCGTCTTCGTTTCTTTTCCCTGAAGGATTCTTTTAGAGAGACCGCTTGATCTTGTCACATGTGCATACCATATCATCTTCCTCTTCTTCACTGTGGTCGAAGGGTTTTTCGATGGTTTTGTAGATTTCTTCATTGGTGACGTGGTCGCTGTAGGAGATGCAAAGGATTATTCGGAAGCATCTCATTTTGCATTGTAGTTCCCGCTGTGAGAGTCCATAATTCACATGCATACAGGAAGATGAAAAGGACCAGTGCGTGTAAGAGCTTCATTTTGGACTTCAGTGCGATGTTCTTGTCTCTCCAAATTGGTTTCCGTTTCGCCACTGCTGTTGATGTTTGTGGAGTCCTTGCAAGCATTTCGGTCGTAGATCCCTCGTCACTGATTATGGCCCCATGTATTTAGACTGTTTCACTGTTTCCCTTTCTTGTCCATTGATAGATACGCGCGATCTACTTGTATTACTGAGCGCGAGTTCCAGCTACTTGGACGTTGAATGTAGTATAGTGTCTCCAGATACAATCAAAATCTGACTTTAATGCAAAAAAATGGCAATGTATCTGTAAGTTGTAGGCATTCTGCCTACATACACTGACGTCATTAATACGTGTACTCACCCGTAATTGTTTTTCAAACTGCTATCATTGCACTTTTCAATATCACTGATATTCTCGTTAACGTGTTTCATTTTAGCACCTATGCTCCTTTTGTGGATATTAACTGTTGTAAAAATTAATGTTAATATGATGATGTCAAGTTCACATGTAGCGGACTTTGAACATGGCTATAAATGGTTTTCCTTTTAACGATGATGATTCCTTTTTAAGAAATGTTGGAGGGTTAACAGTTAACTCTTTAAATCACATATTAGAAATAAACGAATTCAATTAAAGTTTACCAGATGGAGAACTTGAAATTATTAAACATTCTCCATATTTTACTGATGAAGAATTAATAAACACAAAAAAAGAAACAAATATAATACTTTTGTAGTGTTGAGTCGAAATTGTCAAAGCCTTAATGCAAAAATTTATCAAATTAATATGAACTTAGACAATGTAAGGAACAATAGCTGTGAAATTGGAGCCATTTGCTTACAGGAAACATGAGTATCCAATGACTCCAACATTTCTTTGCTGCAAATAGATGGTATTACATCTCTCAAGATATGTAATGCTCATGGTGGCCTATCGATATATCTTAATAATAAATATGACTATAAATAATAAATATGAATATAAAATATTATCTATTAGCAATGTATTAAATGTATGGGAAGGATAGTTTATTGAGAGAACTGGAAATATTATCCCCAAAAAATTATACTGGGAAATATATATAGACCACAAAGAGATGTTCTTAAGAATTACAAGATCTTTATTGACGAATTAACCCCGATACTCACTCATTTACAAAAATCAAACAATGAAGTTATCATAGCAGGTGATTGTAATATTGACTTACTGAAAATCAAAGAGAAACCTGTATTTAATTAATACTTTGACATGATCAGTGCACAAGCATTCTTTCCTAGAATCCCATTGCCTACCATATTTTCAGAACATCGTGGTACACTTATTGAAATTGTATATGCAAACAGACAGAAGGATCATTGAACTCGACTTCTGGCATTTTAATCAACAACATTTCTGATCATTTTCACTGCTTCATTTACATGGACTGCATATCTTTATACATTCCAATTTGTTTATTGTATTACTGCAATGATTACACATGGCAATGCATTTTATCTTATCTTATCTTATCTTATTAACTCGAAACACGGTACCTAAATTCATAGCAATAAAACAGAAAAGTCCGGATTTGCTAAATTTAGATTATAATTAATAAACTCAAACATTTATGATAAACTAAATACGAATATTGATGATAATCCCAACGAAAATTATAACATTCGTGAAGAAATTATTTCAAATACTATGATTAAATGCCTACCCACTAAGACAACTAAATATAACAAACATAAATATAAAAACTCGTCTTGGCTTACTCAAGGTATTATTAGATCAATAACGTTTAGAGATAAGTTATATCTAAAAATGAAGCAAACTACTATAGACACAGCAAGATATCAGGTCCTTAAAACTAATATGCACGCTTATAATAAAATCCTGAAAACAAATATTCGTTTGGCCAAAAAAATATATTTTGAATCGAGATTTGAGAAACCTAAGAACAATATTAAAAAACATGGTCAATTATTAAAGAAATAATTAATAAAACAACAATGACCAAACAATTTCCATACTCTTTTAAAATTTATGGAACAAATGTTACCGATACAACGGATATTGCCAATCAATTTAATTTATTTGTTACATATTATTTGAAAAACCAGACCATACATAAATTCACGTTTAAACTTATAAGTGAATATTAGGACCTTTGTTGTTCATTATATACATTAATGACTTACCAATTGCTAAGTGAATATGCTACAATTAATATAATTAACCGTATGAATCCTAATCTAGAAGCGCCAAAGACGGCATATCAACTATATTATTAAAAACAATAAAACATGAAATTTGTAAACTTGTCACCACAATACTCAATCAATCTTTGTCAACTGGTATTTCTGACAAAATAAAAGTTTCTAAGCAATACCACTATTCAAAAAAGGTGATAATACCATTTTTTATAATTACCGTCCAATTTCGATCTTACCAGCAATTTCTAAAATATTTGAGATAGTCATTTAACTACACGAATACTCCATTAGTAGTATATGGGGCATCTGAGATGCTAAAAATGTGCAGATTTTGGGTAAGCTTCTGATTGAAATTTGAAATGGAGCGTTCTGATTGGTCGTGCGCTTATTGCCGCCAGGGGCGCCACGTGAAAATTCCATATTATCGCACAAATGACTCTGATTGGTCGATAGCAGTTTCACCACCAGGGGGCGCCATGTATCATCCACTATTATCGCCCCCTTATTTGCATTAATTTGCATAAATTAGCATAAATTACACCCTTTTGTGGTGAAACCATCGCCAGGGGCGCCACCTATCATATCATATTATCGCCCATGAGGCATTGTTTTGCGGTAATATTGTCGCCAGAGGCGCTACGGGTCAAGTGGGTCGACGGTTCTGATTGGTCGAGAGCAGTCACGTCACCCTTTTGCGGTCATACTGTTGGTGATCTCTATGTGGAGGCTGCCATCTTGTTTTGGTGCCATGTTGTTTTGCGATGATACGATCACCAGTGGGCGCTGCTACGGGTCAAGGTCAAATGTGTCGACGGTTCTGATGGATCGAGAGCAGTCCCGTGACTTATGACGTCACAGCTCTTCAATTGTATATCAGAAGGCGCTGCTACAAGTCAATTGTGTCGAAGGTTCTGATTGACCGAGAGTAGTCACGTGACCCTTTTGCGATTATACTGTTGGTGACCGCTCTATGGAGGCTGTCATCTTCTTTTGCTTCACCCTTTTACGGTCACACTGTTGGTGACCGCTCTATGGAGGCTGCCATCTTGTTTTGGTGCCATGTTGTTTTGCGATGATACGGTCATCAGAAGGCGCTGCTACGAGTCAATTGTGTCGACGGTTCTGATGAGTCGAGAGCAGTCACGTGACTTATGACGTCACAGCTCCTCACCTGTTATTAAAAAGAGGATATTTTGGGGCAGTGTTTTGCGGTGACACGATCGCCAGGGGACGCTACAGGTCAAGGTCAAAGGTCGGTGCGAGCGTTCTGATTGGTCGAGAGTCATATGACGTCACCTCATCAAGTGTGAATACAATTGTCAGTTAGGGTTAGGATTAGTAACCCTAATAGAAAATTCCAGAAAAAAATGTAGGAACAATTACCAGTTAGGGTTAGGGTTAGTAACCTTAATGAAATGTCAAAGGTCAAAGGTCACCGACCTTTTGTACTTATACAATTGCCAGTTAAGGATAAGGTTAGGGTTGGTAACCCTAATTCTGTCGTCTGTAGTGAACCCTAATACGAACCCTGACCCTAACCCTAAAAGGACATGGGTGATACGGTCACCAAGAGGCGATCTCCTGGGTGATACGATTGTCGGAGAGTGGATGCGGGAGGGAACGAAGGGTCTGTTAGTAGCAGCGACGGCAGCAGCATTGGTCATTAACAGGGTCGTTAATAGGGTTCTAAGAGGCTAACGAGGAAACGAGAAACGAACACAACACGATGTCGTACAAGTGCACACGTATTTTATTAAACGACACAAACAGCATGACGATACAACGAGGGTAGCATGTAATATGTTTACCATCACGCCAGAGGTCGCGAGCTTACGAATGTTTCCACCGCGCCAGAGGCTCGAGGGTGATTATGATGATGACGATGTTGATGATGATGATGATGATGATGATGAGACGACTTACGGGTGTTTACCATCACGCCAGAGGTCGCGAGCTTACGAGTGTTTCCACTGCGCCAGAGGCTCGAGGGTGATGATGAGACGACTTACGGATATTTACCATCACGCCAGAGGTCGCGAGCTTACGAGTGTTTCCACCGCGCCAAAGGCTCGAGGGTGATGATGACGATGACGATGACGATGACGATGAGACGACTTACCGATGTTTACCATCACGCCGAGGTCGCGAGCTTACGAGTGTTTCCACCGCGCCAGAGGCTCGATCGATGTGCGATAGTACAGTCTACCTCGCCGCAACTGTTTAACCCAATCAAACACGCGGCAATCGTTAGCTACTAAATCGGTACCGAACAAGTTGATAACAGTTCTCGTCGGAAAACCGTTACAACGAAACAATACGTAAGCTATGCAATATTGTCCACACACGTTAGAAAGAGGACTCTGAAATCTCTTGCTATTATGAGTCCACACGGAACAATGTTCGTTCATGAAGGTGCGGAACGCAGCGTGTCGTGGCGGTAGACCGTACCAGCAGAAGTAATCGCCGCGTCCGTCGGCGTCTAGGTTTAGCGCTATCAAATGTTCGCCCGGTTCGTCACCGTCGTCGGTGTTGCACACGAAAGCCGCAGGCAGGACGCCGTCCGTCGTCGTCGTAGACAGTCCGTCTTTGGGTACGACACAGCGAAATATCGATCTGGTGCGCGGGTCCATCGCCAGTAGTCTGTCGATCTGCAGAGTGTCCATCTCAGTAGTCGTAGATGACGTTGCGATTCTTGTCGATTTCCAGCACGGACTCGAATTCGGCGTATGCGACGACGTTCACGGTGGTCGGCAGCGCGTTACGGAAATGCAGCTCTATGCGCAGGTTACCCTTTTGTACCAAATGGAAGCAAGGACCATCGCACTGATCAGGGGTCAGGTCAAAAGCGAAGAAGGTGTAGCCGTGCCGTTCCCCTCGTCCTGCCAAATCTTACCGGTCGAGGTGAACAGATTCGTGTAGCTCCTGACGAAGAGGTCGTCTTCGAAATTGGGCTGGAAAGGTTTGGAGGATATATGTCGTTCGTCCACGTACACTGCGAGGAAGTTAATGTCGCACCAGACGTTTCGGCAGGATGCCGAGGAACAGGTTCTCGTGCGTGCGCGACCGAGCGCCCGGAATGGAGTACACCTTACAGTCGACAGATCGCATCGGATACTCTTCTCGAGAGCCTTGATGCGAGCCATCTGCACGGTCGGATTCAGGGTGGCTTTCTCTGCGAACAAGGTGGCATTGACGATGGTGATCTTTTAATCGGGGTTGACTCCGCCAGCCATGAGTGCAAACGCAGGCTTACTGCGCACCAGACGTATCTTTACATCGACGCCGTTGATCAGGAATTTATCTTGCAGAAACAGATCCACGTGTAGACGACCCATCATGTCGACGACCCGACTCCGTAGGATGTTCGCTCGTCGAGCCACGAACCCCGCGTTAGCCGCGGGTCCGTCGTCTATATCGACGGCATCCATGCGAGTAGCCGTGTCATTGTGCCACAGTTGAACCGTTAGCTGTGAGTCCTTGGCATCGGTGCCGTAGCTCAGCAGCGCCTCTATGTAGGCACGATATGCGTACGTGTTGGTCGAAGGGGTCACGAGCGTACCGTTCAAGTAGACGTCGACTTGACTGAACAGCGAATGCAGCCAGTTATTCACTGGTCCCACGGGAAGGGCCAAGAGGAGATCGTCCCCGTCGGCTCGCGTCACCTTCACCTGCACGTGTAGCATCGTGTTGGCAAGATCTAGGTAATCGTCTCCCGATCCGGGTATCAGGAATTCTATCGGTCCACCCGAAACCAGAGAAGCCATGGGCTGATGCTCTACTACGCGACTGTCGACGATGCTGTTCTGAGTCGTGGGTACGGTAAAGAGATCCAGTTCGCTCGTGACCCCCTCGCACGACAGTCTATGTACGAAAGTCATAGTCGTTGTCGTCGAATATGTCGGCTTCACGTTTCTTGAACGTCTGTCTCCTGCGCTTTCTCGTCGCTGTAGTGCTTCCTTTCTTTGCAGACGTGTGTTTTATACGTTTACGAGGTCGCACGCCAGGTATCAAAATATCACGCAGCATAGTCTTAACGCTATCCGTGACGCGGCGTTTGGCAGCACGTTTTATGCTCTGTCCAGACAAGATGTCGTCGGCGATGCGCACGCCGGTCTTCAACGCTCCCTTTCCCAAAGCCACTGCACCTCTCTTGATGAGTGGCATGGCGCTGCGCAGCAGACCTCCGAACAGACTACCTAGTCCGTGACCCCGTTGGTACGGGGCACCGGCGAAGTAGGGTAGAGCACCACCCGCTTGACGCGCGTAATAGTCTTTGTAATTCATCTTCAGAACAGTCCGGTCCTACGCCGTCGAAAATAAAGCGTCACCGTCACTCTACCGTACTCGAATGGAACGCGTCGTCCGGTGTCGTTTCTTATATCCTTATAAGTTTCTTATAAGTGCGAGTACAACACAGGTACGTAGTGAATGTTAGTGAATCGATCAGGTACCGTGGCGCCGTGACTTCCGCTAACCGAGAGGGCTCGCAACAAAGGAGCGAGACTGTCACCGACTACGCGAGACTCCACGACGTCTGTATAGACGTAGATGGTATCGAACCCTTGATCCATGTGCACCACGTGTTCGGCCTCTTTACGATAGGTTTACGAACCGTCGGGAGTTTCTTCGGGTGGCAAAACCACGCTAGTCGAAGGTATAAGACCGATGTCCGTTCCACCTAGTCTCGGGTGAACGTGCGTGCGTGTCATGTCTGCTGTTGCTGCTGGTGGACTGCTGACCACCGAAGGTTCGAATCCTAACATTCTTATCAGCGCGCTGTGGTGAGGTACAGTGAACTCAGTGCTTGGTGTCATGTGCAACGTCATTTTTTGAGTGATGGAACTGTACCTCAATTTTGCCCGTATCTTATCCGTCCACATACGACTCAGTCCCTTGTTGACATGATTCATCCATGTCACAGGACCTTTGTAATATACAGCACTTATCTTTGCACTCGGTGTTTGACCCACAGGTTCGTGCTCGTTGAGGAAGAACCAGATGTCGTCCACTCCGATGTTGTACCAAGTATGTGGGTACTGTATCTCTGCCAACCCACACTCCCACTCGCCAGTCAGATCGATATGTTGAGGCAAGTCCGTGATGTAAGGATACAACGTATTGTCGGGATACATCTTCATGGAAGCTTTGCTAGGCAGCGTCAAGTAGAAATCATTCGTCATGACGTCTCAAAGTGGGATTGGGCAACAGGTAACCCAACGAACTACTCAACAGGGCCGTCCACAGATTATAATTATCGTGACCTGTCGTCAGGTTGTAAATGCTTATCAGGATGACCGTGTACAAGACGACGACCTGACACAGAAACACTATCTCCTCTCGGGGATACACGGTACCGAACAGATGCCAAGGAATGCTGTCTTTCTAGCTCTGTGCGCCAGTACTGTCCTCTTCTTCTATGACGGTGGTGGCGGCGGCGGTGGTGAAGTCCTCTGTTATCGACTCGTCTGTCATCGTCCGAATGAAGTGACGACAGACGCGCGGCTAGACTTTATATCGACCCAGCTGTTGAACTTGGAGGGGTAGCCGTACCATTTCACCAGAGCCTCCGCTCGTCTACCCACTTTGAGGTGCTGCAGTACCGATTCCACGCGGTACACTTTATCGACGGGTAGCGACAACTTCTGCAGCTCTGGTTCGTAGAAGGTGCCGTCCAGCACTTCGCCGAGATCGTCGATCAATCGGTACACGGGTGGATCGGAGGGGTGAACCTCGTGTATGGTGAACATCTCTTCGCTCCAATTCGCCATATGGCCTTTTTCGAACAGTCTCTTGAACTTACTGATGCGCACGCGATTCGACACACGGAACTTGGGCACGCCCTTACCATCGTGACCGTACAGACGCTGCCAAACCTCTTCTTGATTCTTTGCATTCACCTATGACGGAGTCATGCCGATGCTGCGGTGGTGGGTGTTGTTGTACGAGTGCACACAGTCCTGAAGGACGTCGATGAATCGTCACGTCTGGTGTTTCGTGAAGTATCGCCACTTACGCGTCTTCTACGTTCTGTTGAATCTTTCGACGATGCTCGCTTTCGTCTCCGCGTTGTGAGTGGAGAAGTGGTGGATGCCGTACTTCTTCAACAGAGCTTGAACGGACCGATTCAGAAATCCGAGTCCTTGATCTGTCTGCAACGTCTTTGGCCAGCCTTCGGTGAACGTGCTTTTCAGAGCCGTCACCAACGATGCTGCGGATTTATTCTTCAGCGGAACGCACCAAGCCACTTTCGTGAAGACGTCGATCACCGTGAGGAGAAAGGTCATACCGTCGTTGTCAGTTTTCAAATTCGATAGGTCGACGAGATCTGCTGCTGACGTGGACCTCCCAAGACGACGCGTCGTGTCCTGAAATGACGTCTCGCCGGTTTGTGTAAGGTATAGGCGTCCTGTTCCGACAACCATTCTTCGACGATTTTCCTCGGCACGCGCGTGACGCGTCGCAAGGCGTCGACACCTCCGTAACTTGACACCCTTTTTGGATCGAAGTAGACCCTCTTCAGTCGTTTATTCCTCGACGCCATTAAAATATATCCGATGCGTTGACAGTGGTGATGATGGTGACGTTGACTGCGTAGCACGGGTCTTGACGTAAAACAGAACAGACACTACCACGACCACAACGATGACGAACGACTGAAAGTCTAGTGAAACCATATCTCAAATAGTACGTCTCGTATGAGATATCGAGCGATAGCGTCGGCGATCAAGTAAAGTCCACCGCAAAGTAGCGCAAAGACGAGGGAACGGCACGCGTCCTGTGGATCGCTCGACATCGCAGCGAACACTGTGCTATGGACAAGTACCGCACCGCCTTAAAAGTCTTCCCAACTAGCCGATGACGTCAAAATATTGTGTTGTTGTCGTCGTTCTGAGGGTGGAGTGGGCATGGAATGCTCCATTCGACTATATCGATGAGCGAAGGGTGTCCAACTGAGTGATCTCCGTGCACTACTCACACCAACACGAGTTCGACGACGAGACGGAGTGGCCGTCGTCGTCGCCTGACGTATATAGGCTCTCCTGGAGGCATTACCGATCAACTCCATGGGTAGGTTGATGGTACGGAGTTGTCGTGCGAATGGCTGCCATCCTATCGGATCGATCTTTCTCTTACGCAACAGATCATTCACGAGATCCACCACGTTACTTCCGACAATCGGCACACCCTCGTGGATAAGTTCGCCACGTGCGGTCCATGCGATATCTCGTTTGAGATGCTCCATTAAACGTCTGGCTTTGACCTGCATGGTCTTGGGAACGGTGTCCACGACGTCGGCCTCTATTCCACTACTAGGAGCTCCTACTGTTCCCTGCACCACAGTTCCCGACTCCACTCCCGTTCCTGAACCCGATGGTGCTGCTGCTGACATCAATTCGTTCAACGAGACCACGCGTACCGGTTCCTTGACGTTTTTATCGGACAAGGCGTTGTACCGCTGCAACACCTGATTATACAATGTTACCTTGGTCCTATCGTCGATGTCCTTTCTATCGAGGATTGTCATCATCTCGTCGTCGAGGGCTTGTACTTTCTTACCTAGGGTACCTGTCGATGGTGGTGGTGGTGGTGTTGGTGCGCGAAATGTGTCCAACAGTCGGGGATCCATCAAGACCATCTTGCGTATATGTTCCATCATTCTCTCTCTCTCTCTCTCTCTCTCTCTCTCTCTATCTCTCTCTCTCTCTCTCTCTCTCTCTCTCTCTCTACTTCTTGAAAAGCACCTCTTGGAGCAAGGGTAGAAAGACCGAACTTGCCAACGGTGCTAAGAAGGCCTATAGGAAGCCCCCGCTTTGTCCCTCGCCGACTTGTCGTTGCAGTAAGATGCGTCTTCTCCTCGCAGCTGGCGTTCGTCCCTGAGACAACTCGTGTAATTTCGTTCTGTATTTACTCAAACGTTGCATCTGTAAATCGGACAATGGAATGTTATTTTTGTAATATGTTGTAGGCACACTCGGCCAGTGCACACAGCAGATCGGCGTCGGCGTTAGCGATGATGGCTCTTCTCAGTTTGGTGCTCTTGTATCTGTTCAGAGCTTGTATGCACAACATGTGTCTCTTCACCAGGTCGGACATGGTGCGAATGAAGAGACGACCCACGCACTCGGTCTTTTATACCTTCGGTAAGTACACGTACTGACCACCGTCGTCTTGAAAGATGGCCGTGCACAGACGTATGTCTTCGGGTGTGTCCTGTTTCAGATCGACCAATAGATAACCGTACGGTACCGACGTGCGTCTTTAAAAGCCTCTTGTACGAACTTCGCGCGCCCCGGATACATCTGACGAGCCAAGTGCGACATCTGCGATGCGTCAGGAGGATTCTTGAACACCACCATGTACTGAGAATTCAGACTGATGGTACGACTATCTTTGTTTTTAGGGAACAAGTTCTGTACGAGATACTGCGACTTTTTTTAGTGAACAAGGTCGTGACCCGTTCGTCCGTTTCCGCCATGAGATCGTCTATGATGACGAGGTTCCTTGTTGTCGAATCGGGCATGCTCGCACTCGGCAACCCTTCCTCGAACCGCACGTCGACTAAGTCCGTCGTTGCGGAAGCCTCTTGACATTCTCCGTAACACCACGTGATCCGTTCGGGAGGTGGATCGATCATCGTAGCAGCGTGATGTGGCATACGTGTCACGAACGTACTTTTACCACATCCCGTCGGTCCGGCGACGATGCACGTGAAAGGATGTTTCCATCGTGCGTCCATGGTCACTTATGAAAGACGACCAGTGTACATCGCCTTTTCTACACGTCCTGTTTATATAGTCTTTCGCTACAACTACTGACGACGCGCTTTCCGACTACAACGATCGTTTTAGATGTAGAATACATAGACAACACAGCAGGTGAAAATGTTCTTTGAAAGTTCGGGACCGTAACTCCAGCGGAATTCAGGAACTCTCATGACAGGAACCAAAGCATCACCTTGAGTAATTGTTTGGTCAGGACTAACATCACGTATCCATATCTTGTATGTAACAGACAGTACCTTAACCTGATCAAAGTTATCACACCAGCGAGCACGAAGTTGGTACGGAAACTCCGTAAACGAGAACTTCGAATTAAAGCAAGTCCACCCTCCTGCACCAGCAATGAAATAAGATCCAAGCTGCTCATCATGAATATAGCAGTGTGCACCACGACGAAAGGTTCTACCACGTCTCCTCTTATAAGAAATTCGCCGTCTATAACGCTTGCGAACATTAAACCTACGACGGAGATTATAACGAGTACGAACACGTCGCCTAGCACTACGTCAATAGACCGTATGTCCGGCGTGCATCTTCTTTTCTACATGTCCACCGGACCCGTGCTCACTCTGTCCTCGTGCACCACGCGTTTGGCATAGAAGTACGTGAGAGCCGCTCGTTCCTGCAATTACGTCAACACGGACGAGCGATGCACTAGGAACCCGCGGTTCTTTCCACTTCCGCTCCGACGGTTGGCGAGCACCTCCAGGAATGCGTCCTTGTTGATGGCGTTGTGACGCTTGCTCAGTCCTTTGGTGCTGTACTTGTCGGTGGCTCCGAAACAATAGTACGTCTTGCTGTACAACCCCACGAACCCGTCACCGGACAACTCGACCTTGAACAGACCCGGTGTCCTCTTGTCGTACGCCTTGCGCGCCTTACAGCACGCCTCGTCACCGACCCACGGACTATCGGCGAGTCGATAGCGCACGTACTCATTCTGATGTTCTTCGCAACATTCGGACGGCAACCATTCAAATCGTTTTTTTCGAAATAATGTTCTCGTAGTTCCGGGGTCACGAGGTTGTCGACGGACTCGACGGCCAAGGCCAAATAGGCGGAATCTGTATCCATCTCGCAGTATTGAAAAAGAGGACGCTCCAGGTACCTGTTGATTAAGTCGTAATAGATCTGCAACATGCGCATCTTGGCGTACTGCAGCACGAAGAACCCCACGTGTACGGGCAGGGCGTACGTGACGGTTTTCTTGTTCATCACTATCTCGTACGCATCGCCGACGACGACGTCGAGTTGTCGGAACCTTCTATCGTTGACCATGAGCGATGCCGCCTTCTCCGTGCAGTATTTCACGTCACGATGTCGATCCACGTTGGTGATGGTCTTCTCGTAACCCGAGTGCGGGTGGACGTCTCCTTCGCGTCGGGCCGTGGACACGGCGTCGCCGAACCGTCGGAAGCACGGGATGGGGGTGTACTCGACGACCTGTTAGACGCGCGTCACCTCGAGTCCGTGTTCCAGGTACCATCTCAGAAGCGGCGTGGCGAGCAATATCTTGTCGCCGTGGAAACTGCCCACGAGCATGCGCCGCGTAGTCGTCATGATGTCGTGCTCTTCGGCGTATCGGCGCATGATAGGTCCGAGATCGTCGCGGGTCAGACAGATGTTTTAAACACCGGCTGCATTTCGGAAAAATGCGCGTGTAATGTTATGGGCACCGAAACATCACATTCGATCAATCCGAATATGGTTCCATCACGCACACCTCTCAGGATCTGTTGCAACGTCATCGTCCACCGCACGTGGCGTCGTCGCGGAAAGGCAGCATCCAGACACTTTTTCACGACCGGATCTCTTCTCGTCTCTTTCCACTCGCATTCCCACAACTCGACGACCTTGACAAAGTGACATAGGTAGGCGGTGTTCTTTCGGTTCTCGGCGAGCAGTTGGGTCATGTGTTTCCCTTTGACGGCGTTCGTTTCTAGACCCAAGCACGGGTGACCGTGGTAGAAACATCCTTGGAACTGATACGCCTTGTTCGTCTCGCTGCACCAATCGTCCACCGGAAGTTTTCCAATTCGCTTCTCTCGACCGTTGACTTGATGTCGTATGGCGCGTCCAGTTCTTGTGGCTTCCCATGTGAGCCATTCTACGGCCAGCTGTCCGTGCAGCTGCGCCGACTCGGGACGGAACGCGTTTTGTTCACTTCGATGCGTATACCACCCGGTCGGCATATCTTGTGTTAACGACCATAAATATAGTGCGCTTGCATCGTACCCTACGATGGAAAGGCACAATCGGGCGGTCTCTCCGTAGTCGTTCTGACGGATCTTATTAACTCCTTTCTCGTCATAACGGTGAAAAACGAGCGAAGGTCCACCGACCACGTGATCTTTGACGAGATGATGAAGATCTTTATTCTTCTCGTTGAAGAGCGTAAAGTACGTATTCTCCGGAAGATCGTTGAACAGGTAGAGCAAGGTCAGATCGGGTACGCTGATGCCCTGCTTCAACATGTCTATGCCGCGTTGTTGGAAGAAGGCGAACTGTCTGTCGATGGCTTGTAGAAAGGGAACCACGTCTCTGTTGTTGTACCAGACGAGAAAGTCTCGCAAGGTCGTCATGCCGTTATCGCGCCAGGCCTCTTGACAACCGACGTAATCCTCGTCGGAAATACCCTCGTTCTTCAATTGACTGAAGAAGGCTTCTTTTGGTGGAAGTGCGGTATCGTCGAGTCTCTCCAGACAGTCCATATATTCGTACAGGAGAAACCCTTTTGTTATCTTACAACCGTACGCTTTCAGATATTTGTCGTAACTGAATCCCGGGGCTATGTAATTGGTCATGTCTAGGAATTTTAGCTTATCCATCGACAGACACATGAACGTGTTGTCGCGTTTGATGACAACAAAAAACGAACCGACACCATCGTTCTCTTCTTCTTCTTCCTCTTTCTTTGACAGGAAGTAGGGAACGAGGAACTGTTTGACGGCATTGATATCGTATTTCCCCGAATTAAAGCCGATGACTGGTAATTTATAAAGCCAGTCGTGAAGTTGTTTCATCAGCGTTTTGTACGGGTTGCTCGGTTGACGAGATTCCTCGTCGTCAGGTGATTGTGCATTGCGCAATGTCTATTCCCAATTCGATCGTGCTTTTACCAGTCGAGCTAGCACGTCCTCTTAAGAATGTTTTTATGTTTTCGTAGGCGGCGTCACTCATCGATTGCAAGATGTCCATCATGGCGCTCACCAGCTTGTTGGTGTCTCCATCCATGACGAGACACTGCACTTGTTCGTGTCCCGGCACGTTGGACGCCATGCTAACGCTCAACGGGACGTGACGCGCGACCCAGTGGACCTTGTCGCTGTCCACAGGAAGTTGTTCCGTATCGAACCAACACTCGAAATCAAAGGTGGCTCGATACGGATAGTATTATTATTATTATTATACATTTATAATGCGCCGTGTATCCGGGTTAAAAACCTGCTCAAAGGCGCTAACAAGGTAATGCTAAATAATTTTAAATAAATTGAAGTGCTAAAATAAAATTTGATTAAAAGACAGGTAAACATAAGTTAAATAAAAAGTTCACTAAATGATTTAAATGAATTAATTATGTCAAGAAGTTAAATAAATACATAAAATAAAATAAATAAATAATAAATAAAAAGATAAAATAAACAACTACAATTAAGTTGATACATTAGATAAACATATCAGTTAATCAGATAAGTTAAATAAACAAATTAAATAAATAATAAGTTAAATAAGTAAAATGTTCGAGTGATTAAAATGTCAACAGAGTGTTCGAAAGGCTTCGCGAAAGAGATGTGTTTTTAGAAGTAACTTGAATACCGCAACGGAGTTGGCTTGCCTAATTGCGGGAGGCAGGGCGTTCCACAGTGTCGGCCCTGCCACAGAAAAGGCCCGACGACCGTACCGCTCGAGATGGTACCGCGGTATAGTCAATAGATGTTGATCGGCGGATCTCAGTGTTCGGGTGGGAGTGTATGGAATCACTAGCGACGACAGATACACAGGGCATAGATGATGCACGCGCGAAACACAAGTAAAAGAAGTTTGAATTCGATTCGCTGACGAATAGGCAACCAATGTAAACTGAATAAAACTGGTGTTATGTGATCTCGTCTGCGGGTTCCAGTAATCAGCCGTGCCGCGGAGTTTTGAATCATCTGCAGTTTCCGCAGCTGCGTCTCGGGCAGTCCATAAAACATAGCGTTGCCGAAGTCCAAGCGCGACATGACTAAAGCATGAATAATTGTTTTGCAAGCAATGGTGGAAAGGCATTTTCTGATAGTTGCAATGCCGCGAATGTGACAGTATGCCACCTGGCAGACACGGCGTATCTGCGCCGCCATTGTCATTGTGTCATCAAATACAAAACCGATGTCGCGGATTAATGGTTTCGGCGTGACGGAGCAGCCACAGACATCAATGACTAGGTCAACAGGAGGTTGAACACGTTTGCGATTCTGCGCAGCGGAAATCACGACGCCTTCCGTTTTACACTCGTTAAGAAGAAGGTTGTGGGACACCATCCATGACTTTACATCGGCGGTACATCGCGATATGCGGTCAATGGCAGTTGTAGCATGCGCTGGCTGATCACGCGGAAATTCAACATACAGCTGGGTATCGTCAGCATACATGTGGTAACGGAGTTGGTGGTGTTCGAAGACATGGTTGAGCCCCAGACAATAGATTGTAAAAAACAAGGGTCCCAGCACGCTACCCTGCGGTACACCAGAGCATAAACCAACACTTCTTGAGGTGACGTTATCAACTTTAACAGCTTGCGTTCGCTACGAAAGGTAAGACTGTATCCAGCGGTGTGCGTTGTCACGTATGCCAATTTCGTGCAGTTTGTCTAGAAGCAGACGAAGGCAGCACTGAGATCGAGCAACACCAATATCACGGTATTCCGATTGTCGAGCGAATGTAGAATGTCGTCTTGTATACGAACGAAGGCTGTTTCACAGCTGTGAGCAGGACGATACGCACTCTGAAAAACATCGAAGAGATCATTCGAGACCATGTACTGCCGGATTTGCGATGCTACATACTTCTCGAGGAGTTTTTATATGAAATTCAGGTTGGATATCGGTCGGTAGTTGGATAGTATTTCAGGGTCAAGATCACTCTTCTTTAACAATGGTGTCACGACGGCGTGTTTCATAACAGCTGGCATTGTTGAGGACTCGATCGACAGGTTCACAATGCGTGTTAACACCGGTGCGAGCGTAGCAATGTTCGATTTAAGCAGGGTTGCAGAAATTATGTCGATGTCAGTTTAAAGTTTGCTAGTACCCTTCATTACCAGATTACAGATGTCATTGCATGTAGCTAGTTCGAACTCACAAAGAGGATCCACAACTCGACAGTCATTATCATCTGCGACCACCGACAGCTGGCGCTACGTACTTATAGTCGCAAGATGTACACGGATATCAGTGAACTTGTCAGTGAAGTGCGTGACGAAACAATCAGCCAATGCGCCTGGACCATCATCACTTTTCGGAAACAAAGTTTTACTGGAGCGACCCATCAGGTCGTTTGTGATGCGGTACATCTCTTTGTTATTACGGGCTGATGATTTAATCTCGGCACAGTAATACGCAGATTTGGCCAAAGCGATGCTTTGCTTGAAAGCGTCACGCAAATCCGTGTAAATTTCAAGATGAACAATGAGTCGTGTGTGGCGCCATTTGCGTTCGGCTCGTCTAACCTGCTGTCTCATCCTCTGCAAGTCATCGTTTCTCCACGGTTGCCTGGGACGCACATTTATCGTTCGTCGGATAACGGGTGCATGCTTGTCGATTATGGTCAAAAGTTGAGACATGTACTGTTCACATAAACGGTCAATGTCATCGGCGGGAGAGGTGACCAGCGGCGAATCGATCAGGTCGCGCGTGAACTGCTTCATGTCGATTGAGGCGTATTTACGGTGGAATATCTCTTTTCGCACTGGTCGAGGTTTAGCTGTAACGAGCTTGCACATAATGACGTGGTGGTCTGTCACCAGTGACTCTACGGACACGTCTGTTAGCACAGAGCCTGTCACCGGTGAGATCACCAGATCAAGAATGTTACCTCGGCAGTGCGTTAACGATGTCACGTGTTGTAGATTAATGTCGTTGATAATTGCAGCCAAGTCACGTGCGTTCTTGTCGTCACCATTTCCTTAGTGAACGTTGAAATCACCAAGTATGATCAGTCCAGTTTTTTTTATGGAGACACGCTCGAGTAATTCGCCGAATTCCTCTAGGAATACGCGAAACGGCTTAGACTTGCGACCAGATGATGGTGGCCGGTAAACCACAAAAATGCGTAATGCTGCTGCAACGCTCGATCCGCGTAGCATGACTTCGAGACATTCGAAAGATTCGGCGGGCCACGGTTTGGATAGTGCAAGGTGAAATGAAGCTTTGAACAGAACCCCAACTCCTCCACCGCGTCGATCGTTTCGCGGGAGATGTTGGAACTTGTAACCGTGAGGGACAATAGCAGATATCAAAGATGCATCGTTATCAGTTAACCAGGTTTCCGTCAGACACAGAATGTCAATGTCGTTTTCGCATACGTAATCTGTCATAAAATCAGCTTTATTACGCAGCGATCTGACATTCAACAACCCGAGCGTCGCTGCAGTACAGCTGTCAAGCGCACTGACCGGGGTGATCTGCTGAACGAGATTCGAGCTGTCAACACCCGTTTGTTTAGTTGGTATTGCTTGGCGAGTGGGTGGCCGATGTCCGATCACTTGTTGAATGGTTCGTTGTTTCCGAACACCACCTCGGCAGCCGCGTCTCGTTGGTAACTTTGCAGCAATGCTGAGTTCAATCGCTGTCGTCCATGCATCGGCATTCAGGCGTGACGCTTTGAAAAGTTCAAGTAGCTGACAGGCAGTATACCTGTACGTCGGCATGATTACGCAACATGGGTCAACTGCGGCCTGTTCTGAATGACCGGCAGGAATGTTCATGTATGGTCAGGTGACTGAACCCACAGTACAACGAAAGTTTTTAAAAGTCAGTAAAACACACACATACGGCGGAATTTTGCAGGATGCGACTTCCTTGTATATCCCAGATATGTTCACGAACGTACACAGTAAAACTCGGTATGGTAGAATAAATAAAACATATAAAAATGAGGCAAAATGTCGACAACTGTTTGCATGCAGCCAGCTCGGCGCAAATCACATGACATTGCACAACGATTCGGGGACTTGGATGTTCTCGTCGTCCAGACGTTCGAACACTGACGGAGTCGAATGGTACACGCCGCCGGGATAGACCCGACGCACATCTCCCGTGCACGTGCGCTCGTGTCGCCTCAGGTCATACGGTTTTTTAAACAAACTCTCGCCGCAATTCCGGCGCTTATAGGAATGGCAGTACATATGAATGTTTTATATGTACGAAAAGTGTGTCTCGTGAAGATTGAGATACATCGTGTCAGAATAATGGCACAACGATCGACGGACGAGTTCTGCGGTCTTCTTTCCATCATCATCATCAGACTCGACGAGTTTATAAACGCACACGTTCGTTTGGAAAGTGGTCTCTATGCGATAGAGGTCTTCGAGTGTGACTCCGGCAAATTCTTCCATGGATACATCGTCATCCTGTTTGTACGTCTCTTAAAGTTTCGTAACGGCAGATTCCAAATGATAGCGATCGCCTCCACGATGAAGAGCTATACATCTAAAGAGGCACAAATAATCGTTGTACCTCTTGTGATGATTGGGTACCGTTTCCAGACGGATGACGGCTTTGTTCTTCTTGATGTATATCGGCAGAGGAGTCATACCGATGCACCCAATTGGGTGGTTTATGATTTTATTATTACAAAAAGTCACATTTGTCACCAATTCGCACACCCATTGCGAATCGGGTCTCTGCGATATGACCCACTGCAAGATGTCATTTTATTTTATACGTTCTAAAAACTCATCAAAATCACCACGGTCGGTGATGAGACTGGGTTCATCCAGGTATCGACCGCAGCAATTGCAGGAGGAATGATAGTACCTATAACATCCTGTGTTTTTGTTTTTCAAAACAAATCCATAACTCAAGTTGATTTTGAAAGCATTGGTCTGTTGTTCGAACATGGTCTTCAATGGAATTTTTAGAGTGGTCGTATCTAGACTGCATAGTCTAAAATTTACTCTGGTCTGCAGAGGACCTCTGGATACGCGTGTCCTAATACAGGACCAATTGTTGCGGACGACCGCTAACAAAACTGTTGCGAGAGCGTCGGGGAATGGAAATCGCTCGGCCGATTCGATGGGATCTTCGCTAATGAAAGGGTGGCGGGGTGTAGTATCTTCCCTTTTCGATCTTTTTGGCAATGGTGGTGAATCGACACATGTCGTTCTTTCATGCCTTTGTAAGGTGTAATTTCTTGCAAATACCTTACTACATTTTATGTATACTGATGGTGGAGAAACGGTGGTGGTGGTGGTGGTGGTGGAAATACACGCAGTTCTTATATGTCACAGCATATGGTGCTTTTTTCAAAACACTTTGTTGCATTTTGAACGATTGTGATATGAGAATATATTAGCTAGCATTCGTACAAATAAAGACACGCACTATATATATATATATATATATATATATATATATATATATATATATATATATATATATATATATATATATATATATATATATATATATATATATATATATATATATATATATATATATATATATATATATATATATATATATATATATATATATATATATATATATATATATATATATATATATATATATATATATATATATATAATATATATACTTGCAAAACTTGGTGTGCCGCTACCGTCGCGCCATCTCGACGTGTTGCTGCGTGGCTGTGGTGTTGAATCGAAGTGCTCTGTAGAGATCGGAGAACAGTTATGATGGCAATTGCAGTAGCGGCTCGGTTTATATAGCCTGAACCGGTTTGAACCGGTTTGATCCAGTTTGAACCGGATTGAACCGGTTTGAACCAGTTTAAACCGATTTGAACCGGTTCTGACGCACAGCACGCGCGTAGCACGTGAACATCACGTGCACAGCAAGCAGACCAATACCAAATAAGGACATGCATCTGGCACATTTCGCTGGAAAACTGGTTTGACTTTGACCTTTTGACTTTTAGACCTCGCGGTGTTGAAGAAAAAATTCCATCACTTCGTTCGAACGTTCCAGAAAACGGCTGTGTTTTTTTTTTTTGACCTTGACCTTTTGACCTCGCGGTGTTCTTGCAGACTCGTGGTGAAATAGGCGGTATATAGGTGTCGACGCGAAACGATAAGTTCTCGATATAATGCAATGATGCGATATAGGTCGTATAGCTTACATGCACGGCTACGTTTTTACGCTGCATGTACGAACTTTCGTCCGCTAGGTTTCAGTCTGCTAGCAGGGTGAAAATGCGGGATCGTGTTTCTTTTCGTGAGCGTGGAAAATTTCATGACGTCGTTCGAACGTTCCAGAAATGAAGAAAAAAACTACATGAAACCGGTTTGAACCGGTTCTGTACCCAGACACGTCTCAAAAAGCGAGCCATAATCGTCAGTATTAATCCGAACCGCCATTGTCATCACAACCGTTCTTACTGCATGTCCTATTAGGGTTAAGGTCAGGGTTCGTATTAGGGTTCACTACAGACGACAGAATTAGGTTTACTAACCCTAACTCTAACCCTAACTGGTAATTATACAAAAGTACAAGTACAAAAGGTCGGTGACCTTTGACCTTTCATTAGGGTTACTAACCCTAACCGACAATTATTCCTATAGTTTTTTTTTCTGGAATTTTCCATTAGGGTTAGTAACCCTAACCTTAATTGACAATTGTATTCATACTTGATGAGGTGACGTCATAGGACTCTCAACCAATCAGAACGTTCGCCACCGACCTTTGACCTTGACCTGTAGAGTTCCTGGCGATCGTATCATCGCAAAATATTGGCCCAAAATCTCCTCGTTTTAGATAATAGGGGAGGAGCTGTGACGTCATAAGTCACGTGACGGCTCTCGACCCATCAGCCTCCATAGAGAGATCATCAAGAGTATGACGGCAAAAGGGTGACGTGACTGCTCTCGACCAATCAGAACCGTCGACACGCTTGACCCGTAGCGCCTCTGGCGACAATATTACCGCAAAACAATGCTTCAGGGACGATAATAGGGGATGACACGTGAGTAGTTAGTGGGGGTTTATGGGACCCCCTTATCGTAGTCAATCTAAGATCAAAGGAAGATCAAAGGGAAGGACCCTAATATCGCCCACCCGCTGAAGAGTGCGCGCAGCCAATCAGAGAGCAGTAGAGCGCCCCCTGGCGACCGTAGCGGAGCGCAGTGCATGATGGGTAACGTAAGCGCCCCCTAGGGACTGGAGGAGGAACGAATATTGACCAGTAGCCATCGATGTTGGACATAGGAACAAAGAAAATACACGTAATATCACCCACCCACCACCCACCACCCACCCACCCACCCACCCACGTAAACACGAGACCGTGTGACCTTGACCCCGACGGAGTGACCAGTCCGAGTGGTTAGCTAATGTCAACTGGACGTCCGAACGACTGGAGTTAAGTGTAAGCCGAAGCGTTTATCCAGCTGTGAGCCGTAGCGCGAGATCAAAGGACGCTAATCTGTACAATGTAGCAAGGGAGCCGAGCTAATCAGCGATAAACAGCAACTATGTGGCAGTGACGCCATTGATGTGTGTGTTATAGCGGGTTATATGGAGTGAACATAAGACGTAATAAAAGTAAAACCGATAAACATAAGGGGAATATGTAATAGTTATTAATTAGCCGACATTAGCAGGACGAAAATGGACTTAGACAGAGGACTCTGAAGTCTCGTACCATACGCATATTTTCGTTATATGTCAATATTGTTAAATAGTGCGCTCTTACACTTTACCCATACCTCCTACAGTTTACCCATAATTCCTACAATTTACCCATAATTCTCCTATTGAATAAGAGTACAAGGACATTTTATTAAATATTTGAAAATAATGACACAATATCATCCACAAACGTTAGACAGAGGACTCTAAAGTCTCGTGCCATACACATAATTTTGTTATATGTCAATATTGTTAAATAGGGCGCTCTTACACTTTACCCATACCTCCTACAGTGTACCCATAATTCCTACAATTTACCCATAATTCTCCTATTGAATAAGAGTACAAGGACATTGTATTAAATATTTAAAAATAATGACACAATATCATCCACAAACGTTAGACAGAAGTCTCTAAAGTCTCTTGCCATACGCATATTTTCTTTATATGTCAATATTGTTAAATAGTGCGCTCTTAAACTTTACCCATAACTCCTACAGTTTACCCATAATTCCTACAATTTACCCATAATTCCTACAATTTACCCATAATTCCTACAATTTACCCATAATTCCTACACTTTACCCACAATTCCTACAATGTACCCAGCACACATATGTAGTGAAGTGTGTTTGTTCGTTCACCTAGCTATAAAAAGAACGGGACTTTAGTTTCATACAACTAGAATATATATATATATATATATATATATATATATATATATATATATATATTTATATATATATATATATATATATATATATATATATATATATATATATATATTCACTGTACTCACAGTACAGAGCTAGAATACATAGTCACTGTCCCACAGTACAAAGCTATAATACATATACACTGTACCCACAGTACAAAGTTAGAATACATAGTCACTGTATCCAGAGTACACAGCTAAATTACATAGTCACTGTACCCAAAGTACACAACTAGAATACGTAGTCACTGTACCCACTGTATGCAACTAGAATACATAGTACATAGCCACTGTATCTACAGTACACTGATAGAATATATATTCACTGCACCAACAATACACAGCTAGAATTCATAGTCACTATACCCACAGTACATAGTACTCAGCTACAATTCGTAGTAACTGTATCCACAGTACAGAGCTATAACACATAGTCACTGTACCCACAGTACACAGCTAGAATATATAGTCACTATACCCAGAGTACACAACTAGATTACATAATATCAATAACCACAGTTCAAAGCTAGAATACATAATCAATGTAACCACAGTACACAGCTAAAGTACATAGGCATTGTTCCCACAGTACTCTGCTACAGTACATAGTCACTGTTCCCACATTACACAGCTAGAATACATAGTCACTGTACCCACAGTATGCAGCTGGAATACATAGTTACTGTACACAAAGTACACAACTAGAAAACATAGTCATTGTACCCACAATACACAGCAAGAATGCATAATCACTGTACCCACAGTATACAGCTACAATTCGTAGACACTGTACCCACAGTACACACCTAAAATACATAGTCACTCAACCCACAGTACACAGCTAGAATGTATATTCACTGTACACAGAGTACACAGTTAAATAGAATAATTAGTCACTGTACGAAGAATACACAGCTAGAGTACATATAACTGTACCCATAGTACACGGATAGAACACATAGTCACTGTACCCACAGTAGTCATCTAGATTACATACATAGAACTGTACCCATAGTACACGGCTAGAATACATAGTCACTGTACCCACAGTAGTCAGCTAGATTACATAATAACAATAACCACAGTTCACAGCTAGAATACATAATCAATGTAACCACAGTACACAGCTAAAGTACATAGGCACTGTTCCCACAGTACTCTGCTACAGTACATAGTCACTGTTCCCACATTACACAGCTAGAATACATAGTCACTGTACCCACAGTATGCAGCTAGAATACATAGTTACTGTACACAAAGTACACAACTAGAAAACATAGTCATTGTACCCACAATACACAGCAAGAATGCATAATCACTGTACCCACAGTATACAGCTACAATTCGTAGACACTGTACCCACAGTACACACCTAAAATACATAGTCACTCAACCCACAGTACACAGCTAGAATGTATATTCAC
Organism: Lamellibrachia columna; assembly: GCA_963662155.1. Lineage (NCBI taxonomy): Eukaryota > Metazoa > Annelida > Polychaeta > Sabellida > Siboglinidae > Lamellibrachia > Lamellibrachia columna. Next base: position 10,273,945 of record OY759261.1, read on the forward strand.
TGTACACAGAGTACACAGTTAAATAGAATAATTAGTCACTGTACGAAGAATACACAGCTAGAGTACATATAACTGTACCCATAGTACACGGCTAGAACACATAGTCACTGTACCCACAGTAGTCATCTAGATTACATACATAGAACTGTACCCATAGTACAAGGCTAGAATACATAGTCACTGTACCCACAGTAGTCAGCTAGATTACATAATAACAATAACCACAGTTCACAGCTAGAATACATAATCAATGTAACCACAGTACACAGCTAAAGTACATAGGCACTGTTCCCACAGTTCTCTGCTACAGTACATAGTCACTGTTCCCACATTACACAGCTAGAATACATAGTCACTGTACCCACAGTATGCAGCTAGAATACATAGTTACTGTACACAAAGTACACAACTAGAAAACATAGTCATTGTACCCACAATACACAGCAAGAATGCATAATCACTGTACCCACAGTACACACCTAAAATACATAGTCACTCAACCCACAGTACACAGCTAGAATGTATATTCACTGTACACAGAGTACACAGTTAAATAGAATAATTAGTCACTGTACGAAGAATACACAGCTAGAGTACATAGAACTGTACCCATAGTACACGGCTAGAACACATAGTCACTGTACCCACAGTAGTCATCTAGATTACATACATAGAACTGTACCCATAGTACACGGCTAGAATACATAGTCACTGTACCCACAGTAGTCAGCTAGATTACATAATAACAATAACCACAGTTCACAGCTAGAATACATAATCAATGTAACCACAGTACACAGCTAAAGTACATAGGCACTGTTCCCACAGTACTCTGCTACAGTACATAGTCACTGTTCCCACATTACACAGCTAGAATACATAGTCACTGTACCCACAGTATGCAGCTAGAATACATAGTTACTGTACACAAAGTACACAACTAGAAAACATAGTCATTGTACCCACAATACACAGCAAGAATGCATAATCACTGTACCCACATTATACAGCTACAATTCGTAGACACTGTACCCACAGTACACACCTAAAATACATAGTCACTCAACCCACAGTACACAGCTAGAATGTATATTCACTGTACACAGAGTACACAGTTAAATAGAATAATTAGTCACTGTACGAAGAATACACAGCTAGAGTACATAGAACTGTACCCATAGTACACGGCTAGAACACATAGTCACTGTACCCACAGTAGTCATCTAGATTGCATAATCACAATAACCACAGTTCACAGCTAGAATACATAATCAATGTAACCACAGTACACAGCTAAAGTACATAGGCACTGTACCCACAGTACTCTGCTACAGTGCATAGTCACTGTACCCACATTACACAGCTAGAATACTTAGTCACTGTATCCAGAGTACACAGCTATAATACTTAGTCACTGTACAAAGAGTACACAGCTATAATACATATTCACTGTATCCAAAGTACACAGCTAGAATACATAGCCACTGTACCCACAGTATACAGCTACAATGCAAAGTCACTCAACCCATAGTACAATGCTATAATACATTCACTGTACCTACAGTACAGAGCTAGAATACATAGTCACTGTCCCACAGTACACAGCTAGAATACATATTCACTGTACCCACAGTACACAGCTAGAATACATAGTCAATATATTCAGAGTACACAGCTAAATTACATAGTTACTGTACCCACAGTACACATCTAGAATACATATGTACTGTACCCAGAGTACACAACTAGAATACATAGTCACTGTACCCACATAACACAGCTAGAAGTCTTTGTCACTATACCCTCAGTACACGGCTAGAATATGTAGTTGCTGTACCCAGAGTACTCAGCTACAGTACAGTAAACAGTACACAGCTAAAGGTCATATTGACTTCATCCACAGTACACACCTAGAATATATAGTAAATGTGCCCACATTACACAGCTAGAATACATATACATATTTACTGTACACAAAGTACACAACTAGAAACCATAGTCATTGTACCCACAATACACAGCAAGAATGCATAGTCACTGTACCCACAGTATACAGCTACAATTCGTAGTCACTGTATCCACAGTACACAACTAAAATACATAGTCACTCAACCCACAGTACACAGCTAGAATGTATATTCACTGTACACACAGTACAAAGCTAGAATACTTAGTCACTGTACCCACAGTAGTCAGCTAGATTACATAATCACAATAGCCACAGTTCACAGCTAGAATACATAATCAATGTAGATTTAACAAGATTTGCCATCCAAGCCAAAGGCCCAGATGGCAAGTGGACAAGGAAGCCATTGGCTTATCGAGAGTCCAACAATGTTCACCTACTTATAACCCGCCCTCCTGATATATGTGTCAACCTTGTTTTTAAACATATTCACGCTGGTAGCAGTTACACAATCTGTAGACAATTTGTTCCATTCATTTATTGTCCTCTGTGAGAACGAGTGCTTCCTGATGTCCAATCTACATTGATCCTTTACTAATTTTACCTCATGTCCTCTAGTTCTGCTATCCTTCTTGAGTGAGAAAAACATATTTCTATCAATAATTTCATACCCATTCAATATCTTAAAAACTTCAATCTGATCTCCTCTTAACCTCCTTGTCTCTAGAGTTGTTAAACCACATTCTTTCAGGCGTTCTTCATAACTAAGGTCTCTAAGTTCTGGAATCATTTTAGTTGCTCTCCTTTGTATGCGTTCAAGCGTATCTATATCCTTCTTACGATATGGTCTCCATGCTTGTATACAGTATTCTAAATGAGGTCTAACTATTGCTTTATAAAGAGGTATAATTAACTTTTTTCCCTTGTATGTTATGTTTCTTCTAATCAATCCAAGAATTTGATTACCCTTTGAAGCTGCAATACCACACTGCTCTGAAACTTTCATATCAGCGCTTATTGTAACTCCTAAGTCCTTTTCTTTTACAGTAGTACCCAGAACAGTATCTCCCATTTTATAGTTTACATTCAAGTTCCCATGTCCTGTATGTAGGCATTTACATTTCCCAAAATTGAACAGCATCTGCCATTTCTCAGACCATTTCACTAATCTGTCTAGATCGTTTTGTAAATGTTGTTTATCACCATCAGTATTAACCTTTCTAAACAGTTTTGTGTCATCCGCAAATTTCAGTACGTTACTTGTTATACTGTCGTCCAAGTCATTGATATAAATTAAGAATAATATAGGTCCTAGTACTGACCCTTGAGGTACCCCACTCAAAACCGATTTCCAATTTGAAACTTCTCCATCTACTACAACTCGTTGTCTTCTGTCAGTCAGCCATTGTTCTATCCAGTCAGTTATGCTATCCCCGATACCATGGGCTTTTAATTTAAGTAGCAATCTTTGATGTGGCACTTTGTCAAAAGCTTTCTGAAAATCTAAGTATATAATATCTACTGGCGATCCCACGTCTATCCACTTAGTGATTTCTTCCAAAAAACATAACATATTTGTTAAGCATGACCTTGCTTTAAGGAATCCATGTTGAGATGAATTTAATAATTTATGCTTAACGAGGAAGTCCACCATATGGTCTTTAATTAACCTTTCTAATAATTTACAAATCACTGACGTTAAACTCACTGGTCTGTAATTCTCTGACTTATTTCTCGAACCCTTTTTAAATAATGGTATGATGTTTGCTTCTTTCCATTCAAACGGAACAACTCCCTCTTTTAATGACAAGTTGAATACTCTTGCAAGTGGTATACTGATTTGATCTACTGTTTCCATTAGTAATTTTGGAGGAATCCCATCCACTCCCGGTGATTTGTTATCCTTCATTGCCCTTATTTTCTTAGCTACCAATTCTGGAGTTACAACTAACGGTCCTAAATATTCAGATTTAGCCCCCTGAAATTTAGCATCAGCAACTGGTAATGAACTAATATCTCCCTTGGTAAACACTGAACTGAAGTAACCATTTAGGTCTTCCGCCATTAAAAACCCCTGTGATATTATATTTCCAGCACTGTCTTCTAGAGGTCCAACCTTGTCTTGTACGTAACCACAGTACACGACTAGAATGCATTGTCACTGAACCCCGAGTACACAGCTACAGTATAAAGTCACTGTATCCCCCGTACACATCTAGAATACATAGTCACTGTATCATCCAGAGTACACAGCTAAATTACATAGTCACTGTACCCATATTACTCAGCTAGAGTACATAGTCACTGTACCCACATTACACAGCTATAATACGTAGTCACTGTACACAGAGTACACAGCTATAATACATATTCACTGTACCCAAAGTACACAGCTAGAATACATAGTCACTGTACACAGTACACAGCTAGCATACATAGACATGGTACCCACAGTACACAGTTAGAATACATATTTACTGTACCCAGAGTACACAACTAGAATACATAATCACTGTTCCCACAGAACACAGCAAGAATTCATTGTCACTATACCCACAGTACACGGCTAGAATACATAGTCACTTTACCCACAGTGTACAGCTAGAAAACAAAGTAACTGTACCCACAATATACAGCTAGAATATATAGTTGCTGTACCCAGAGTACTCAGCTACAGTACATAGTAACTATACCCACAGTACACAGCTAGCAAACATAGTCACTATATCCAGAGTACACAGCTAAAGTACATTGTTACTGTACCCACAGTACACAGCTACAGAACATTGTTGCTGAACCCATAGTACACAGCTAGAATGCATAGTTACTGTACCACAGTACACCACTACAGTACATAGACACTTTACCCACAGTACACAGCTAGAATACATAGTCACTGTATCCAGAGTGCACAGCTGTAATACATAGTAACTATACCCACTGTACACAGGACACAGCTAAATTTCATATTTACTGTATCCATAGTACACAGCTAGATTACATATTCACTGTACCCACAGTACACAGCTAGAATATGTAGTCACTATACCCACAGTACACAACTAGAATACATAGTCACGGTACCAACAGTACACATTTAGAATAAATAATCACAGCAACCATAGTACACGGCTAGAAGACATAATCAATGTAACCACAGTACAGGGCTAGAATACATTGTCACTGGACCCAGAGTAAACAGCTACAGTATATAGTCACTGTACCCACAGTGCATAGCTAGAATACATAGTTATTGTACCCACAGTACACGTTTAAAGTCACTGTATCCCCAGTACACATCTAGAATACATAGTCACTGTATCCAGAGTACACAGCTAAATTACATAGTCACTGCATGTACCCACATTACACAGCTATAATACTTAGTCACTGTACCCAAAGTACACAGCTAGAATATATAGTCACTGTACACACAGTACACAGCTAGCATACATAGACATTGTACCCACAGTACACAGCTAGAATATATAGTTACTATACCCAGAGTACACAACTAGAATACATATTCACTGTACCCACAGTAAACAACTAGAATACATAATAATAATAATCACTGTACCCACATTAACCCACTACAATTCATAGTCACTGTACCCACATTACTCAGCTAGCATACATAGTCACTGTACCCACAGTGCACACCTAGTATACAATGTTACTGTACCACAGTACACAGTTAGAATACATAGTAACTGTTCCCACAGTACTCAACTTTAATACATATAGTCACTATACCCACAGTACACAAATAAAATACAGCTATAATGCATTGTCACTACATCTCCAGTACACGATTAGAATACACAGTTACTGCTCACCCAGGACACAGCTCGAATACATGGTCGCTGCTGTATCTCCACCACACAGCTGTAAGATATAGTCACTACAACTCCAGTACACAAATAGAATACACAGTTACTGCTAGAATACATGACCAGTGCACCCTCAGTACACATCTAGAATATATAGTCAGTAAGTTGCTACGAACTCAATAATGGCGGTTGTGATGACGACACGACGATCTCAGCCGTCTTATATACCATGCTAGAAATAAGCCAGACAACTGACGTCAGCCTCGGAACAATACCACAGTAATCAGAAAACTGATAAACGCGGCAGGCAACTGTCAACTAACGACGCCGGGCATCCATCACGGAAGGAAAAAGTGGGGTTACGCGTACGCAGACAGCGGTAGAACATGCTGTAGTACAGGTTGTCGTGCTGTATTACAGGCTGTCTTGCTGTATTACAGGCTGTCTAGCTGTATTACAGGCTGCCATGCTGTATAACAGGCTGTCTTGCTGTATTACAGACTGTCTTGCTGTATTACAGGCTGTCTTGCTGTATAACAGGCCGCCCTGCTGTATTACAGGCGGTCCTGCTGTATAACAGGCTGCCATGCTGTATTACAGGCTGTCTTGCTGTATAACAGGCTGTCTTGCTGTATTACAGGCTGTCTTGCTGTATTACAGGCTGTATTACAGGCTGTCTTGCTGTATTACAGGCTGTCTTGCTGTATAACAGGCTGCCATGCTGTATAACAGACTGCCATGCTGTATTACAGGCTGCCTTGCTGTATTACAGGCTGTCTTGCTGTATAACAGGCTGCCATGCTGTATTACATGCTGCCATGCTGTATTACAGGCTGCCATGCTGTGTTACAGACTGCCGTGCTGTATTACAGGCTGTCTTGCTGTATTACAGGTGATGGACGCAATGTGTAAAGAGCCAGGATGTGGCTGGAAGTAGGAGAAACAGAGGATAGTATGGTGGAGGCAATGTGTAAGGAGGAAGGGTGTGGCTTGAGGTAGGAAAGACAGAGGACAGTATGGTGGACGCAATGTGTCAGGAGTCAGGATCAACATTACCCAACTTCACACAACTTCGCACAACTTCGCACAACTTCGCACAACTTCGCACAACTTCACACAACTTCATACAACTTTACCCTCTGATTACCACACCTCACCACACCACCATAGAGTAATGAGAGGAGTATAGCCATCTGACCACCCCACGCACGCTTGGTGTTGTATTCTCGCTAGTGACACCCATCTACATATGGACAAGCTCCATAGAGTAGTAGTGAGTCGAGTGTAACCATTATCTTCTGGTTCCCACACCTCACCACCCCACCATAGAGTAATGGTACAGTCACCAGGGGGCGCAGGGGCGCGCGCGATTACAGGAAAAAGGTGAAAAGTAGTTCGTAGCAACTTACTGACTATATATTCTAGATGTGTACTGAGGGTGCACTGGTCATGTATTCTAGCAGTAACTGTGTATTCTATTTGTGTACTGGAGTTGTAGTGACTATATCTTACAGCTGTGTGGTGGAGATACAGCAGCGACCATGTATTCGAGCTGTGTCCTGGGTGAGCAGTAACTGTGTATTCTAATCGTGTACTGGAGATGTAGTGACAATGCATTATAGCTGTATTTTATTTGTGTACTGTGGGTATAGTGACTATATGTATTAAAGTTGAGTACTGTGGGAACAGTTACTATGTATTCTAACTGTGTACTGTGGTACAGTAACATTGTATACTAGGTGTGCACTGTGGGTACAGTGACTATGTATGCTAGCTGAGTAATGTGGGTACAGTGACTATGAATTGTAGTGGGTTAATGTGGGTACAGTGATTATTATTATTATGTATTCTAGTTGTTTACTGTGGGTACAGTGAATATGTATTCTAGTTGTGTACTCTGGGTACAATGTCTATGTATGCTAGCTGTGTACTGTGTGTACAGTGACTATATATTCTAGCTGTGTACTTTGGGTACAGTGAATATGTATTATAGCTGTGTACTTTGTGTACAGTGACTAAGTATTATAGCTGTGTAATGTGGGTACATGCAGTGACTATGTAATTTAGCTGTGTACTCTGGATACAGTGACTTTGTATTCTAGATGTGTACTGGGGATACAGTGACTTTAAACGTGTACTGTGGGTACAATAACTATGTATTCTAGCTATGCACTGTGGGTACAGTGACTATATACTGTAGCTGTTTACTCTAGGTCCAGTGACAATGTATTCTAGCCCTGTACTGTGGTTACATTGATTATGTCTTCTAGCCGTGTACTATGGTTGCTGTGATTATTTATTCTAAATGTGTACTGTTGGTACCGTGACTATGTATTCTAGTTGTGTACTGTGGGTATAGTGACTACATATTCTAGCTGTGTACTGTGGGTACAGTGAATATGTAATCTAGCTGTGTACTATGGATACAGTAAATATGAAATTTAGCTGTGTCCTGTGTACAGTGGGTATAGTAACTATGTATTACAGCTGTGCACTCTGGATACAGTGACTATGTATTCTAGCTGTGTACTGTGGGTAAAGTGTCTATGTACTGTAGTGGTGTACTGTGGTACAGTAACTATGCATTCTAGCTGTGTACTATGGGTTCAGCAACAATGTTCTGTAGCTGTGTACTGTGGGTACAGTAACAATGTACTTTAGCTGTGTACTCTGGATATAGTGACTATGTTTGCTAGCTGTGTACTGTGGGTATAGTTACTATGTACTGTAGCTGAGTACTCTGGGTACAGCAACTATATATTCTAGCTGTATATTGTGGGTACAGTTACTTTGTTTTCTAGCTGTACACTGTGGGTAAAGTGACTATGTATTCTAGCCGTGTACTGTGGGTATAGTGACAATGAATTCTAGCTGTGTTCTGTGGGAACAGTGATTATGTATTCTAGTTGTGTACTCTGGGTACAGTAAATATGTATTCTAACTGTGTACTGTGGGTACCATGTCTATGTATGCTAGCTGTGTACTGTGTACAGTGACTATGTATTCTAGCTGTGTACTTTGGGTAAAGTGACTACGTATTATAGCTGTGTAATGTGGGTACAGTGACTATGTACTCTAGCTGAGTAATATGGGTACAGTGACTATGTAATTTAGCTGTGTACTCTGGATGATACAGTGACTATGTATTCTAGATGTGTACGGGGGATACAGTGACTTTATACTGTAGCTGTGTACTCGGGGTTCAGTGACAATGCATTCTAGTCGTGTACTGTGGTTACATTGATTATGTATTCTAGCTGTGAACTGTGGCTATTGTGATTATGTAATCTAGCTGACTACTGTGGGTACAGTGACTAAGTATTCTAGCTTTGTACTGTGTGTACAGTGAATATACATTCTAGCTGTGTACTGTGGGTTGAGTGACTATGTATTTTAGTTGTGTACTGTGGATACAGTGACTACGAATTGTAGCTGTATACTGTGGGTACAGTGACTATGCATTCTTGCTGTGTATTGTGGGTACAATGACTATGGTTTCTAGTTGTGTACTTTGTGTACAGTAAATATGTATATGTATTCTAGCTGTGTAATGTGGGCACATTTACTATATATTCTAGGTGTGTACTGTGGATGAAGTCAATATGACCTTTAGCTGTGTACTGTTTACTGTACTGTAGCTGAGTACTCTGGGTACAGCAACTACATATTCTAGCCGTGTACTGTGGGTATAGTGACAAAGACTTCTAGCTGTGTTATGTGGGTACAGTGACTATGTATTCTAGTTGTGTACTCTGGGTACAGTACATATGTATTCTAGATGTGTACTGTGGGTACAGTAACTATGTAATTTAGCTGTGTACTCTGAATATATTGACTATGTATTCTAGCTGTGTACTGTGGGTACAGTGAATATGTATTCTAGCTGTGTACTGTGGGACAGTGACTATGTATTCTAGCTCTGTACTGTAGGTACAGTGAATGTATTATAGCATTGTACTATGGGTTGAGTGACTTTGCATTGTAGCTGTATACTGTGGGTACAGTGGCTATGTATTCTAGCTGTGTACTTTGGATACAGTGAATATGTATTATAGCGGTGTACTCTTTGTACAGTGACTAAGTATTATAGCTGTGTACTCTGGATACAGTGACTAAGTATTCTAGCTGTTTAATGTGGGTACAGTGACTATGCACTGTAGCAGAGTACTGTGGGTACAGTGCCTATGTACTTTAGCTGTGTACTGTGGTTACATTGATTATGTATTCTAGCTGTGAACTGTGGTTATTGTGATTATATAATCTAGATGACTACTGTGGGTACAGTGACTATGTGTTCTAGCCGTGTACTATGGGTACAGTTCTATGTACTCTAGCTGTGTATTCTTCGTACAGTGACTAATTATTCTATTTAACTGTGTACTCTGTGTACAGTGAATATACATTCTAGCTGTGTACTGTGGGTTGAGTGACTATGTATTTTAGGTGTGTACTGTGGGTACAGTGTCTACGAATTGTAGCTGTATACTGTGGGTACAGTGATTATGCATTCTTGCTGTGTATTGTGGGTACAATGACTATGTTTTCTAGTTGTGTACTTTGTGTACAGTAACTATGTATTCTAGCTGCATACTGTGGGTACAGTGACTATGTTTTCTAGCTGTGTAATGTGGGAACAGTGACTATGTACTGTAGCAGAGTACTGTGGGAACAGTGCCTATGTACTTTAGCTGTGTACTGTGGTTACATTGATTATGTATTCTAGCTGTGAACTGTGGTTATTGTTATTATGTAATCTAGCTGACTACTGTGGGTACAGTGACTATGTATTCTAGCCGTGTACTATGGGTACAGTTCTATGTATGTAATCTAGATGACTACTGTGGGTACAGTGACTATGTGTTCTAGCCGTGTACTATGGCTACAGTTCTATGTACTCTAGCTGTGTATTCTTCGTACAGTGACTAATTATTATATTTAACTGTGTACTCTGTGTACAGTGAATATACATTCTAGCTGTGTACTGTGGGTTGAGTGACTATGTATTTTAGGTGTGTACTGTGGGTACAGTGTCTACGAATTGTAGCTGTATACTGTGGGTACAGTGATTATGCATTCTTGCTGTGTATTGTGGGTACAATGACTATGTTTTCTAGTTGTGTACTTTGTGTACAGTAACTATGTATTCTAGCTGCATACTGTGGGTACAGTGACTATGTATTCTAGCTGTGTAATGTGGGAACAGTGACTATGTACTGTAGCAGAGTACTGTGGGAACAGTGCCTATGTACTTTAGCTGTGTACTGTGGTTACATTGATTATGTATTCTAGCTGTGAACTGTGGTTATTGTTATTATGTAATCTAGCTGACTACTGTGGGTACAGTGACTATGTATTCTAGCCGTGTACTATGGGTACAGTTCTATGTATGTAATCTAGATGACTACTGTGGATACAGTGACTATGTGTTCTAGCCGTGTACTATGGCTACAGTTCTATGTATTCTAGCTGTGTATTCTTCGTACAGTGACTAATTATTCTATTTAACTGTGTACTCTGTGTACAGTGAATATACATTCTAGCTGTGTACTGTGGGTTGAGTGACTATGTATTTTAGGTGTGTACTGTGGGTACAGTGTCTACGAATTGTAGCTGTATACTGTGGGTACAGTGATTATGCATTCTTGCTGTGTATTGTGGGTACAATGACTATGTTTTCTAGTTGTGTACTTTGTGTACAGTAACTATGTATTCTAGCTGCATACTGTGGGTACAGTGACTATGTTTTCTAGCTGTGTAATGTGGGAACAGTGACTATGTACTGTAGCAGAGTACTGTGGGAACAGTGCCTATGTACTTTAGCTGTGTACTGTGGTTACATTGATTATGTATTCTAGCTGTGAACTGTGGTTATTGTTATTATGTAATCTAGCTGACTACTGTGGGTACAGTGACTATGTATTCTAGCCGTTTACTATGGGTACAGTTCTATGTATGTAATCTAGATGACTACTGTGGGTACAGTGACTATGTGTTCTAGCCGTGTACTATGGCTACAGTTCTATGTACTCTAGCTGTGTATTCTTCGTACAGTGACTAATTATTCTATTTAACTGTGTACTCTGTGTACAGTGAATATACATTCTAGCTGTGTACTGTGGGTTGAGTGACTATGTATTTTAGGTGTGTACTGTGGGTACAGTGTCTACGAATTGTAGCTGTATACTGTGGGTACAGTGATTATGCATTCTTGCTGTGTATTGTGGGTACAATGACTATGTTTTCTAGTTGTGTACTTTGTGTACAGTAACTATGTATTCTAGCTGCATACTGTGGGTACAGTGACTATGTATTCTAGCTGTGTAATGTGGGAACAGTGACTATGTACTGTAGCAGAGTACTGTGGGAACAGTGCCTATGTACTTTAGCTGTGTACTGTGGTTACATTGATTATGTATTCTAGCTGTGAACTGTGGTTATTGTTATTATGTAATCTAGCTGACTACTGTGGGTACAGTGACTATGTATTCTAGCCGTGTACTATGGGTACAGTTCTATGTATGTAATCTAGATGACTACTGTGGATACAGTGACTATGTGTTCTAGCCGTGTACTATGGCTACAGTTCTATGTACTCTAGCTGTGTATTCTTCGTACAGTGACTAATTATTCTATTTAACTGTGTACTCTGTGTACAGTGAATATACATTCTAGCTGTGTACTGTGGGTTGAGTGACTATGTATTTTAGGTGTGTACTGTGGGTACAGTGTCTACGAATTGTAGCTGTATACTGTGGGTACAGTGATTATGCATTCTTGCTGTGTATTGTGGGTACAATGACTATGTTTTCTAGTTGTGTACTTTGTGTACAGTAACTATGTATTCTAGCTGCATACTGTGGGTACAGTGACTATGTTTTCTAGCTGTGTAATGTGGGAACAGTGACTATGTACTGTAGCAGAGTACTGTGGGAACAGTGCCTATGTACTTTAGCTGTGTACTGTGGTTACATTGATTATGTATTCTAGCTGTGAACTGTGGTTATTGTTATTATGTAATCTAGCTGACTACTGTGGGTACAGTGACTATGTATTCTAGCCGTGTACTATGGGTACAGTTCTATGTATGTAATCTAGATGACTACTGTGGGTACAGTGACTATGTGTTCTAGCCGTGTACTATGGCTACAGTTCTATGTACTCTAGCTGTGTATTCTTCGTACAGTGACTAATTATTCTATTTAACTGTGTACTCTGCGTACAGTGAATATACATTCTAGCTGTGTACTGTGGGTTGAGTGACTATGTATTTTAGGTGTGTACTGTGGGTACAGTGTCTACGAATTGTAGCTGTATACTGTGGGTACAGTGATTATGCATTCTTGCTGTGTATTGTGGGTACAATGACTATGTTTTCTAGTTGTGTACTTTGTGTACAGTAACTATGTATTCTAGCTGCATACTGTGGGTACAGTGACTATGTATTCTAGCTGTGTAATGTGGGAACAGTGACTATGTACTGTAGCAGAGTACTGTGGGAACAGTGCCTATGTACTTTAGCTGTGTACTGTGGTTACATTGATTATGTATTCTAGCTGTGAACTGTGGTTATTGTTATTATGTAATCTAGCTGACTACTGTGGGTACAGTGACTATGTATTCTAGCCGTGTACTATGGGTACAGTTCTATGTATGTAATCTAGATGACTACTGTGGATACAGTGACTATGTGTTCTAGCCGTGTACTATGGCTACAGTTCTATGTACTCTAGCTGTGTATTCTTCGTACAGTGACTAATTATTCTATTTAACTGTGTACTCTGTGTACAGTGAATATACATTCTAGCTGTGTACTGTGGGTTGAGTGACTATGTATTTTAGGTGTGTACTGTGGGTACAGTGTCTACGAATTGTAGCTGTATACTGTGGGTACAGTGATTATGCATTATTGCTGTGTATTGTGGGTACAATGACTATGTTTTCTAGTTGTGTACTTTGTGTACAGTAACTATGTATTCTAGCTGCATACTGTGGGTACAGTGACTATGTATTCTAGCTGTGTAATGTGGGAACAGTGACTATGTACTGTAGCAGAGTACTGTGGGAACAATGCCTATGTACTTTAGCTGTGTACTGTGGTTACATTGATTATGTATTCTAGCTGTGAACTATGGTTATTGTTATTATGTAATCTAGCTGACTACTGTGGGTACAGTGACTATGTATTCTAGCCGTGTACTATGGGTACAGTTCTATGTAATCTAGCTGTGTACTCTTCCTACAGTGACTAATTATACTATTTAACTGTGTACTCTGTTTAAAGTGATTATACATTCTAGCTGTGAACTGTGTGTTGAGTGACTATGTATTTTAGTTGTGCACAGTGGGTACAGTGTCTACGAATTGTAGCTGTATATTGTGGGTACAGTGATTATACATTCTTGCTGTGTATTGTGGGTACAATGACTGTTTTCTAGTTGTGTACTTTGTGTACAGTAACTATGTATTCTAGCTGCATACTGTGGGTACAGTGACTATGTATTCTAGTTGTGTACTCTGGGTATAGTGACTATATATTCTAGCTGTGTACTGTGGGTACAGTGACTATGTGTTATAGCTCTGTACTGTGGATACAGTTACTACGAATTGTAGCTGAGTACTATGTACTGTGGGTATAGTGACTATGAATTCTAGCTGTGTATTGTTGGTGCAGTGAATATATATTCTATCAGTGTACTGTAGATACAGTGGCTATGTACTATGTATTCTAGTTGCATACAATGGGTACAGTGACTACGTATTCTAGTTGTGTACTTTGGGTACAGTGACTATGTAATTTAGCTGTGTACTCTGGATACAGTGACTATGTATTCTAACTTTGTACTGTGGGTACAGTGTATATGTATTCTAGCTGTGTACTGTGGGACAGTGACTATGTATTCTAGCTCTGTACTGTGGGTACAGTGAATATATATATATATATATATATATATATATATATATATATATATATATATATATATATATATATATATATATATATATATTCTAGTTGTATGAAACTAAAGTCCCGTTCTTTTTATAGCTAAGTGAACGAACAAACACACTTCACTACATATGTGTGCTGGGTACATTGTAGGAATTGTGGGTAAAGTGTAGGAATTATGGGTAAATTGTAGGAATTATGGGTAAATTGTAGGAATTATGGGTAAACTGTAGGAGTTATGGGTAAAGTTTAAGAGCGCACTATTTAACAATATTGACATATAAAGAAAATATGCGTATGGCAAGAGACTTTAGAGGCTTCTGTCTAACGTTTGTGGATGATATTGTGTCATTATTTTTAAATATTTAATACAATGTCCTTGTACTCTTATTCAATAGGAGAATTATGGGTAAATTGTAGGAATTATGGGTACACTGTAGGAGGTATGGGTAAAGTGTAAGAGCGCCCTATTTAACAATATTGACATATAACGAAAATATGCGTATGGCAAGAGACTTTAGAGTCCTCTGTCTAACGTTTGTGGACGATATTGTGTCATTATTTTCAAATATTTAATAAATTGTCCTAGTATTCTTATTCATTAGGAGAATTATGGGTAAATTGTAGGAATTATGGGTAAACTGTAGGAGGTATGGGTAAAGTGTAAGAGCGCACTATTTAACAATATTGACATATAACGAAATTATGTGTATGGCACGAGACTTTAGAGTCCTCTGTCTAACGTTTGTGGATGATATTGTATCATTATTTTCAAATATTTAATAAAATGTCCTTGTACTCTTATTCAATAGGAGAATTATGGGTAAATTGTAGGAATTATGGGTAAACTGTAGGAGGTATGGGTAAAGTGTAAGAGCGCACTATTTAACAATATTGACATATAACGAAAATATGCGTATGGTACGAGACTTCAGAGTCCTCTGTCTAAGTCCATTTTCGTCCTGCTACATTTTATTTAATGACATATTATATTTTACACATAGTCCATTTTCGTCCTGCTACCTTTTATTTAACAAACGGTCCGATTTCCGGCGTCCAGCGGTTATTTTATAGCCATGTATGTCGGCTAATTAATAACTATTACATATTCCCCTTATGTTTATCGGTTTTACTTTTATTACGTCTTATGTTCACTCCATATAACCCGCTATAACACACACATCAATGGCGTCACTGCCACATAGTTGCTGTTTATCGCTGATTAGCTCGGCTCCCTTGCTACATTGTACAGATTAGCGTCCTTTGATCTCGCGCTACGGCTCACAGCTGGATAAACGCTTCGGCTTACACTTAACTCCAGTCGTTCGGACGTCCAGTTGACATTAGCTAACCACTCGGACTGGTCACTCCGTCGGGGTCAAGGTCACACGGTCACGTGTTTACGTGGGTGGGTGGGTGGTGGGTGGTGGGTGGGTGATATTACGTGTATTTTCTTTGTTCCTATGTCCACCATCGATGACTACTGGTCAATATTCGTTCCTCCTCCAGTCCCTAGGGGGCGCTTACGTTACCCATCATGCACTGCGCTCCGCTATGGTCGCCAGGGGGCGCTCTACTGCTCTCTGATTGGCTGCGCGCACTCTTCAGCGGGTGGGCGATATTAGGGTCCTTCCCTTTGATATTCCTTTGATCTTAGATTGACTACGATAAGGGGGTCCCAAAAACCCCCACTAACTACTCACGTGCCGCCCCTGGCGATCGTTTCACCACAAAAGGGTGTAATTTATGCTAATTTATGCAAATTTATGCAAATGAGGGGGCGCTCCCGGTTGTGAAACTGATCTCGACCAATCAGAGGCTTACCCAAAATCTGCACATTTGAGCGATAATAGGGGATTTTCACGTGGCGCCTACCGGCGGCAATAAGCGCACGACCAATCAGAAGCTTACCCAAAATCTGCACATTTCTAGCATCTCAGATGCCCCAATATACTACTTCCATTAACTCAGGCACATCTCTTAACCTCATTAAGAACTATTTATTAAATCGTTAACATTACGTACAATTTGGAAATATAAAATCTAAAGAAGCATTTATTACAACTGGTGTCCCGCAATTGTCGATATTAGGACCTTTCTTTTTCATTATACATTAATGACTTACCAATTGCTAGTGACTTTTCAACTTAATAACTTATGCTGACGATACAACCCTGGCCAGTATATTATATGTCATTAATCGACCAGGTGACATAAATAACAATATAAACGAAGAACTAAACAAGATATGTGACTGGCTTAAAGGGGGGGGGGTGAAGCACTTGAACAACCATAGCCCAAACATAATAACATACCATTTACAGTATATATCACCCTTATATGATGGGCGCAACGCCACGGTAATTTTGTAATATCCTTTTTAACTTTGCCATTATCTTCGCTGGGCGGCGCCATATTGCTCTGCGGGGGGCTCAGCGGCAGAGTGGTTTGAGTACGAGCTCCCGGCACCGCGTTCACACAGTAAAAACCTCTCGGAAAAACGGCCGAAACGCATGGAAAATCGAATAAAAAGAAAACTGGTGTGCACTGGATGGCTCCTGGATATATCAACTAGTACTACAAATGCAAGGAAAAAACTTTTGATCGACTTCCGAGGAAGAATTTGCAGCGGAAAAGGTGGTTACAAATGCGGAAATTGCCGTGTCCGCCAGCCGCAGGCTTTGCGAGTGACCACTTTTGCGATGCAGATTACAAGACAAAAGACTGGACAGACGGTGAGCATCAAGATGTCATTCTTGGTCAAAGACACCGTTCCATCTTAGATCTTTTTTTTCGCATATGACCATGCATCTACAGACTATTCTGCGACAAGGAAACGTCAGATATCAGAGGGCAGAGCGATGCGTAGGAAGCGACGAGCCGAAACCAGGTTAGTAAATTGGATTACCGTTACCATTGTGACTTATCACTACGATTACAATATAGTTCCACCCCAATAAGCAGAGCTGTGCTTCAACGTCAGCATATATATGACCCACAGTAAATCGAAATGTATGAATACAATAAAGTGCGAGTAAGTGTTAATAGTTTGATATAATTACGAGTGTTTTCCAATCCGCCGATTTATATTCGACGTGATCATACGATACGTACCGTCAATACGTGGCCGTACACAGAACAAATAACAATAACTTAGTAAGTGCTACAGGATATACTGCAACCTTATAACATGGGCCATGGCGTATGTACTAGGCAAAATTATTCAAGAAAATAATTTAAATTATTTATTGACAGTCATAATAAGTATCATACTCATGTGTTCTAAATGCCTAGAGAGCAAGCAGCAAGCGTAAGGCTAAGCCTGGGGGGGTTAGATGCATGGGAGAAACACGACCAAAAGACAGTATAGACTATAGTGCAACAGAAGCCTACTGTTGCTGTTTACATTTCAAATTCTTTATGGAAAAATTTAAAATATACAAATACTTTCATTGTGATTAAGTGCAAATGCAGTTACAAAAACTGTTTAAAAGTATTTAAATATTTAAGTAAAATGCATTTCACCCATGTAATGTCTAGCTAGCTGGAAAGGAAACTAACTAAGGCATCGTCATCTACCCAGTTGAACACTGTCAGATTACATGTCTGGTTTCTATAATGACACTTTACAATTTCTGTCTGAATACTTGTGACTTGACAATAAGGCAAAATTATATAAAATTTATTTTCTTTATTGATCAGATTAAACCCCACATTTAATAACCGGAAGTTCATAGAGATGTATTAATTACATTTTATTCTAAGTCGACTGAAAACACTGTAATGAATATCATGGGGGAAGGGGGCAACTGTCGGCAACCCACAATAGTATTAGTACAAGCTATACATATGAAGGAAGTATATCAGGCATGGGGTCAATTCTGTTTTGTCCATTCCAAAAAATCAGTTCTAATTCCGCCTTGCAAAAATTCAATTCCAACTGTTAAAATCCTACGCTAAAGAAAAATTCAAATCCAATTCGTTTTAACACAGTTTTATTTGTCACGAGTGCACAATCATATTTAATTAGATATGATTAAAAAATTACTGTTCGTTAAATGCACACACACACACACACACACACATATATATATATATATATATATATATATATATATATATATATATATATATATATATATATATATATATATATATATATATATATATATATATATATATCAGGTTTGCCATATAAAAACTTTAAAATCGCATCCAGCCATTTCATATGTACTTTCTGCTGTGACACCTCTCCTGGATTTTTGCTAACAAAACCAGACATTTTGGACAGCCCTGGACAGTTGGGTCATTAATCTGAGTTTTGAACAGTTTCCCCTGTTTATATCGGGTCCAGGTCATTTGCCCCCCTTCCAGACATTTGCCCCTTTGTCACTTGCTCCCCAGACATTAGCCCCTTGCCTTATTAAAAATCTGGACATTTGCCCCCTGCCCATAGCTTCTGGATTATTTGTAAGTTTTTTTAACTTATTTTTTTATTTCTGAACATGAATTCAATATATATATTACCATAATTGCAATTAATGTTCTTTGTGCAAAATCAGCCAAGTAAATTACTTTATGTAGTTGGAGATAATCCTGTAATCAAAGGATTATCTTTATTGCAATTGTGGAAGAAGCCAGTGACATTAGGACTTGGACATGTTAGGACAATTGAGGATATTTGAAAGAAGCCATCTCAACAAGGTTTCTTTTGAATTGCATTTACCATGGAGAGTTGGAGTGAATCCATTTTCCTATAAAACTGGATGCACAAGCCAGAGTTGTCAGAATGCAGTTATAACTTCACCATGGAAATTACTACTAGCATTTGAGGAGGTCATGTTTTGAGTGTCATTCCTACACCAAGAAGGGGAACCAACAAGATTACTCTTCATTGGGAGTGATGCCAGCGTCGATCCTGATCATGCAAGGGTGCTGTGGTCACTGATCTGATCTCCAGATCCAGAATGTGATCAACAAGACTGCCTGCAACCATGATGGTGACACGGCACAGAAAGAAGCTGCCAAGGTCCGTGAGGACCTGAAAACTAAGGCAGCTAATACCAGGGGCACTCCAAACCAGCTGATCTCTGACTCGTTACTGTCCACCACTGTTTGTGGAAGCATCACCCCAAGAACCCATCTTCCACCACTGATCTGACTATCAATGATACCTGGAAAACAACTGGTGACAAGATCATCTCATACACACCCCAGGGGATAGGCCATTGCATTAGGCTAAAGTGACTTTGACTTGTCATTGAATGTTATGTTATTGTAGTAATAATGATAAAACTGCAAACTGATTTTCACTTGTCAACTATCATAGAAAAAAGGGGCAGATGTCCGGGGGGGAGCAAATATACTAGGAGGCGGATTTATATCGCTATCAGTTGTGGTATCATTGATATTTCATCAAATTTACTGGAAAGTTTGAGTCTTCAACATTCTAATCTCCAACATGTATTCTCCATGGGGACATTTTTAATTACTACAAAGGGCAAACCCTACAGCCACATGTAACAGCATTGTACAGGTGACCAGTGACATGTTTAGTATGGGAAACTTGTGGGCTGAACATTAGGCTTGGATAAACAAGGGGCTGCATTTAAGTGGGGCAGGCTTCCTCTCTCACACAAAGGGAATGAGCAGGCAGGTGCCCTTAATTGGCAATCACTGTAAATAAACCTTCTACACTGAGAAAGAAAATGAGGCCTGAATGGTCTGATTTTGGTTTTTACAGTAACTTAATATTTCTTTTTGATGCAAATGCTTGATTATACTGTTCTTGGTCACAATGTTTCAATACCAGAGTAGACAGTGTCTATGCTGTAATGTTGACAACTTCCTGGCTGTTACCAGATTCAGGGTGACATGCTAATAGCAGACAAATATGATTTTAAAAGTAATATAAGTAAATATCAGGGTAAATATTAACAGTATCAAGTCAATAATTCCAACAAAATCAATTCCAATTCCCAAAAAATAAATTTTGGAAAAAAAATTAAATAAAAAAAAAATGTTGAAGTAAATTCCATTTCCAGAACTGGAATTGAGGGTCAGTTCCAATTCCGGAATGGAATTGACCACATGCCTGAAGTACATTCATGACAATATCTTGTCTGTGTACTACAGCAACAGTCATGAAGAGTATAATTGAATTGAAACAAGCTTATGTCTGTGGGGCTTTTGTCGGGAGGGGCTTTTGTCCATGCACCATACTATCTAGCAGATGCTTTCAGTATAATACCTAATAATTATATATATATATATATATTTACATATATACATACATATATATATATATATATATATATATATATATATATATATATATATATATATATATATATATATATATATATATATATATATATACGTGTTTGTGCGTGCAGCATTTATAAGGTAAAGATGTCACAAGCATAGATCTGCATTTGGTCCAATAACAATATTCATGCATTATGTTATCTAAATCGAGTGTCAGATATAAAATAAGGAACCCCATAGAAAGTGTACCTATGGGTCCATATTTTGTTATGGAATTTGGACCCCTTATAGAATTTTGACCTCCCTGGCCCATTGAAAACAGTGCAATGTTGATTAGATAATATAATGCACTTTGGAGCTAGGATGCTACAATTTTGGTTACATGCGTTTGGTTATGTTACCAGTGGCATTCGTCAAACTGACCAAACAGATTTATTAAAAACATTAAGAGATCAGTGAAAGACCCATTGGTTGAATTAACATGGCTCCATAGGGAAAATGCTTTTCCCTGTGGTTGATTACTTTATACATTCTATATGACACTGGCACTGTATGTGTAATCTTTTCAGATGAAGGATTCACCATTGGTTCATACAAGTACAGGTACTAGTTTTGAAGCATCCAGCGCTACGGGTGATGCCGTCAATCTTTACATTACGGATGTCACCTTTAGTGCCAATACTGCTACTACTGCTGTGGCACCACATACAACTGATGCTGAAACGCAAATCAATCCGGTAACGATATTTCAAGTGCGACACTTCGCGAATGCTGCTGTAGTCACAGATGACATTATTGCACCAATGAACGTTGATCATGACTACTCCTATGTGAAGCTTCCATCAGATTCAGTGAGAATAAAGACATTGGTGCAGATGATGCACACTATGTGATAACAGCGACATAACCGAGGGTGACTCAAGCAGCTCCGACACCTATGAGAAAGAGAAGAAGTTTGTCATTCGTGAGAAAAACTTATGTCACTTTTCTGCACCTGCCACACACCAAACAGCCATAAACTGTGACACAGGTTGTACTCATGTCTGATCTATCAGCCAAGGTCTTTCAGATACTGGGGTGTCTGTCAGGAAAGTATGCTGATTTCTACCCCTGGATGAGTGAAAGGTGAATTGAATATGTTAGGTTTACATGTACTATCAGTCAGAATAAGTAGTGTATTGGTGTATATTTAGTGCCGGTAGTGTATTGGAACAGATGGTTGGTGTGCAAGTACTATCAGTCAGAACAAGTAGTGTATTGATACATATGATTGGTGTACATTTACTGTCAGTACAAGTAGTGTATTTGGTAGAGAATGAGACGCTTGGTTTACATTTGCTGTCGGTAGGAACAAGTAGTAGATTCAGTCAGAACAAGTAGTATATTGGATACACATGATTGGTGTACATTTACTGTCAGAAGTAGTGAAATGATGCAGATTCCAGAATGAGATCATTGGTGTACATTTACTGTTGGTAGGAACAAGTAGTGTATTGGTATACATGATTGGTGTATGTTTACTGTCAGTCAGAACAAGTAATATTGTTACACATGATTGGTGTACATTTACTGTCCAACCAAAACAAGTAGTCTATTGCCATTGGTACAGATGATGATGGTGAAACAGTTAAAATGCCTTGGCTTTATAAAGATTAATTATTTCCTAAGCTAAACTACCAGTATATTTGATATGTTGTGGCATAATAATGATGTGTGTAACTGTGATATCCATGTTCCAGGTTGTATTTCCCGGTGGTAAGAAGTCACTGTTTTTAGTCAATGTTTAGTCTTGGTTTTAGTCATTCTAGTTAGCCTTATTTCTTTGGTAATTGTTTTTCTATGTGAATAAACTGTTGATATATTTTATGTTGGTCTCAATATAAAGAAATTGTGTGTAGTGACATGCAAGATGCTGCAGGTAACATTTTTGTTGACAGAAATGGGATATGGATAAGAAGGCATTCACATCATTCCGTTATTATAGTCGGAATTTTTGTAGTTTTCCAGGTTGTTTTTCGACCTGCTGCATACTGTGGGTGCCTCACAATTTGTCTATATCAGACTATCAGTAGACTCACCTGTGTCAGGTCAATATCCATAGCTAAATTTCCATCAATTCAATTTGGTTCAGAGTAGACATCACAGATCCTTCCCACATCGCAGGATGGCATTACTTGTCTTGCGTTTCCTGAGCCTGAAATATATTTTTTCATGGTTAGTTGATAGCACTAATTCCATAATTACCATAATAGCTGCAAAAATGTGAACATTACATACTGTCAGTAGTTAATTATTGCTATTTAAATGATTACATTGCACCAAACAACAAGGTGTTGTGGTGTGCTACAGACGGGTGATTACAAGTACGAATATTAACGTAATCATGATTACAGTAATTACTGCAATCACAATTACTAATGTAGTCATGATTACAATCATTATTACAATCACGATTACGGTAACATTTAAGAATATATATATATTCACATAATGAATTAAATAAACCCTCATGTTATTATTGTCATCAATGTTATTCAACAACAAATCAAACCCAATATTAAAATACAGTCACGGTACACTTCATTAGATTAGATACAAAATAAAGAGAAAAGCCTGCTTGCATTGCCATTGTAGTTCGGACCTCGCCCTCGGGCTAGGTAAAAGAAATATGCAGAACAAATATGATTATTAAAATGGCAATGATTCGATAACAATTGAATTACTGACCTGCTAGCTATAGGGCGAATCGATGAGTCGGCACGCAAATCATGCAATGACAGCAGACCAACATCTAGCACCGCTTTGTTTGTGCATATCACTACAAAATTATCGTCTTCGCTTTCGTACGGTGATGCAAGCACCAACGCGGTCGGGCACACGGTGCTGCATAGCCATAGCCTAGCCCTAGGCATGGTAGCTTCCTCGGCGCAGCATGATGACTCAACGTAAACGTGCGCAGACATCGGGACGCAATTTCCACAGGTTCACCACATCACACCTAGTCAGGAATCGTTGACAGTCAAAGCGCTGTTGTAATTTTTCCTGAATCCAACGTCAACAAAGTCAAAGCCAAAGGCAAAGGCGAAGCCGACCTGGAGTCTGGAGCGTGACTCGCACACTCGGTGACATTTCACGACTGTCAACGGTTGTTTCCGTGTGGCCTGTCGAACTAGACTCTTCGTCTGTGGTTTCCATTTCTCCAAAGATAGACAACTATTACGGAAGTTCAGTAAACCACTAATCGCTAGTAGCAGATCTGGTAAAACTGTCACAAGCGATGCATCCATCTTGTCAACAAGTAAAAAATAGTTCCGGTATTCCGTTATCGCATATTCTCGTTGATTAGCGTCTCGTGTGTTCGAGAAGTGTGGCGTTTTCCACGATTTTTTGCGTGTGTTGGTGTAATTTCTTGAACTTTTTTTATTTGGAACGAACAAAAACGCTATTTTGTTGACGTGTGTAACCACTTGTATATATAACAGAGACCCATATCTTTTTTTTCGCTCCAGAATGGCTATTTACGAAATAAATCGCAAAAAATCGAAAATTTACATTGATTAGATATACGCGACTCAAACCACTCGTTTCGACAACAAGATGGCGATACGCAGTGATGTATTTTGTCGATTTTTGTCTCGAACAAAATCAGTTTTTCAGTTTATCTCATAAATTAGCAGGTATCTGTCACCATTAATGCATAGTTAGATAATATATATTTAAATATACGGCATAACACAAAATTGCTTCAGTTCCCCTTTAACGTAAACAAACGTGCTCTAAATGTTGACAAAATGATATGCCACAAAAAAGTAGAAAAGTATGTGCTATTGGAACTAAATGGAACTGTAATTGAACATGTAATTAACTTAAACTTTTTGGGTATCACATTAAATAATCACTTGAACTGGGGCAGTCACATAAACAAAGTAGCACACAAAATATCTACAAACACTGGAATTCTAAATAAACTTCTTTTTTTTCACAGCATATTCTAAGGACAATGTACAATTATATCATATCACCTCATATAAATTATGGGGGTATCGAACGCAACGCTTATTTATGCTTCAGTAAAAAACAGTTAGAATAATCACGTTAAGTAAATATAATGCACACACTGCTCCTATTTATAAAGAACTAAACTTATTAAAGGTCAGTTACATCTACAATCTACAATAACTAAAATTTTACCATAAATTAATAAATAAACAACTACCTGAATATATGTATAATATACCTTATATTAACACTTTTGAAATACATCAATATGACACAATCGCTTATTTACTTAAAATATTATTTTACATAAAACAATATCTTCTTGGTAATTATGAATAGAACTGTACCAAGCAAAATTGTTACATTTGCCGAAATCAGGGATATAATTATAGCAGGTGTATAGTTATTTATTTACATATATATATATATATATATATATATATATATATATATATATATATATATATATATATATATATATATATATATATATGAGAGTATGCGACCACGGTTGCATACATGATTTTATGCTGGCAGCAGCGCGGGCCGGGCACATGAGGGTCAATAGGTTATTATGCTAATTTAAGTGTAGGCAAAGATACCAGGATGACTGATTAAGCGCTCCCGTGACACCGCTAAACCAATCAGAGCGCAGCAGTCATTCGAATGACGCAGTTTGAAAGTAAGCAGCTTCACTCCGAATGTTTGATACATGCGGAGCAGACCTGCCTTCTCAGCTTTACAAGTTTTCGAGTCGTTTGTGATCGTTTCGTTACGTTGTTAATCTGATTGTTGGTCGTTCGAATTTTTGACGAATTCTCTACACTTGCTACGAAGTTTCTGCCGCCGGAGTACCAGTTGAGTATCGCCTTTGTTATCCGCCATTTTTTCTTGCCTCGTTTGTGCCGTTTGAATTTCCTCTAACTGCCTTGATGTCGTCCATCAAAGTTTTAGTTTTGGGTCACAGTCATGTTTATTGGCTGGGCGCGTTCGCTGGGTCGGCATCCCCCTCGGACTTATTTGCTGATTTTTCTGTCCGGGGTCACGCTTGCGATGTCCGTTATCTGGGCCTCCGGGGTGCTACAGCGTCGTCGCTCCGGGCACCGGCGGTTAGGTCTCAGATAGCCTCCTTTGGTGCGGACGTTGTGGTGTTGCATGTCGGGGGCAATGATTTGGATGGGAAATCCGCCCCCGTCCCCTGCGTTGTGGCAGGCGACTTGCAACGTCTTGCGTCCGAGCTGTTGGCTATGGGTGTGAGCCGGGTCGCGGTGTGCCAGGTGGTCCGTCGCCAGCGGTGGCGAAATTTTAGTTTTGAGGAGGGTGCCGCTCGGGTGATCGCGCTTAATGCAGAACTAGAGTCCTTGTGTAAAGGGGTGGACGGCATGTTTTTCTGGAGACATAAGCGTCTTTGGAACAGTATCAGGGCCGTTTTCCGCCGGGATGGGGTACATTTTTCTGACATTGGGAATTACCGTTTTTTCCGGAGTATTCGGGGGGCCATTATGAAAGCCGCTAACCAATTTCTTGGCTAGATGTCCGATAGCCTATCACTACGAG
The DNA here is from genome assembly GCA_963662155.1 of Lamellibrachia columna. Classification (NCBI taxonomy): domain Eukaryota; kingdom Metazoa; phylum Annelida; class Polychaeta; order Sabellida; family Siboglinidae; genus Lamellibrachia; species Lamellibrachia columna. Next base: position 10,300,451 of record OY759261.1, read on the forward strand.
GCAAGTCGTGTTGTGGCGATCTTTCACCTTTGGCTGTATTTCACTGTATTCTTATTGCTGCATATTTGTATGTATTTTCACCGGTGGCAGTTCTTCCACACGTGTTGCCTTGGTATTCGTTTGTGTTGCGCAGGCTGTTTTATCTGCTGGGGCCGATTTCGTGTTTTGTACACACTGTGATGGCTGTAGCCTGTTTTATCTGCTGGGGCAGATTTCGTGTTTTGTACACGTTGTGATGGCTCTAGCCAGTTTTTATCTGCTGGGGCAGATTTCGTGTTTTGTACATGCTGTAATGGCTGTGGCCTGTTTTATCTGCTGGGGCAGATTTCGTGTTTTGTACACGCTGTGATGGCTATAGCCAGTTTTATCTGCAGGGGCAGATTTCGTGTTTTGTACACGCTGTGATGGATATAGCCAGTTTTTATCTGCTGGGGCAGATTTCGTGTCTTGTACACGCTGTGATGGTTTTAGCCGGTTTTCGTGTTTTTTACACGCTGTGATGGCTTTAGCCTGTTTTCGTGTTTTGTACACGCTGTGATGGCTGTAGCCTGTGTTATCTGCTGGGGCAGATTTCGTGTTTTGTACACGCTGTGATGGCTGTAGCCTGTGTTATCTGCTGGGGCCGATTTCGTGTTTTGTACACGCTGTGATGGCTTTAGCCTGTTTTCGTGTTTTGTACACGCTGTGATGGCTGTAGCCTGTTATATCTGCTGGGGCCCATTTCGTGTTTTGTACACGCTGTGTTGGCTTTAGCCTATATTTATCTGCTAGGGCAGATTTTCGTGTAAAAAAAAAAAAAAATAAATAAAAAAAAAATTGTTTCGTTCATTGGTTTAGAGTACTGTGTCTGTCTATTGGGTTACAGGATGCCTCCTGCAAAATCGTCTCGGGGTCGACCGGCTCGCCAGCAGCAGCCGTCGGACCGCCAGACACGTTCGCGCACTGCGGCAGGACGTCCGGCCACCCGGCCACCTAGTGCTCGTGTACCTGCCGCATTGGGTGCGCCACCTCCTGAATGTGCCGTGCAGCAGGACTTCGACGAAGCGCCAGGTCTACAAGCAGTGCTGCTCGATGACGCATCATCAGTGCGGCGTGCGTGGGAACGCGACATGGAGCGTCGGATGGCCTCGTCGGAGCGGATGCTTCACGAGATCCACGCCATGGTCCTCGCCTTGCGACCCGCGTCGGCTGCGCCAGCCGCGGCGACGACTGCACCAGCCGCGTCGGCTGCTGCAGGCTCTGCAGCACAATTGGCTGCCGCGATGGCGCAAGGACCCCCTGTCCCAGCCACATCGGGCGCAGTTTCTGCTGCGGCTCCATGGCCAAGCTATTTGACAGTTGAAGGACTGCTTAATGTCCCAGGTACCACTAATGTTGATCGTCAGGTTCCCCCTGTTGTGCATGTTCTGCCCGGCGACACACATGACATGGTGGCGGCCTGTTCATCCTCAGCCTTACCCCTCCATATCCGTATCCCTGACAGGTTGAAGGCCAAGATTTGGGCAGGTGAGTATGTTGACCTGGCGCTGCTGTTGCACGATAATTTTGCACAGCCACAGGATTATGCCCTTTCCGTCCAGTCGGCTGGGGATGGCCAGGGCCCCACTTTGTGTGTGTCCCCGGCTAAAGGTAAGACTGAGGTGTTGTCCTTTCAGCAATGGCTGAAGGCCTTTGAGATGTTTATGTCCATATATCTGGTGCATCCGGGTCACCTTCCCTCTGCCCCACATATGCTCAAATACATTGAAACTGTCCGCAACTTGTATGACCGTGGGGGCAATTGGCATGCATATGACGAGGCATTTCGCTCTCTCCGTCAGCAGCGTGGGTGGGCATGGGACTCGGTGAATTGGGAACTTTGGATGAATGCTTCCCAATCACCTGCTCGTAGAGTTTTCCCGTCGGGGGGTTCGCCCTTTCCAGGCAAGGGTAAGGCCCGACCGCGTTCAGCCAGTCCATGCTTCATCTACAACCGGGGGAGTTCGTGTAGGGGAGACACGTGTCGCTTTACCCACAAATGCCGCCGTTGTAACGGTCCCCACCCTCTGTCCCGTTGTAAGGCCCCTGAGAAGCGGTACAGTTCCAGTTCCCCCCCTCCATCCAATCCTCCTGCCGGACCGTCCTCTGCCCCTGGTCCGCCCGCCTGGTCTCGGAAGTAGGATGCCCTCCCCTGTTTGTCCCATCACGCTTGCCTCTGCTCTCCATGGGTATAACAACAATTTAGTTTCGTATCTTGTGAATGGCTTTACTTTTGGCTTCCAGATCGGTTGTGTGGGCGTGCCGCCACCGCCTTCTTCGGGGATACGTAACCTGCATTCCGCCGATACTTTTTCGTCGGTTATCGACCGTAAAATTGAGAAGGAATTGGCGCTAGGTCGGATATTAGGGCCATTTGATGTTATGCCAAATTACCCCAATTACAGGATATCTCCTCTGGGCGTGGTGCCGAAGAAAACTCTGGGCGAATTTAGAATGATTCATCACCTGTCATTCCCGGAGGGTTATTCTGTGAACGATTTTATTCCGAAGGAAATGTCTTCCGTGCAGTATGCCACTATTCAGGATGCCATTTCTTTTATTCAACGTTCCCCTCAGTCTGTGTATATGGCTAAAGTTGATGTTGAATCTGCTTTTCGCATTATGCCCGTCTCACCAGCTGATCGACCTTTGCTGGGATTTCAGTGGCTCGGGAAGTTCTATATGGATGCAGTTCTTCCAATGGGCTGCTCTAGTTCTTGTGCCATTTTTGAATGTTTCAGCACCGCTTTGGAGTGGGTTTCCAAGTATAAGTTGGGGGCGACTGAGGTAGTGCATGTGATTGATGATTTTCTCTTTATGGCCCATTCCGCAGGTAAATGTGAACATGATTTGATGGCCTTTATTGACCTTTGCCACCAACTTGGGGTACCCCTGGCACCCGGTAAAACTGTCGGTCCATCTTCGTCCATCACGTTTTTAGGGATAATCTTGGATGCCGTCCGCATGGAGGCGCGACTGCCCGACGACAAACTGTGCAAGGCCAGGGCTTTACTTTTGGAGTTCACACATAAACAGAAGGTTACACTCAAAGAGCTTCACTCCCTCATAGGTGTATTGAATTTTGCGTGTTCCGTTGTGATCCCAGGTAGGGCCTTTCTACGACGACTCTAAGCCGCACCACCACATTCGCTTGACACGACAAGCTAAACTTGATCTGGGTGTATGGTTAGACTTTTTGACACATTTCAATGGTAAGTCCTTTTTCTTGGATGAGCACTTTCTTACAGGTGACTACTTTCGTTTGTACACAGATGGTTATGGGGCGATTTGCGGGCCAGAATTTTTTTACGGTGTGTGGCCTGTAGAGTGGCGTTGCTATAATGTGGCCATTTTGGAATTGTATCCCATTATGGTAGCCGTACACGTCTGGGGTTCTGTTTGGGCTAATCAGAGTATATGTTTCTTCACCGACAACGCAGCCCTTGTTCCTATCATTAATAAGCAAACGTCGCGGGAGCCCCATATTATGGCCTTGCTGCGTCTGCTGGTATTGGCGTGCCTCAGGTTTAATATTAACTTCACTGCATCCCACATACCAGGTCGATGTAACATTCTTGCTGATAAACTCTCACGTTTACAGGTAGACGAATTCCGCGTGTTGGCGCCCTGGGCGACGGCCAGCCCGAGGGAAGTGCCGTACCACATATCCCCAGCCGGCTTAGGGATTCTTTAGAATCCCTAAGCCGCGTCCCTAGCACCGTCATCCAGCGCACCTGGAAGAAATTGGTGGCATTTTATGGTTCGATAGGTGTTCCCTTGTGTTTGCCAGTTTCCGTTCCTATGATCTTGCTGTTTATTGCGCATCTATTTGCACTAGGTTTGGCTCCATCATCCATCGTGTCCACAGTTTCAGCTGTGTCGTATTTCCACAAGGTCAATGGGTTTCCTGACCCTTCTAATGCTTTTCTTGTTACTAAGTTGTTAGCTGGCGCACGCAATGTGGGCGCCGTTCCTGATGTCCGCTTGCCTGTCACCCTACCTATTATTTCACGTCTGCTAGTTGCCATGCCCACCGTTTTCTCGTCACACTACAAGTGTCTAATGCTTAGGGCGATGATGGTCCTTGCCTTCAAAGCTTATTTGCGGGTTGGGGAGATGGTGCCGCGGTCTCGCGGTATGGTACGTGGGTGTTTGAGCTTGGGCGATGTGTTGTTGTCTGGCGATCTCATCACCATATCGTTCCGACGATTTAAGCATAGTGCCCAGCAAGGTCCCCAATCCCTGCACGTCACCGGTGAGGGCATACCGGGCACAGAGCTTTATCCGGCTCGTTTTTTACGAGAATTTCTGAGTGTCCGGGGTGTCGTACCAGCGCCTCTGTTCGCCTACCCTGATGGTTTACCTATGTTACGGTTTGAATTTGATGCGTCACTGAAACAGCTGCTGCACTTCTGTGGGTATCACACCCACGCATTTAAGGGCCACAGCTTCCGCATTGGGGCTGCGACTGCAGCAGCCTCGAGAGGCGAGTCGGATGCGCAGATACGGGCGGCAGGCAGGTGGACTTCAGACGCATTCAAAAAATATATTCGATTCTCTTGAATACTAAATTTCTACTTGCTTGTAAGGGGATAGCAGACTGGTGGGGGTGTTCACAGGTTTCGGTGAACGGTGGCGTTATGGCCCCACCTTTTAGGTTACAAAAATATATAGAGTAGGAATTTTAGCAAGTAGTGTAGTCCAATGATGCAGTATATGCAGATAGGTTTGTGTCGAGTATTGTCGGTATTGGGTTAATGTTTTAATGTGCTGGTGATGATGCCATGAATTGTCTTGTGTTGTAGAAATCTTACTACATGTACTGTATTGCTATGTCGAAGTGTGGGCTCTGGGAGCATTGTGTCCAGGCGGCTTTGTATGAGGCTCAGCCACATGCTTGGCGCATGTTACAGGGTCCACACTTCATGCTTTTAATCGGAATAATATGCCATTAGGCATAATCTTAATAAACGTCATTTATTTGGCCTTTTCATATCCTTACACCTGGCTTGCGTTGTTGGTTGCATAAATATATATATATATATATATATATATATATATATATATATATATATATGTATATATATATATATATATATATATATAATATATATATATATATATATATATATATATATATATATATATATATATACATACATATATATATATATATATATATATATATCTTCGTAGTGCATAACACTGATCGTTTGAGTCGTGGTGTGCCTATATCAAAGAGTGGCTCATTTTATGATAAATTATAATAAAATTAACAATTATCACAACATTCCGCCGAACCGACGCGCGCTTGATCGAATTCGAAATTATTCAAAAATCAGATCCATAGAGATACATTTAACTGTCTATTTTTAAAGTACAACATTTGTTTCAAAGCATGTAGCCTCGGTCCTCCAGGCAAGGTTTGCTGTACAAAAAAAAAGCCTGGAATCAAACTGCAGTTTTCATTGTGATGTAATTGATTGGTTACCCGGAATCCGGATAAAAATGAAATTGACAGTCAAGCCAACTTAGATAAAACGCGTAAATTTGTATGCGTTTTGTGCAAAGCCAACTTTAAACATTGAGTATATTGTCCACACACACAAGTCATATTATAAATTGAAACGGAATTAATATTTAGCACCGTGTTCGTTGTGTTTGTATTGTTGTCTCTTCATTGTACAGTCACCAGCCCTTCAAACGTAACAAGTGTTTCTAATGAGGCACCGAGCAGCCCGATGTCGCTAGGGGGCACTGCGCCCGCTTGGGTAAAACGCCTGATTATCATAAATCAGTTCATTGCGAGTAGCACTCACACCTGTTAACAAAAACGAACGAAACCACAGCAGTTATTAAATGTCACCATGCCTGGGTCTGGTTCATATGGGACCTGGAACATGAAAGAATTGAGAGAGGTGTTGAAGAAGAGAAATGCTAGACTTTCTGGTCGAAAAACCGAGTTAATCGAAAGGTAAGTTACGACCAAGCGATAACAGGCTAAATCTACGCTATATTCAAAAACGTTTCTCCCATAAGCCGGATTTTTAACTGTTATAATTGTGCTAGTTTATTAATCCGGCCACATGTATTAGCACCATTCATTTAGATTCTTTGATGAACAGAGTGGTTGTATGCGGTAGTCATCGGTGAAAAAAAAAAACCGATGCCTGGTTCACCTTTTCTGGCATACGCCACTTTCTGCGTCAGTCAAGTTTAATATCGTTAATCAGGTTGCTCTCTCGGTTATTTTATTAAATCCTTGTATATGTATATATATATATATATATATATATATATATATATATATATATATATATATATATATATTTATATATATATATATATATATATATATATATATATATATATATATATATATATATATATATATATATATATATATATATATATATATATATATATATATATATATATATATATTTATTTCCCATAGGGAGGCCTATGACAGGAATTCCAACTTTACTGGTGGTGCCAACTTCATTGCAGACCAAAATGATTTAAACATGATCCTGCCGGCCCACACGTACTTCAAATATGTCACTAGTGATGCGGTACCTGTCATTAACCATCTCTCACGTAGAGCTGCTACAGCTTTCCTAGAACTGTCTGATGCTTCCCTCTCTTCTGATCACAGATTGTATTATTCAAGGTACGTTAGGCAGTTGCAAATGGTTTGCATTAACACTTGACTATCTTGAAGACATGAACAGGCCATGAAATTATGAATCTTAACCGTATCAACTAAGCTACGTACCAACAACAACTACCACTTCATCCAAAAAATATAATATACCACCACAATACTTGTAGTAACGAAAAAACGCACGCACGCACTCATTGGTGTATGAGATCTATTGAAGCCATCCATTTTGTTGCAGATTTGTACGCTTCCTTCGATGGGCACATCATGATGACACCACATTCTACATGGCTCAGTGTCGGGCGGAGATGCGTCGCACTCTTTGCTATCATTGTTATGCTAGCGTTGACGTCAATGGTGAAGTGTTGGCGACAGAGTGCGAGTGTGCAGCTGGAATGGGACCTAATGCTCACTGTAAGCATATCCAGGCAGTCCTGCTTGCGATTATTGATTTAACTGGAGTTAAACAGCCAAAACTAGAACTATGTTGCACTGATGTCCTGCAATCTTTCCACCGGCCACATCGACCTCACACTGAATCACCGGTCAAGGCTAGCAAACTCAAACTTACGACACTGACGCTCAATTTTGATCCGCGCCTAAAATCCAGATTATGTAAAGAATCTAACACTGAACTGTGGTGCCAGTACTGGCGATAAAATGCCACTGTTACAGACACTGAGGCCAGCCAACATGTATGCAGTTGAACATGACCACCATTACTTAGCCAAGCCACTGTTTAGCATATTCCTGGACAAGACAAACATCACCACAATATCCATGGAGAATGCAGATGAAATAGGGAAAAGAACAGAAGGGCAGGCAAAGATGCAGAATGGAAGGAGGAGAGGAGAAACATAATGCAATCTTCAAAGTTTGGATGCATCATAAAATGTGTATCTCAGGAGGCAAAAGAAAACCTTGCGAAGGATAGGATTGATGGAAAAGACTTTGTCAGCAAACAGACAAGTCATGGGAATCAGCTAGAGCCAGATGATATCCCCACATATGAGAATATGTTTCATGTCAAAGTAACTAAATGTGGTATTGTTGTATCAGCAGACAAGCCATATTTAGGTTCTTCACCAGATGGACTGGTGGGTGACGACACAGTGGTGGAGATAAAGTGTCCATACAGTGCAAGAAATATGCTTGTCACACCGCAGACAGTGCCTTACCTGAAGCAACATGGTACTGAACTTAAACTCGATTCAAAGCATGATTATTATGCACAAATGAAGGCCCAGATGTGGGTAACAGAGAGAAACATGTGTCACTTTGTGGTTCATACATTTAAAGACACAAAGGTGTGCCTGATCCCAGTGGATAACTCGTTTATTCAAATCATGTTTGGATTATTATAATTTTTTTTTTTTCAAGCCGATTTATCTTAAGAATTTTTGTTATAAAGACCTGTAACACTTAGGAAAGATGGATGATAGCCAGACTGACAAGAACATGCAATGATCACTTGCCCACAACAAAACTTGGAATGTTAATTGACTGCATGTTGCAGTGGTGGCCAACACATTGTTTTCATGTTTGTAAAGGACATTATTGGTCAATAATATTTCTTCAGAGTAAATAAGTACTGCCATCCTTAGATGTGAAAGTAAAATCATGTTGTACAATTGTTGATATTTGTTTTTACTCACTATTTAACGTAGACCTATTGGGTAGCCTACTTTGATCTTACAGGTAAATTAATGTAAGACCCCATGCTCAACAACAGCTATGGTGGCCTTGATATTTTTTCGGTTCTTTTAGTCTTAAAAATTGTCTCAGTTTAGTTGTCTCTTGTTTGTAGTCGCATTCCACAAAATGGCATCGGCAAACCAAGCTCGTGTTTGTCGGCTGCCATTTGTCCCTCCGTATAGCGATTATCCACTTTTCTCTTTGAGTGGGATCCTTCGGGAACTGATGACCCCCTTTACCATTACACTGCGGGACGCAGCAGCCGGTTCCCGGCATTGTATTGATAACTAAAGTTCATAAACACAGCTCCCCTTCTTTTCCAACGAAGAGCTAATGACTATGGGTAATTAGTATAACCGGAGTGGGCGCAGCTCCGCCCAGCGATCAAAAAATACGCTCGGTTCCTCAATAAACGCCTTCAATTATGAACGATGTTTAGCAACGCAATAGTAGATGAGAATCATTGTGACCAACACAGGGGATATGTATGATTATTGCATTTATTATTACATCATTATAATACTAATTAGAAGAATGTATATTTTTGGGGCATATCGGGCGTTATTTTGGTTTTGTAATTTAAGGATCAAGGACCCCTCCCTCCCTTACAGACCAGTGAGTTTAATGTCAGTGATTTGTAAATTATTTGAAAGGTTAATTATAGGACATATGGTGAACTTTCTTTTTAGGCATAAATTATTAAATTCATCTCAACGTGGATTCCTAAAAGCGAGATAATGCTTAACAAATATGTTATGTTTTTTGGAAGAAATCACTAAGTGGAATGACGAGGGTTCGCCAGTAGATATTATCTACTTAGATTTTCAGAAAGCTTTTGACAATGTGCCACATCAAAGACTACTATTTATATTAAAAGCCATATGGTATTAGGGATGGCTTAATTGACTGGATAGAACAATGGCTGACTGACAGAACACAGCGTGTTGTAGTAGATGGAGTTTCAAACTGGAAATCAGTTTTGAGTGGGGTACCACAAGGATCAGCATTTTCAAAACGATCTAGACAGGTTAGTAAAATTGACTGAGAAATGGCAGATGTTGTTAAATTTTGGTAAATGTAAATGCCTACATACAGGACATGCCCAGCAAACACACTACGTATATACAACGTTGTATGAAGGTAATGGTTTGGTAACGTCAGGAATTACGTTTTATTAACGTTGTGTCAACGTAGTCTACCTACGTTGTGACAATACGTAACAACAACGTAACGGTATTACGTTCTACTTACGTCGTATCCACGTATTGCAACTACGTTGTGCCAGTATGTAGCGAAGACGTAACGATATTACGTCGTGTCAACGTACTCCAAATACGTTGTGCTAGCACGTTGCAAAGACGTAGCGATATTAGGTCGTGTCCACGTACTCCAACTACGTTGTGCCAGTACGTAGCAACGACGTAGCGATAATACGTCGTGTACACGTACTCGAACTACGTTGTGCCAGTACGTAGCAACGACGTAGCGATATTACGTCGTATCCACGTACTCCAACTACGTTGTGCCAGTACGTAGCAACGACGTAGCGACATTACGTCGTGTCCACGTACTCCAACTACGTTGTGCCAGTACGTAGCAACGACGTAGCGACATTACGTCGTGTCCACGTACTCGAACTACGTTGTGCCAGTACGTAGCAACGACGTAGCGATATTACGTCGTATCCACGTACTCCAACTACGTTGTGCCAGTACGTAGCAACGACGTAGCGACATTACGTCGTGTCCACGTACTCCAACTACGTTGTGCCAGTACGTAGCAACGACGTAGCGACATTACGTCGTGTCCACGTACTCCAACTACGTTGTGCCAGTACGTATCAACGACGTAGCGACATTACGTCGTGTCCACGTAATCCAACTACGTTGTGCCAGTACGTAGCAACGACGTAGCGACAATACGTCGTGCACACGTACTCCAACTACGTTATGCCAGTACGTAGCAACGACGTAACGATATTACGTCGTGTCCACGTACTCCAACTACGTTATGCCAGTACGTAGCAACGACGTAACGATATTACGTCGTGTCCACGTACTCCAACTACGTTGTGCCAGTACGTAGCAGCGACGTAGCGATAATACGTCGTGTACACGTACTCGAACTACGTTGTGCCAGTACGTAGCAACGACGTAGCGATATTACGTCGTATTCACGTACTCCAACTACGTTGTGCCAGTACGTAGCAACGACGTAGCGAAATTACGTCGTGTCCACGTACTCCAACTACGTTGTGCCAGTACGTAGCAACGACGTAGCGACATTACGTCGTGTCCACGTACTCCAACTACGTTGTGCCAGTACGTAGCAACGACGTAGCGACATTACGTCGTGTCCACGTAATCCAACTACGTTGTGCCAGTACGTAGCAACGACGTAGCGACAATACGTCGTGCACACGTACTCCAACTACGTTATGCCAGTACGTAGCAACGACGTAACGATATTACGTCGTGTCCACGTACTCCAACTACGTTGTGCCAGTACGTAGCAGCGACGTAGCGATAATACGTCGTGTACACGTACTCGAACTACGTTGTGCCAGTACATAGCAACGACGTAGCGATATTACGTCGTATCCACGTACTCCAACTACTTTGTGCCAGTACGTAGCAAAGACGTAGCGATATTACGTCGTGTCCACGTACTCCAACTACGTTGTGCCAGTACGTAGCAACGCCGTAGCGATATTACGTTCAGAACACGTAAATGCACGTATTTCAACTGGTTTAAATCACTTGTTTCCGTACTTGAATTCACGAGATTCTGTGGACAAATTTGTGTCCAGACATGTGTCGTATAACTGGTTCAGAACACGTAAATTCACGTATTTCAACTGGTACAAATCACCGGTTTCCGTATGTGAATTCACAAGATTCTGTGGACAAATTTGTGTCCCGTAACTGGTTGATTTGACACTGGGTGAATCCCTGCCTTGTGGGTTAACCATCTCGTGAGCGCAATGACAAATCTTAAAGTTAAATACCTAAACCGTAAGACGCAGTGTATGTCATGTTAGTGGATGTAACTGTCTCTGCCATACACGATGGCGGCCAGTGGTCGATTATTTGCTGCCCCGTACACAGCTGGCTTACCGCTCAAGTCTACAGGAAAATCATTAATCATGTGTCTATGTAGAGTAGTAGAGGTATTAGGTTACATTTTAAACAAGCCAAAATCAGCTATTTCCCGCTCTCCTTGAAGTGGTATAATGATTAATAACCCTATGTGGCGACTGGGACAGGGTGTTGGATTATTCCGCAGGGACCAGTGCATTAAGGACAATTGGCTATACAGTGACGGAATGTTAAGGTCAAACAGTCAGTATTCACGTGAAATAGTCAACATGGTTGAGCCTATTATATGCTGTAATTATGTTTATACGCATGAGTACTGTTATTAACTATTTACGAACATGTTTGTACTTGCACAGGTTACGGCAAGTCCTGCATGGCTCACTCCTGATTGTGGCCAGTCGTCTTCTTTTCTTTCTTCTTGTCTTTCTTTTTTAAGTATTAAATGTAGCCGACTTTAGAAGTTTTCACGACAAGGCAAGGAAAATAAATCATTTATTTGCGACCCTGTATAAATCCAAGCATAAGGAGAAACACAAATATTTGCCGTCCGACCCAATCTACATACATGTCAAAATACTGGAAATATGTTTTTATTATATTGGTCTGAAGACATTGTGGGTGAAATAGTTTTTTTGCGCTCGAGTAATTAATATAAGCCGTATACGGTACTCGAATCTTGTCGGCTGTGGGTCATTCGACGATAGAAGGACAAATTGGTGTCCCGGCATTTTCGTGTGGAATTTTTCGGTCAAGAAAACTGTTAAAATGATACTTCTTGTGCGCTCTTCCTCCTTGTTCCCTACTGTACAGGGATGAGATTCAGGTAAAGTAGTGTCGAGCCACTCTTTCTGTTCTTTCTTTCCATAGTTTTATATCGGCCGCCCCATCTCTACATCTTTAATCTTCCCCGATCTGTCTCAGTGAGGAGTCACGCAGTCCTCCCATCTCACCTGTGGCCTTCCCCTTTTCCTGCGTCCTTGATGTTTTTCCACCTCTGCTCCCTTTGCTAGTTTGCCTGCATCCATTCTTACCAAGTGGCCAGCCCATCTCATCCTGCTTTTCACCAATCTTCCTGTTAGGCTGCATATTTTTGGCATCCCAACCTCTTTCCTCAGGTCGTTCATCCTTCTTCTGTCCACCCTCTTTAATTGTTCTTGTTATTCGACGAACCCAGTTATTCTCACACTCTTGCAGCTTCTGTTGTTGTTGTTCTGTCAACGCCACTGTCTCCAGACCATACAGGCATGCTGGTGCAACACACGTTATCAGGACTTTCAATTTCAACGTTTTGAATTTGTTCTGTCCAACATGACTCCCTCTACCTTTCTCCAAGCATTCGCTCCCGCTTGTGCCCGACGTCGTACTCCTGCCGCTGAATGTCCATCCTCCGTAACCATTCCTCCAAGGTACACAAAGCCATCCACCTGCTTGATCTCCGTACCATCCAACCTGATGTTCAACTCCTCTCTCTGGTGTCCAACCCACATCACTTCTGTCTTCTCTAGGCTCATTCTCAGTCCGTGCTTCTCGAACACCCCCTTCCATTCCACCGACACTTCCTGTAGGTCTTATTTGCTTTCTGTTATTATGGCCAGATCATCTGCATACATCATCTTCCTGAGAATATCCTTCGTGCTGATCTTTCTGCTGATTATTTCCATCACCACGATAAACAGTAAAGGGCTAAGGGCACTTCCTTGCCTCAAACCGATGTTATATGTGCGCTTTATAAAGGAACCCTTCGTCATGTCCGACACCATCCTTAGATTGGACTTTTTTATTTTCGCTATTTCTCTAAATACTTCCCAGTATTCTTATTCCAAAATCGGCTGACCCCATTACCTATAGTCCTCTATTTACAAGGTCGACATTCGGTGTAATGAGTACACATTAAATAACGTATATCGTGTACGGTGACCCCCTGAACTATATGTTAGGTATCAAACACTTTGAATAAGTTTTCTGACATAAAAACCCATGTTCCCCGATTCCTTGTCATCTACGTCACAACTACTTCAATGTGATGCCTCTATTGAATATCTGAAAAGATCTAGTTTCACAGTTATGCGGCCGCCATATGTGAATATCCAAAACGACAGCGACATGTTTTACTGAATGCGATTCACATCCGACATTCGACGTTTCGATCTGGACAGGAGACCGGTGAGCAAGTTTATTACAAGTCATATACAAACGACCCGCACCTCATGACATACAGGTCGGACAAACAAAATTAGTGGTAAATTGATCACACAAAATTAAGGAGCATAGGCCGACCATTATCTTAATACAGGGACAACATTGCTCATGAATTGAATGGTGTGTCATCTACGTCACAGTTTTGTTGTGACGGATATGACCTAGCTCAAGCGTGATGTAGAACATCAGCATATATATGTGCCGAAACCTCAGAATTATATTCTTTTATACATTTTACAACCGCCTTCTAAATTTAATTCGCATACAATTAAAGCTTGCTCACTGGAAAGTTAATATGATCTTCTTCATAATAATATAACACTTATCAAAACGCGTTCGTGTATTTGCCATCACGTACATCTAGAACCGCACCAGTTTCCAAAGTTCCACACAAGATTTAACAAGATTGCCATCCCAAACAACATGTTCCAGATGGCAAGTGGACAAGGAAGCCATTAGCTTATCGAGATGCTAACAATGTTCTCATCTGTGTGTAGCTCACCCTTATCAGATATTTAAGAAGATTTAACAAGATTGCCATCTCGAACAACAAGTTCTTATCAACATCCTCACAACCGTTCACTATTTTAAACACTTCTATTTGGTCTCCTCTTAGTCTCCTGGTCTCTAGTGTTGTCAAACCACTTTGTAATAAACGACTTTCGTAACACACGTGTAGGTACACGTCAATTCACGTGAATGCACGTACAGCTAGAACCATATACCCGTTACTCCAGTTCCACACGTGCCTAAACACGTGAATACACGTGCATATGCGTACAACTAGAACCGTACCAGTTTCCCCAGTTTTACACTTGCATAAACACATGAGTTCATGTGAATACACGTACAGCTAGAACCGTACCAGTTTTACTTGTTCCACGCGTGCTCTCAGCGTAATTAAAGGTATTTATTAAATAAGAGTAAAGCCCAAAAACTTTTTTCAAGCAAAACGGGGTGATCGGCGCCTGCAGTTTGAGATGAGTACACACATGAGTAGTTCAAGAGTAATTGATATTATGTCCTTGAGAAGCTCCAGTTTTCGTTTTTGTCAATAAATTAAGCGGTTTCTTGTAGCGGTCGACATAATGAAGATCGTAACTAAGTTAGCTATACATCATGTTATGAATGAGAGGAACCGATCATTTCAAACGGACCTTAACTTTTGAAGTACTTGGAATTCCACTCGTCACAGAAAAATTCTAAATTCGATCTTGAAACAATTCACTTAGGACATTTTTGATTGTGTAGATTAAAAAAGAACTGGAAACAGGACTTGGACATAATAAATGGGTTGTCATCTCAATATTTGCCCCCAGCCCATCTTGGCCTCAAGAGGTCGGAAATTTATTAACTTAATAGGGACAATCTTGCTCATGAATTGAACGGTGTATAATCTACGTCACGGTTATCTATACGTCACCGTTTTTATAATTAAAATATTTGACGAAGCGCCTCTAAAGTGAAAGATTCGGGAACCTGGTGATACAATTTTTACAACCCTCTTCTAAATTGAATTCGCATACAATTAAAGCTTACTCACTGGAAAGGTTATAATTACGATGTTCGTCATACTGATATAAAACTTGTCAAAATGCGTTCGTTTATTTGTCGTCACGTACATCTAGAACCGTACAAGTTTCCCTTGTTCCACACGTGCTGCAACAAATGAAATTTATGTGAATTCACTTAAAACTACCATTACTGTACCAGTTTCACTTAAATTAATTGCTCCACACGTGAGTAAACGTACATCGTGAATACATGTGAATAGACGTACATCTAGAACCGTGCCCGTTTCCCTTGTTCCACACGTGCTTTCAGCTTAATTAAAGTTAATTATCAAATAAGAGTAGAGCCCAAAAAATTGTTTTTTCAATCAAAACGGGGGGCGTACGTGCGCCCCCCTCTGGATCAGCGCCTGATGTTATAGATGAATACACACATGAGTAGTTCAAGAGTCCTTGAGAATATCCCGTTATTGTCTTTGTCAGTAAATTTAGCGGTTTCTTGTAATGGTCGACATAATGACGATCGTAAGTTAGCCTACCACGTTTTGTGAACGAGAAAAACCGATCATTTCAAATGGACTTTAACTTTTGAATTGGAATTAACTTCCACTCGTCACAGAAACATTGAAAATCCGATCTTGAAACTATTACATTTGGGTGTATCATGTAGGAAATTTTGATTGCGTAGATTGAAAAAGAATTGGAAACAGGCATTAGACATAATAAATGGGTTGTCATCTCAATATCTGCCCCGGGCCCACCTTGGCGTCAAGAGGTCGGAAGTTTACTTTTACAGGCTAACCGGGCCTGGAAAGCCGACACGATATCCTGCCTGAGATGTTTGCGGAGGTGGACAGTAATAAATAGGGGGCCAGTAGCTCAGTCAGTTCGCGCGGCAAATTTAAATTCGTTGTAGACGGCACTGGTTTGGATTGCTTTGGTGTATTGAGACCGAGTAGTTTTCCAGGTTTCACTGTCATAGATAAGAATGGTTTAACGTTGGTGTTGAAAATGCGATACCAGACTTTTACATCCAATTAATGTTTTAATGCTCAAGCACACGTGAAAATACATGCTGTTGTTTTTTTTGCAGGTACTTTGTTGATTGCTCTGGGTGGGCACAGTGTGGGTGACACCATCCGGAGAAAGTTTGCTAACATGAGGACGCACCAGTTGTGGTCCCAGTTCAACATGAAAGGAAGGAAGCGTAAGCATTCGTTTGAGGATCTGCCACTCCACAAAGTTATGTGTAGTAAGTATTCCTAAAATCCTTCGCTTTATATCACATCGAAATGAACCAATTTATCCAAGAAGCTCTACATATGTTTTCCATGCATGCTTCCTTATATTTTCTTGCTTTTTTACATTCTGCACAACTGCAATATTCTCATGTGTGGTTCCGTAAACCCACCAAAGAATGCCTCAATATTTATTTTATATATTATTATGTAATCACATCTGAAAATAAAAGATTTTAGGGGAGGATACGTTTCAAAACTAAGCACATATTCAAAATATGATTGTATATGAACGAAAAAGGCAGTAATTTATAGTAGCTATCCTACGCTGGCAACATCCTGTTCAATGTACATTACGAAATGCCTCCTCGTCTCATCCAACGAACACAAGAGCGACTACAGAGTAATTCTAATTCCGTGTTCTTTGTCACACGATTTGAACGTACAGTCGATGACTGTCTCTGCCTTGCCATAGCCGACCAACAAGACAAAGTGGCATGACCCAACACCCCGCCGCCTAAATATGCCGGCGTACTTGCACTGTCAGTTTGCAGGGTCCGACCAATGGTATGGGCTCGGTTTACTGACGTTTGCAATCGCCCGATATCCATTGTTCACTTTCCACCATGTAATTCAAATTTCCGTTGGAAGATGGTCGACCCATGGGCCATATACTGACCAGCAGAAATTTTTTTATTTCTTGCATACCAAACGGTAAACGCAAACCTGGTCTGAGCACAGCTCGGATATCGGTTTCAAGTAAAGTTATACCATTTTCAATGCATTCCATTGTGCACGTTAGTTACCAGGGGGCATTAATTATTAAATTCTACCATATTTAGATATAATGATTATTCACACAAAACGTATAACATCCAAATGAGATTGAATATAATACAGCCGCAAACGACAGCCATTTGTGCATTAGTTTGCAACGGGGTATACTAATGTGATGCCCGAAACTACGGGGGTTAATGTGTATTTGTTTAATGTACATTGAGCAGGATATTGCCAACGTGTAGCTATTTTCGTAAATAGGACTGTAAATTACTGCCTTTTCAGGTTTCAAAACTAAGCACGTTGTAAATATATGATTGTACCAAATGATTTGACAAATGTGTAAACAAAATCGTACATTTTGTTAATAGAAGCGTGCAGACGAATCCACCTCAAATGTAGAGATGACGAGATTGAACATCATATGGGTGAAACCCTCAAGCATGCCCCAAGTAAGAGGGGTGGCTACCTGTTTCAGGTAAGGATTTGTGTTTTTTCTTTGCAGCAATGTATTTGCCACATTAAGATTATTATATCATGTAAGTCTTACTTGTCATGATTGTAAATGGAAGCCAGTAAGCATAATCTCAACCAATATAAAACAGACCTTATCACAAGCACAATCAGTGTTATGAAGACAAGTACAGGTGTACCCAGTCTCAGTTACATTTGTGTTGGTGGTGTACATTCCCATCAGATACAATTTGTAACAATATCTAGATTAACCTACTGATGAGGGACTTCAATATTTTAACATGTTCTGTTAAAACTTGAGTTGCCTTATATGCACATATATTTGTGTTATAACATTCCTGGTAATGTATTGCAAAGATTACGAAGATTATTATAATAACGTGATGCAATTGTTTTTAAAATGAGTTCAACATAATAATAAATAAGCTGTATGTTTGCAGGCTCGACTGCCAAGGAGCATAAACTCCCCAGCACAACCCTCCAGCACAGCTCCCACTGTCAGTGATTCGGAGTCGGATTCGGACAACTAAACCGAGCGTGCCTGCGTGCATGCGTGCGTACAAATATGCAATTGTCATTGAAATAAATGCTGAAAATTCAACAATGTTTGTTGTATCTTTCTTCTTTCTAGAGAGGGTTTTAAGTTACATCACAAATGTTGCATATACGTTGCGGGAACGTGCCAGAAAGGTAGCAGAAATGTTGCAGAAAGGTAGCAGAAACGTTGCGGCAAGGTGTCACAAAGGTAGCAGAAACGTTGGGTGAAAGTGCCAGAAAGGTAGCAGAAACGTTGCGGGAAGGTCCCAGAAAGGTAGCATACACGTTGTGGGAAGGTGCCAGAAAGGTAGTAGAAACGTTGCGGGAAGGTGCCAGAAAGGTAACATAAACGTAGTGGGAAGGTGCCAGAAAGGTAGTAGAAACGTTGTGGGAAGGTGCCGGAAAGGTAGCAGAAACGTAGTGGGAAGGTAGTAGAAACGTTGTGGAATGGTAGTAGAAAGGTACCAGATAGGTAGTACATGGTAATTTCACTACGTCGTAGCAACGTTTCTGGTAGTCCACAGATTTACGTAATAAATACGTAGGCAAAAATACGTAGTCGCAAACAATCCGCTACGTTGTCACTACGTACTTACAACGTTGTAGAAATTGTCATGTACTACGTCGTAGCAACGTTTCTGGTAGTCCACAGATTTACGTAATAAATACGTATGCAAAAATACATAGTCGCAACCACACCGCTACGTTGTCACTACGTACTTACAACGTTGTAGAAATTGTCAAGTACTACGTCGTAGCAACGTTTCTGGTAGTCCACAGATTTACGTAATAAATACGTATGCAAAAATACGTAGTCGCAACCAAACCGCTACGTTGTCACTACGTACTTACAACGTAAAATTGTTAGCTGGGTGGGAACTTGGATGGAAACTATAAAATGGGACATGCCTTTCTGGTGCTACTGTAAAATAAAAGGACTTAGGAGTTACAATAAGCGCTGATATGAAAGTTTCAGAGCAGTGTGGTATTGCAGCTTCAAATGTTAAACAAATTATTGGATTGATTAAGAGAAACATCACTTACAAGGATAAAAAGCTTCATTATAGTTATTGGGCCAACCGTGGTAACTTGTAGTGGGCAGAAGGCAACGCGGCGACGTCTCTCCTACGTTACGCCAACTATTAAAACATCGTAGCGACATTTAGCGAAGAATATCGCATTTACTCATTGGTTGGGGTACCGTTGTCAAGTGGTCGCCACCGTCGCGATCTGCATGCTAACGATTCCCCATCGTTTTGTCAACAACATCCATTATACGATTAAACATGTAATGCGAAGAACGACTCGCCAACCGGGGATAACACGTTGAGATACAGCGTGGGAGGAGAATGCCAAAAATGTAACAGAACTGGCGGTTTAGTCACCCATTCGAGCGGCACATTTTGATAACGTTAATCCGATAAATATACCAAGCAGAGAAAACGTTATTTGTAGATAGAAATCTGAGGTAATGTTTTATTATAGTAAAATATAGCGATTGTCACATAAAGGTTGTATTTCATAACAGATTACGTACCATATAGCAACGTATTATTGTATTTTAACTGAGTTTATTGTTGGGCGAGCGATAATAAGGGCTTCGATCGCGTTAGCGTAAAAGTGGTCACACAACATAGCAAAACATGTTTATCTGTTTTTCCTGTAGTTTTTAGTTATTATGGGTGTTTTTTATTTGTTCTATGGAAATTTAATATACACCCCACATTGAACAGAAATACACTATTGTTGGATGCATAGTTTTATTCACCATTTTACTCTACATTTGCCTTTAAAATTGTAGATATTTCAAATATGTTAACATATTCAATAGATGCAACTAGTGCGTCGGAACCCCGGCCTGCACTCGGGATGCAAACAACAGAGATGTTGAAGGCACCCAGAAATAATGGCTGCGATTTGCTGAACACCGAGACGGTGGACGACACCAGTGGGAACAGAGGAGGAGGGAACAGTTACAACTGCAACACATTTAGTTACAGGAGGAACTGGTACAACACTGACACTACATCCAGACCTGGGGTCAATAATATATCACACACATCACCGCAAGCTTACAAAAATATATTTGCATCTTATTCCAACAGTTGTTATATCTGGTAACAGCCAGAGAGCAGTGTACTTTGCAAACTTCAATTCCAATTCAATCTGTTTTGATTTTTATCAGTTCAATACCAATTAACATTAACTATTCAGTACAGAATTGAACCCAGGTCTGAGTACATCACCTTTCAAACTTAATTAAAGAATAGCTGTTGTTTGTTAAAAGTGACATATATATATTTCCAAAATTCTGAAACAATTATGGTGCAGCAATTATTGCATTATTGCTGTAGTAGGACCTAAATTTGGCAATCTTGACATTCCTGTAGACACCAACAGTACATGTGTTGTGATTGTTAAGGAAGTTGTATTTTTAGGGTATTTACAAGTACAATTTAATGTATAGTTTATCAAGACATCTATTTGTTCGGAGGTTGGATTCCATGAAAGTTGTTCATGATACTTCTCCATTGGTGTCTGTCCTGCATAACTTTTTTTTTATTCGGATACTGTTACCCGAAATTCAATGTCGTCAGCAAAATCAGTATCACTTAGGACCTTTGCAGGATGCCTCCTGCTATGCCGAGGGCCGAATATAAATCCTGGTGCTGTGTCATCTTCACCTATGACCATTATTATCTACACTGGTACTAGTATAACGTTCACATGTATAGTATAGTTAACATAGGTACACCTATGCATGGGTATTATGTTAAATGCACAAATGTAGGGGACTTAATGTGTATTAGTCAGGTTATATTTGTGAAATAATTGTAAAACTGTTGTTCTACAACTTGTGATAGGTTAGTAATTGTGAAAACATAATTTGTTAGTTATTATTGTATTCCTTTTGTGTCACATTTATTGCAGTGTGAAACTATATCTTATATATATAATTGTTTATACATTAGTACAGCTTTCAAATATGCAATAACTAAGGTTGTATTTGAATTAGGATTATGCTTTCAATGGATTGTTGATTGTTAATTTGATATTAACACTCTGCAGTATCTATGTTTCTATATCACAACAAAATGTTAATTGTATGCTTTCATCAAGCTATGCTACGCTGTATCTTTGATATTACACAATATTTTTATACGTTCCACTATACTCAGGTGAAAACTTATTGTAATTTTACACTGTGAAACATATTTCAAATAAAATGAATATTTTTATTATAAAGATGTTAGTTTTTTGAAGGTTGGGGACACACTGGAATGTGGTTGGGGTAACATTGGCTGATGGTTGGGACAACACTGGCTGATGGTTCTGGTAATGTTGGCGGATGGTTGGGACAACATTGGCTGATGGTTGGGGTAAGTTGGCGGATGGTTGGGGCAACATTGGTTGAAGGTTAGGGCAATGTTGGCTGATGGTTAGGGCAAGTTTTGCTGATGGCTGGAGCAGCGTTGGCGGATGGTTGAGACAACATCTGCTGATGGTTGGGGTAACTTTGGCGGATGAGTGGGACACCATTGGCTGATGGTTGAGGTAACATTGGTGGATGGTTGGGACAACATTGGCTGATGGTTGGGGTAACGTTGGTGGATGGTGGGACAACATTGGCTGATGGTTGGGGTAACGTTAGCGGATGGATGGGGCAATGTTGGCTGCATTGATGGTTGGGGCAAGGTTGGCTGATGGTTGGGGCAATGTTGGTTGATGGTTGGGGTAACGTTGGTACTATGTATGCTGTTGACGTAAGTGCAACGTTGGCCCAACGAGCAAAGTAACGTTATGCCAACAGTAGTTGCTGCTGTTGTGTCAATGTTGCCCCAACGGTTGGCATATCACTGTCACTGTGCTAAATGGAAACTTGTATGCTTGATATTGGAATATCTTAAGAATACAACATCAAAGCAAATTGTAGCTGACATCATATAATTTATTGCAGATTTCAAATATTCAATAATTTCACCCATTTAGAAATGTCGCCCATATCGGTGTTTTATCCTGAAACCCTTTATATGCTAATGTGTATTGTTTCCTGATGTTTTGCTATAATAAAAATATAAGTATCAAGTATAAATACATATGAATTTGTAACAAATAAAAACATCCCTAAGATGACTAATGCGCCTATTTGTAAGGTCTATGGGTGATCCACGAAATTCCATAAGGTAAATGATTTGCATTGCTTCATCTATAGACGCGAGCAGACATAATGCCAAAGTGGATGAGATGTGGCTTGAATTTAAGTACAATTCCACAACTATTGCTTAACAATGGCAACCAGAACTAATTTAATATTTATTATCCATTGCATTGAGGGCATCATAACACTGTTTTGGTGTACCGGGACTAAGATGTAACAGCAGCAGCATTACTTCACTGTGCTGAAAGTAGTGTGGGATTCTTGCTCGATGCTCATTAATATCGAAACTGGGACACCTATTTGTGTTATACAAAGCATTCAATGGTGCCATAATACAGGGAATAGTGCCCTTGTTTGTGTTATGAAGTACACATTGCTTCAAACTGTAATTTGTTTACCTTCTTAAAAACAAAACTGGAATTTGTTTCAGATTAGTCTGTGGGGAACATTTTAGACCGCAATAAAAAAAAGTATTGCAAAATATATCAACATCAGATATACCTAATGGCATCAGTATAATCCTAGTATCAAGAATGGCATGTTTTCATTCTGTCATATATAAATGATAACTTATGAATCAAACTATTCATATCTACATATATAAAACTGAGCAAGTCTGATCATTTGAATGTGATGTGTTGACCACAATTATTGAAAATACAGACAATTATGCTCTATTTTCTAATGGAAATTTGAATAATCAATAGTTTTTTGCCTTTTTTCTAGACATGCATCAAGTACAAATCCATGATATCAAATGGTCGTGACATTTTAATATTCAGGATTGAGAACAATATGGTACATTACTTTAAAATGTGTACATTACACATTCCGTTACATCTTAATCATGATTCACAGGTAGTGAGGTATCACTGTATGCAAGTGTTAAGCTTTGACACAACTTGTATTTTGAAAAAACTAAGTTTAAAAAAATGCACAATTATTAATGCTAAACAAAAAATTCAAAATGGAATCCCCAATTTCAAGTTTAATTGGACTGGCAAAAATGCTCTAAACATAACTTTTCATAAATAAATATATATATATATATATGTGTGTGTGTGTGTGTATATATATATTATATATATATATATATATATATATATATATATTATATACATATATATATATATACACACATAAATATATATATATATATACACATATATGTATAATTAAAATAAGATGGTTGGATTTGTACTTGTTTATGGACAAGCAAGCTTAAACAACCTCCACAGGTACACTTTTCCTTGAAACCATTGCCACTTTTCTTTGGGACCTTTAATAATTTGTATGTATATATTATGTGGGGAAGTTATCAGAATATTTAATAAATTCATATATGAAAATTATATCAATATATATATATATATATATATAATTCTAAGTAATGTATATTTAAATATGTATTTATGCCTGCATTGCCATGACGAGCGTGCCTACAATCACTCAATCAGTCGTTCATGTGCTTAGTCTAGTACCAATAATTTTATATTATATTTATGCATCAAAACACTTGTTGATCCTGTGTTCAACTCGTACAGTCGGTTTATATTGCATTCACCAACTGAGCTTCACAGACACAACTACTTGGAGACCAGCAATTTAATCTACTGGCTGACATAACTTACACGTTTATAGATAAAACACCATACCGTTCACGCAGAGTGACTGTCACAATGTTCGCACAGAGTGACTGTCCCAATGTTCATATACTGTTACTCTCACAATGTTCAAACAGGGTGACTGTCACAATGTTCACACATAATGACTGTCACAATGTTCATCCATAATGACTGTCACAAAGTTCACACAGCCATCAAGGCCATCACAAGTGTTCCTGTGAATAAATGTGACTGTCACAATGTCATTGTTCTCCTTGTTTGTTGCAGCATGTCCAGTTGTTATTGTTCACACAGCCATCAAGGTGATCTCATTCTCTAAACTACCAATGGCGTAAATATCTTGACTTGTGGACTCTGCCAATTAATGAAGTAGAAGCGTGTCTAGTTGTTATTGTACTTTGTCTCGCCACCATTCTTTGCATGTATCGCATGTATGATTCCTGCAGATGTTCATCACCAGAGCCTCGTTACTGAAGTAGCTTGATCAGTTTTTGAGCAACAATAATAAATTATATAAATGGTTTCTGTAGTTTTTAAGACGTTACATATTTGTCTTCTCAAATGATGTTACGTCTTCTTTGATTCGTGCATTTTGTCCAAGTGCCATAGATGTCTTGTTCTGTGACGTGCTTGTATCTGTTGCCTCTGTCGTATCTATGTGCTTTCACGGTCAAGGCAGTTCAGCTGAAGCAATATGATAGTATTGTGAGTGACTCGTGCATTCTATTGAACAACTGGTCTAAAGTGCCACTGACACGATTTCTGCAAGTAATAATTCTTTAAAAAAGCAACTTTTAGCCAAATAAAAAACCTTCATGATAATACAATCCACGACTTCACACATACCAATGACCTTTTTCGTCAATAAATAAAATTCACAGCGATCTTGCAACCAGTTCTTCTACTGGTTCTTTCTACAAGAACCCGTTGCAAGATGGCTGTGAATTAATATATTTAGTGACAAAAATAATAATCGTATGTATGTGTAAAGCCGTGAATTGTATAACTGTGAAGGTTTTATTTGGTAAAAAATTGTTTTTAAAAGATAACTAGAATTGAGAGCAACCGTGTCAGTGGCAATGTGGAGTTTTTAGCTGAATCTGCATGGAACATTTGGAAACATATCTGATATTTGATCATAACAATTATGAAGATATGCCTTTTAACTTCAATTTTTTTTTCTGAGAAACTCTGTAACAATTGCACAGAATCGTTAATGGAAAATATAAATCAACAGCAGAAAATGTACTAATGTATATGTCATTACTATGTTGTATTATGTACAGTATCCAACTTTTACGTGACATTTACTCTTACCTGTCTTTAACACCATTTCGCCTGTCTTGTAGTTTGTGTTATGAGGATGTTCTACTCATTGGTCCTTTGACAGCTGGGACTTCCACGGTCTGTGACAGCTGGGACTCCCACGGTTTGTGACAGCTGAGACTTCTACGGTCTGTGAAAGCGGGGACTCCCATGGTCTGTGACAGCTGGGACTTCCATGGTGTACGACAGTTGGGACTTCCACGGTCTGCGGTACTTGTCTTCTGTTTGTGATCTCGAAGTTGCTGCCTGGTTCTGCAACATGACATCACTCACACTGTTACAACTCCAGAGCTGCCAAGTAACATTGTATAAAGAGGCCTATATCTACCACTGTTCATTATGCAAGGGGGAAGTGTGAAAGGGGGCTTCCCCCAGCTCAATATCTTTTATTTAGGGTATATTTACAAACTTTTTTTCTGGTGTTTATTAGGTGGTTTGGTAGTATATTTTGCTATGAAATTAGCATATCTGTTTTTCTGTAGATTAGGGTTGAAATGCAGATAGTAAAATTATGTAAAATAAATAAGAAACCATGGTAATTCTACCGCCAGTGCGGTAGACTTGACACCTCTGCAATAAGAACTAGTACTAGCCGAACATATTTTATGTTAACACAAATCTATTTGAACAAAAAATAAATTGCGCTGCTTGTCATGCCAATGTAAGTACTGAATAACCACAGCAGTGATTTGTTTTATTCCAAACTATATTTACTTAATATAGACTATATCAATGCAGTGCTTACTGCATTATATTAATTTGATTTTTGAAGATTATTATATTAAGGCAAATATCGGATAATTTATTGTCTAATAGCTGTTATATCATATGATATATATATATATATATATATATATATATATATATATATATATATATATATATATATATATATATACATTTAATGTGCTAGGGTGGAATATTTTATTTACATACCTTAACAACATAAAAATGTGCGATTTGGTTGAAAGTATTGAAACGTAAAGTTTACTTGTTCTAGTTTATTTTTCTCACTCGACATGTTCTACTAACTAGTTTGTGTATATGTTGTGGTTACGAAAAACTAATGGTCTCGTGAGGCCTTATTCAACTATTCCACCTTTTCAGAACATCATGCCTAGTCGACCTTCTATGCTCTCACTAAGCATGGTCACTGCCAGGTGCTTGTCGTCCTTTATGGTTATTTTACGTCCATAATTAATCTATAATCTTGTACTTGCCTGTATTGCAGTCTGCGACTACTGGAATTTCTGCTTTCTCTCATACAAGGATCTTCTACTTGTATTTCAGTCTGTTTTACTGGAACTACTGGAACTTCTGCTTTCTCTCGTACAAGGATCTTGACCTTGCCTGTAATTCAGTCTGTGATTACTGGAACTTCTTCTGCTTTCTCTAATACAATGTTCTTCTACTAGCTTGTATTGCAGTATGTGACAACTGGAACTTCTTCAGCTTTCTCTCATACAATGTGATTCTACTGGCCTGTATTGCAGTATATGACAACTGGAACTTCTTCTGCTTTCTCTTGTACAATGATCTTCTACTTGCCTGTATTGCAGTATGTGACTACAGGAACTTCTTCCACTTCATCTTGTACAATGATATTCTACTTGGCTGTATTACAGTCTGTGACTATAGGAACTTCCACTTTCTCTCGTACAATGATCTTCTACTTGCCTGTATTGCTGTCTGTGATACTGGAACTTCTTCTGCTTTCTCTCAGACAAGGAATTTCTACTTGCCTGTATTGCAGTCCATGACTAATGCAACTTCAGTTTTCTCTGGTACAATGATCTTTTGACTTTGATGTCAGTATTACGTTACAAGAATTTGAGCTAAGGTGATTCTGAAGGTATGTATGAAAATCTCATCTGATTCATTTATTTAAATGTCAGATGTACCATGTTGGTAGATTACACTGATAAGATGATATGTAAATTCACGTGAACTATAACATGTACATTTGTGCTGTTGGGATTTATATTAAAAGAAAATATAGAAAGAAATATTTAACCCAATTATCATTACATAACTATACATTCGTTAACAGCTTAATAATGTGAAAATTTAGTATGAAACTATGTAAATATCACACATCTACATTATAAAAAAAAATGTATAAAATACACAATAATACTGTGTTGATATATCGAAAGGAATATGAAGTATTGTTAGTTGAATACCTTGATATGTATATGGCCCCATGTTTGTAGTGTTGATGGCTGAAGTTGACACTGTCTGTTTAGACGTCAAAGACCATAGTGGGCGTTTTTCAGCCAGACCTTGAATACGTTCTGGTCGTCCTACAATGTAAAATTGAAATAAAGACATTCATATTATATTCCCTTAATTATAATCCAAAACTGTTGCCTAGCTATGTATAGCTAATTTGTTACATATCTATGTATAGCTAATTTGTTACATAGCTATGTACAGCTAATTTGCTGTTAGCTTTATACATAACGAATAACGTACATTGTTGTTATGCGTATAATCTTTCTCGCACCCCGGCTGTTAGTAGGGTCTATGTGTGTCATGTGGAATATGTGTCTAAGTTCGTTACAACATGTCAGATGGTAGGTAGATTGGCTGTTACGTTGTAGACAATATCGTTTAATCGACTGTCTAAGACTATTTATTTAAACAACATACCTCTAGGTCAGGAGGCAAGCACCAACTCATTCAGCCACTTTGGTAGTTTGTATGTCTCACTTAACTTATAGGTTACTGGGAATGTGTCTGGTAAACAACTCTACAGTGTAGCTACAAACAAACATCGGCCTACACATGATTGTGTATCTCCTGGAAAGTCACCCCTGTTATTTGCCCCTTGTTTTCACCGATGGAGCATCTTTACCTCCACGACCATGTCCCACATACCTATCATAATTCATATTTACCTCCACGACCATGTCTCACACACCTGTCATAGTGCATATTTACCTCCACGACCATGTCTCACACACCTGTCATAGTGCATCTATACCTCAACGACCATGTCCCACATACCTGTCATAGTGCATCGTTACCTCAACGACCATGTCTCACACACCTGTCATAGTGCATTTATACCTCCACGACCATGTCCCACATACCTGTCATAGTGCATCGTTACCTCCACGACCATGTCTCACACACCTGTCATAGTGCATATATACCTCCACGACCATGTCCCACATACCTGTCATAGTTCATATTTACCTCCATGACCATGTCCCACATACCTGTCATAGTGCATATTTACCTCCACTACCATGTCCCACATACCTGTCATAGTGCATCTATACCTCCACGACCATGTCCCACATACCTGTCATAGTGCATCCACCAAAATTGTGCTGTTTTCAGTGATCACATCCGTCCTCTGTTTTTTTCATTCTGAAAGCAGAAAAACATTGTTTTTATAATGTTATCATAACGACACAATAATACTTATATTTCTCATTCAGTTCATGTGATGCCTAATTAAGTTGTCACATGAAGCCAATGCGAATGCATGGATGTGGAATTTAAATTCAGTAATTACACATTTATTTGAAACGACATATGGCAATAAGCAATAATGTATGTACCAGATACCTAGACTTCTCTTTACTGAATTCATCACAAATATAATTAACGTAGCCCTCATTTATAACCCAGATAACCAGCTGTTTCTAGAAAAATATTCCACCAGGTGGATATGAGTATGTTATGTAAGCGATATCTCGAAAGGGCAGATGTGACCAGCCGAGAGTAGGCGAGCATGGCACAGTATGATTTGTTTAGAGGGCAGAACAATGGCCCAACCCTGCTAGGGTCCAAGGGGGTAGCAAAAAGAGATGTTACAATATCATAAAAAACAAAGCTGCTAGAATTTGTCACATCAATCTGAAAATACAAGTATGTGTCCTTACCCCAAAGAAACGTCTCACTTGCCCACTGTCAACTGAAGATTTGGTCACCTTGGTACTTCATTCTGTCTGTGATGCCACTGATCTAACTGATCAGTTGATCTCACGAGATGATGGATGTCACCCTATAGTGTTTGTACTGGAGTGTCCCAAACTGTGACGTTTTAATGTGTGACGTCCTTACCTGATTTACCTGAACTAAGGCATGCTAGAGAACATGTGCAACAAGTCAGTGTCTCCACAGTCAGTGCTGTTTACCCCTCACTGACTGGAGAGCAGTGCAAGCAGAAATATAGAGAGGAGAGTTGAAACTTACGGGAAGAAAACTGAAATATAGAGAGGAGAGTTGAAACCTACAGGAAGCAAACAGAAATATAGAGAGGAGAATTTAAACCTACGGGAAGCAAACATAAATATAGAGGGATAGTTGAAACCTACAGGAAGCAAACATAAATATAGAGAGGAGAGTTGGAACCTACGGGAAGCAAACACAAATACAGAGAGGAGAATTTAAACCTACGGGAAGCAAACAGAAATATAGAGAGGAGAGTTGTAAACCTACGGGAAGCAAACATAAATATAGAGAGGAGAATTTAAACCTACGGGAAGCAAACATAAATATAGAGGGATAGTTGAAACCTACAGGAAGCAAACATAAATATAGAGAGGAGAATTTAAACCTACGGGAAGCAAACATAAATATAGAGGGATAGTTGAAACCTACAGGAAGCAAACAGAAATATAGATAGGAGAGTTGAAACCTACGGGAAGCAAACAGAAATATAGAGAGGAGAGTTGTAAACCTACATGAAGCAAACATAAATATAGAGAGGAGAATTTAAACCTACGGGAAGCAAACAAAAATATAGAGATGAGAGTTAAAACCTACAGGAAGCAAACAGAAATATAGAGAGGAGAGTTAAAACCTACGGGAAGCAAACAGAAATATAGAGAGGAGAGTTAAAACCTACGGGAAGCAAACAGAAATATAGAGAGGAGAGTTGAAACCTACAGGAAGCAAACAGAAATATAGAGAGGAGAGTTGAAACCTACAGGAAGCAAACAGAAATATAGAGAGGATAGTTGAAACCTACGGGAAACAAACAGAAATATAGAGAGGAGAGTTGAAACCTACGGGAAGCAAACAGAAATATAGAGATGAGAGTTAAAACCTACGGGAAGCAAACAGAAATATAGAGAGGAGAGTTGAAACCTACAGGAAGCAAACAGAAATATAGAGAGGAGAGGTGAAACCTACGGGAAGCAAACAGAAATATAGAGAGGATAGTTGAAACCTACGGGAAGCAAACAGAAATATAGAGAGGAGAGGTGAAACCTACGGGAAGCAAACAGAAATATAGAGAGGAGAGTTAAAACCCATGGGAAGCAAACAGAAATATAGAGAGGAGAGTTAAAACCTACGGGAAGCAAACAGAAATATAGAGAGGAGAGTTAAAACCCATGGGAAGCAAACATAAATATAGAGAGGATAGTTAAAACCTACGGGAAGCAAACATAAATATAGAGAGGAGAGTGGAAGCATCAAGCACAAAACTTAAATAATTCAAACAAACATATAATCCATATACTTTCTTGTACCTGATCGTCTTGACATGTTGCATTCCCCGTGCAGATATGCTATGCTGTAGGTCTCGTAGTTACTGTAAGATCCCATGTTGAGACTGGTATGGTGTCCTGTTTTCAGTTGGATTGAACCAACACTGCAAAAAACAAACCAATAATCAGTCACCAGGAGACATTAGCCACTTGTTTGGTTACACTACGTGTACAGTATTTGATGTAATTATTGCTGTGTGAGCCAGTGGCGTATTTAAGGGAGGGAGCCATGGCCCCCATTGTTTTTTTTATGTAACCTGTTGTACCACTACATGGTGGCTTGGTAGACTAAAGGGTGACTCAGTTTGTCCCCTCCTTTGGCCCCTCCTTTGACCTCCCCCTATGTCACCTCCTTTGGCCACCCCTTTGCCTTCCCATTTTGGCCACCACCTTTGACCTCCCCTTTGACCTCACCCTTTGTGAGACCCTAGATAGTGTTGTAGTGAACAGCCACTTGGGGTATAACTACCTGTCCCTAAGTAGAAAGACATTACTTAATTAACAGCCTGCATATTCCCAATGAAGACAATGCAAAGTAATGCAGCAGGGGAAGTGAAGCTACAAAGTGTACTACCTGAATGGGTAAAGTTGTGAGTAATAAACAACATCATTTTCAACTGCTAATCCTCTTGGTTGGCCGTGGACATTGTACACTTGTTTGTGGTTGCCAAAGTAGTCACGACACTGTATATGCTTCTCTTCTGTAACAAAGACATTTGACATTCAGTAAAGCAGTGTGAGCAAATAGAAAATGACACACAGAATACAAATCAAAATACGACTTTGGTTAGTTAAATAATTAAATTAGTTTTGCAAACGAAAGTCTGTTTCACTATAATTGTAAGTGACTGTTTCTTGTTGTTTGTTCTTTAGAAGTTCCCAAATTAAATATTTGTTGTGTTGGATAGCCTTAAAATAATTAAACGCGTTCATATAATGTTACACTAGATATGCTTAATTGTACATACTATTTTACATGTGTTAATAATAGGTTATATATTTTGCAAATTAAAATACTATGATTGGTTTAGGATTTATTTGTTCCTAAAATTACTACTTCAGTATTTTATTATATAACTGGGTCAACTATGGTATGGAAAGCAACAGATCCCAACCAGGGAAAAAGATAACTTCTCATGGACTCACTATCCCTAAAAAAAACACCATTGGTGCGAATACGTTGCGAGCAAATGATCTGCAAGTTTGAATGAAGAAACAAAACGAAACACAAAATTATTTTCTACAGATTCTGCTGTACATTCCCAGTGTTTCAGAAATAGGATTTCAACTTACTTAAGTTACTCCAACACAACCTGTTGTTGCTGTTGCTGTTGTAGTTGATGGATAAACCATATATTTTCGTGCTCACATATGTTGACACAATCTTAGTGCGTCCACTTCCATCCGTATTCACCTTCCAGATACCAGGTGATCCACCATATTGTGAATAAATCAACAGTCTAAAATGATACATTTAAAACAACGTGATAGTAATATGGCATATCAAGCAGAGTTAGAGTGGGATGTTAATAAGAATAAATGACTCCTAAATGCTGCATTCAGTTGTTTGATTAGTTAATGATAATTAATTATTAAAATTAAATTTGGTGCTGCAATCAGGAAACATGACAAAATAATTTGTTTAACTTCATAAATTCATGAACCCACTATACTGCTATATGGCAGTTATGTGCTACGTCAATTTTAAAAAGCCATCAACTAAGCATTTATTAGCACAGTAAGCAATATTTCATCACATTTATGATAGAGTATATAATATCGTGTGTAGTACACTAGTTTTAATTAGTGTCCTCGTATAAGCGCAATAATTAGTTTAACGTTGAATGAATCGCTGGTGTAATTTCATTATGCACCTATGGATCACCAGTGAACGCAATTGTAACATCGTTGACGATTACGACAATGAATATTAATTCAAAAAAAACAAAATAAAATGGTGCCCTTTGTCGAAGGAGGATTTGAAACATTGTGACATATTCGTAACACAATGTAAATAGTCACATCACGACGAAATGACAATTACGACAGAGTGCAATGAACAACAATATCGTGGCCTTTGTGATGTACTAATCATTGTAACAACAGATGCAACATAGCTATTTCGTCATATGTTGTTTGAGTGTATGGAAACGACAAATGGATTATGATAACATAAGTACATAGGTTAGACCTAGTAAAAAATAAACTCGTCCTATTTTTAAAAAGGAAGATGTAGGCTCTAATTATGTATGGTCTTTTTTGCCGTCATGTCTTAGACACTCACTGTGGCTGATTTAAATACACTGTAGTTTTACCAATACAGTGATGTGCCAGTGATATTATTATAAAGACTGTCATTTACAACTTAACAAATACAATACTTTTAAAGGGAATGGCAAAAACTACTTAAATTGACTAGATAAAAACAAGAAGCAAACACAATGTTGAATGTATAATAATTATTATTTATAAATGTTATGTGTATGTTTGACAACAGTTCCTTTAGTTCGTATCACAGGTTTACAACTGAATGGCATTTACCCCTGGTATATTGATTGAGACTGGCATTATATGAGTCTGCATAAAGACTATCTAAAGCAAGGGATCATCACCAGGGTTGGACAAAACAGTATTTTTTTTAAATCAGTTTATTTTGAAATAATATTTTTTATTTAAATAAGAATTTGTATTTAAATCAGATTTCTAGTCTTTTTATGCACACACACACACACACACACACACACACACACACACACACACACACACACACACACGCACACACAAACACACACACACACACACACACACACACTTGCCAATAAGTTTGGACATACTGTTTGTATTTAAAATCAACTTATTTGGCACTGGCAATATAGTCCATGTTTGCGTTGTGTAGAAGCCTTCAGCTGAGGTACATGTTAGAAGATTGTCGATACTGCTTCAGGTCTTAACGTTATCCGTCTGCGATGTTTTGAAGGATCTTGACCCATTAGTTGATGAAAATATATCAACTTCAAAACGCGACTTTTCAAAATGGACCGACTATCGCATGTCGCGTCGGCTTCCAACCAGCCTGACCGCAATTGTGAATCCATTGCTTCACTACTGTATATTTTTTTTGTTTTTGCTGCGTCTAAATTCAATACGAAAACAAATGAAATTGTAACTGCACATCTCAGTCACGGTAAAAAATACATGTGATCCACACTGCCTATTTCACAGCCGTGTTGGGGGTTAAGGGGCTGCTCGCCGTTGATTCTTCAAAATTGCATTATGTCAGCCTCCATGAAAACTTACATTAGACCAGCATTTTGCATGTTAGAACAGATTCCCACTAAACCACTTGCGTGATATTCTTCATTATAATTGCAAATGGTTAAATTTTAGGCACTCTAACTCTAGGTGCAAAGGCCCAAAACAATGCTTTTTGTTTCACTTTAACTAGAATGTAATGTATATTCAGGATTCTAGAATCAAGATTTATGTTCACATGAATAAGTATTTCTTCACAAAGTACATATCGGAATTGTTCTAGATTGCTTGCCACATTCTGGTAATTACATGCTTTTTTCCAAATTTATGTAACATGCAATAACACCTAAAAAATTCAATATTGGGTACTTTTTTGCACGCTACCTTAGCAAAAACCTATTGTATAGATATACATTTATTAACATTGTAAAGAGGACACATTGTAAAATTGTAATTGTATTATTTGCAATTTGTATTTTACACATATTTCAATTTGTATATTATACAAGCTACATAATGTACACAATGTATAAGCCCTGTATACGTTTATAGTATACTATTTATGCATAGTAAATGTATAATACAATTTTTTAATTGTACGAAATAAGTTACCTCTCTTTCAGATCCAAGGTCAACCCAAGCGGGTTGCCTGTACAGGTGATGATTGTTGTCCTCCCACTGCCGTCCACCCTGACCATTTCAATTTTCTTGCCGTTCATGTTGGTGAAGTACAACTTGTTTTCTACTGGATCAATAGCGAGTCCATGTACCTGTCCACAACCTGAACATATAAGAAGAAATTAACACAGTGTTTTATTGCTGTATTAATGGCTATTTTTGGTTCGATGGGGCCATTTTAATACGCCTGGATGTAACGTCAAGTCCATCCATATATTGAGCCCATTATCACTGGCCACCAACATAATCATAAAATAAATGACATGCTTAACATTAAGTAAAGTCCTAATGTAAGAATTCACATAAATGGATGTATGCAATTAGATTACATACTAATTTTTATGCAAGGCAACAGCACTACTACTATAACCACACCTTTGTGATTAGCTAAAAGGAAGGTGGACTTTTCATAATACCATTTTTTAACTTAATTTTAGGGCACGTGGTCGGCATTCGACGAATGTTGTTGGCAGAAGATTAGCGAATACCGAATGTCTATAAGACTATATTATTTTTAACTTTTACATCATTGGAAAATAATGATACTTTGGCCAATCTCTATTTATTGTAACCATGTGTGTCATTGGGAAACACATGTCTATGCGTTTTCTCTGTGTCTACCCATCGGCGCTCTTATTACTAATAAGAATAACATTAAAAGAAACATTCCCGTGAGCCGGATGTCATGTGGTGAGTTCAAAATGGCACCTGCTAAACGAGAGTTGGTGATAAGATGCGATATATCAACATTAAAGTTCACGACAATCAATGCCTCTTTCAAAAATACGAACAAGAGCAGCGTTCCGGCAAATGTCCTTGAACAGTTTGAGGCAGCGGTGTCTTCCACATCCTTTGTTACGGTTGATGAGATCTACAGTGGTGATGTGTCTAGCCATAGTAACCAAAACGCTACTGTATTGTCGCCCATTGCAAACTCTCTTTGCAGTGGCCTAACACGATCGCGGTCGAATTCGACGTCAAAACCGAGTCAGATTCGGGCTCCGATTCAGAGACATAATCGATGTGTATTATCGACAACAGTTTCCTGGTTATTGAAAGAAAACTCAAACGACAGGCAAACCACGAACGATTAGACTGTGCTCAGTCTAGTAAATTCATATTGTTTTTTGCTAATTGGCAATACTGGATCTGGATGATAGGCTATCTTATTAAAAAGTAGTATTTTAATTTTTATTATTTAGTGATATCTTCAATTGTTATATGCTGTATTGCTTTACTTTACTTAAGACTAAGTCAAGATGTCGCAAGCATTACGTCCATGTTTAGAGGTTTCCTGCACCTTTCAGCCAATCACATTTAAGACCTTTTTAATACCTATATTCACGGGAAATATAGCATACACATTTTATTATTAACACGAATGAGTGAGGTGTCGTATTCTATGGATCTCAACGTGGACAATGACTTTGCTGACCAATCTAATCTGTGATGCACAGGGTCTGTTGCATTTGACACAGGCGAAGTCTCAATCGGATGGTTCCGCCTGTAACACTTAGATAAAAAATAGACTAGGTTAGTGATTTATTGACAATTTTATTTCATTGCTCCAACAGTAAATCATGAACACCGTTATTAATCGAGTTGGCTAGTGCAGTGTTCGGCAACTAAAATATGTAGTCCTTAATAAATCATGACATTTTGTCTCAGTCCATAGACTATACAATATGGTGTTGTCATCTACGGAAAGTGTTTCAGTTCGACAATCGTCTTTTCAAGTTGTTCTTTATGTCTGCTTTCTTCTATTTCATCCTCCTCCTCGTATTGTTCGACTTTGTAACGAGCTCTGCCATTCTTGTCCCTGACTTGTCTTCCGCCTGCTCAGCAAACTTGTGTGCACCTGTCTGTAAACTTTCACAGACATCATGCAACGTCTTCATCTTCTGTTTCATGATCTCAACTTCTTCAATTTGTTTTCTCTTTTTGCCTTCTTTTTGTTTTATCTTCTTCCTACTCTCCTCTTCCAGATGAGCCATGTATCTCATCATTGCAGTTGCTGCATAATTCAGGAGCTCCTTGGTAATGGCAACCTTCGTTACCCCTCACACAGACGGTGACATAGTCACAAACTAGTATGTGTGCTGTTACCATGTCCTCGTGCATAATGCACACTTCAACCTCTTTGTTTACAGAAAAACCTCTCTCGACTGTTGTCTGTCCATGGGAAATGACCATAATTTTCTCACACACTTCCCATAACTGTGGGTAGCCTTTGCAGATTTTCTCATACAGAAACGAATATATCCTTGCATCAGGATCAGTTATGTTGAAGTATTTGAGGCTCTCATGCCTGGCGTCTTCATCCAAGAAAGCGCCGAAATGCTGGCTGGATGACTGCATCCCCTGCAATGAATTGATATATAAGATACTCTGATTAATTTTAATTATATGAGTGATTTATTCAATATCCATTTATATGTACACTTTTACACAGGTGGTTTAAATGCATACACATTTAAAACATCGCCCTTGGGTCCAAACTGGCGATTTAATAAACAATTTGGTACCTGCACATAGTAGACAGTCCATTCAAGCAGTCGTTGTTGAAATCCATGACAGCCTTCTTGCTGATAGTGTCGTTTCTTCTGAGTACCTGTACAACAATTATATAATAATGCAACTAGCAATATTTGTTTACGCATATGTTACACATATATTATTTACAATAATATTTACAACAATATATAATATTTATGTGTGTATATATATATATATATATATATATATATATATATATATATATATATATATATATATATAAATATATATATAAATATATATATATATATATATATATATATATATATATATATATATATATATATATATATATATATATATATATATATATATATATATATATATATAGCTACATTAAACTTACCTTCAAAACAGAATACACTGCCATGCCAACATCCACAGAGCTGTGATTGACCCAGAATGATTTGTTCGTCACATTGAATTTACTCAGCTGTTCTGGTGTCATCTAAAGATGTTCTTTTTTGATGAATCACTTGACAACGATCTGAATGTACATGATAATAAATACATTTAATACTGAAGTAATTATAAAGTTCGCAATGCAGTAATACTGTTTTAGACTTCAACCAAGCAGAACATTCCTCCAACATACATTTGTATGTGGATCATAATAAAATGGTAGGCATCTGCAAATGTATTTCCATGGGAATTATATTATATATATATATATATTATATATATATATATATACATATATATATATATATATATATATATATATATATATATATATATATATATATATATATTATGTATGCATGTACAGTATATATGTATATATATATATATATATATATATATATATATGTATATATATATATATATATATATATATATATATATATATATATATATAAATATATATATATATATATATATATATATGTATATATATATGTATATCTATAGATATATATAAATATAAATATATATATATATATATATATATATATATGTATATATATATATATATATATATATATATATATATATATATATATATATATACGTATATATATATATATATATATATATATATATATATATATATATACGTATATATATATATATATATATATATGTATATATATATATATATATATATATATATATATATATAGGCCCTAGACAGGGTCTATATTTCTATAGTATTATATTAACTGGGGTTATTTACCTTAATCAACTTTGTAAGGTCATTGACAAAGAATGGCATCATCGGGGCATCTGTTTGGTATTTTGTCAGGAAAGGTGTGAAGGTCCTTGACAAAGCCATGAAGAAATGGAGTTTCGCAAGGATCAAGGATTCCAGCTGGACTGCAGCTACAGTGTCGAATGATGCAGTTTTTTTATTGCGGAACTTCTTTGATGTCACCGCAGTCACATATTTTCTAACGTGGAGCCAACTCTCCCTTGCTCTTTCAGCACGTGGCTAGTTTTCAATCCATCGGACGTTGTAAGAGTATTGCAATCCCCTCTTCTGGCTGGAACGTTGTGGAACAGGTAGTGAAGGGCACGAATCAACTTCTACATTGCCCACATGGTAAGACCTGCTCTTGAATGCATGATGGAGTGTATGCAGTCCACAACTACCGACCACCACGACCTGCAGGCCATCGTATTGTGTTTCATGGTCCTTCTGTAGTTTCTCCATGAATTTCCAATTCACACTTGGCCCGTCTATGGACACCGACAACATCTTCCGCAATTTCAGCAAACCAGAGCGTCAGCAATGCTGTGCTCATCCGGAACATAATTTTTTTTTTTAAATACAAAAAACGACTTGTGTATAATGAGTAGCTGTACAACATCAGAAAAAGAGAAATTGTTTTAAAGTTTTAAGCCGTAACTCTTCAAAGTGACTCTTTATATAACCTATATAGATCTTAAATCAAATAATAAATCATGAGAGAACACACTTTTTAAAATTCCTAATTTTTATGTAAAAAAAATATCCAATATATGTGAAGAACTTTGCAGACAAATTACATTGGATCAAACAAGTGTAGCAGCAAGTGTGACAAAACTGCCCAAAAATAGCATGTTGATGATATTATTTTTATATAATAAGCCTGCACAGTGTTGTGCACAAAATATAGGTTTAATAGACATATCTTAAAATGTGCAAGGAGGTAATCTGTTGTTGAATGGCCCAGAAACTGTGAACCCAGGTACCTTGACTGGACATGCGTGCGATTATCGTCCGTCACCCAGTAGCTGATGTTTCTTGATGAATGGAGCTAGACCGAGCTTTGTCTCTTATTTTCGCCTCATGAAATGGTCTGTGCTATCTAACTATCAGGGAACATAATGACAAATAGCGATCCAACGTCATAATTCGAATTGTACGACATATGTCTGTAATGTCCACATAATGTCGGCTTTCAATGTCTCGGACGAACTGAATGCCGAACGCATATCGGTCTTTGAAACCGCCGAATTTGCTGCCGCAACAGTTGTAACAGCATTGGCCTTTGCCGACACGTAACTGGTTATTGAATTTACCTTCTTGTTCCCACATATCTCCATTTGTGTGTGTGTGTGTGTGTGTGTGTGTGTGTGTGTGTGTGTGTGTGTGTGTGTGTGTGTGTGTGTGTGTGTGTGTGTGTGTGTGTGTGTGTGTGTGTGTGTGTGTGTGTGTGTGTGTGTGTGTGTGTGTGTGTGTGTGTGTGTGTGTGTGTGTGTGTGTGTGTGTGTGTGTGTGTGTGTGTGTGTGTGTGTTTCACGCTCTGCATATGTGAATCTAGGGCTCTTTAGAGTCTTACACCCATTGGCATTGTTCCAAATTGGAACAACCGTTCACAAACACTATAATAAGCAGCATACTTGCTGGAGTGATCCACTACGAGCCACTTACAGTATCTTTCGTCCGTCAGCGAAAATCTATTAAACGTACATTTCCCCATTGTTTGGTAAATTGGGTCGAAATTGACCATTACATAAATACAATAGCCGCCATTTGCATAGCACCAACTGCACATAAGAGTGCATGCTTAGCCACCAGATAGCGCAACCGGTACATGTGTTTTTTATGCATGGTTCTGATGGCTCTGCAGATCTCAACTGCGATGAATATTTTCAACTTTGCGACATTTCAGCTCCGCGGCAACGTAAGCTGGTCAAACATCTTGAAAAAATATTATAGTGGCTAAATAAAATTTAAGGCCTTTGTAAGACCTTCCACATAAAAGTGATAATTTTTAAGACTTTTCAAGGCCTTAAAACTTGACAAATCAAGATAAGACTTTTTTTAAAGATCCGCGGGAACCCTGGTTTATATATTTAAAGTAGAGTTCCAAGTTACCTTTTCACGAAACTTCATGTGTTGGCTCTTCCTTTATTATGTAGATTTGACCATATAATAATTTTCCTATTTGTCATTATCATATCACGTTTTGGTTTCATTGTCTTTAGCTATGCTAAATACTAAGGTTTAAATGAATGCAAAGTTGTTACTGCTGTGGAGGTGATAATGCCAACCTCGCTCCACAGCTAGCAATACTTGATTGGGCCAATAATGGCTAGATTGGTCTAGGCCTGCCTTTGAAATTTTTTTTTAACAGAAATTCGCCCACTAATTGCTGACATTTAGCATTTTCTCAACTTGCATTGGCTTACCAGTGCAAAAACCCAATGGGCCACTCATGGCTGTCATTATCAGCCAGCATTGGCTTACCGGTGAAAAAAGCAATTGGGCCAACAGTGGCTTTCATAGGCGCGAACGGCTTTCGTGGAAGCCATTCGCGCACTTAAGGTTACACTTTTAATAAGTTTCAAGACTGGCAGCATTTTATTTTGGGTAAAGGGCCTGTTTGCCGTGTCCGTGACATCGGCATTCGGGAAGCGAACAGCCATCCTTGCGGCCCGTTGATAGTTGGGATCGCTTTGGAATTTTAAACCAACAATTGATTTGGTGGTTTCACAATGTGCTGTAAACCACCTTGACTAGTTGGCAGATCCGTCCCCTCAACTGGTCAGTTCGCAACTTTTTGCTTTTATAAAGAGTTGGTTGAGTTTGATGCCAGCCACGTCATGATCTGTCAGCTTTTTAGGCGTGAGAGCTGGAAATATGTGTCGCCTCATAAGCGCAGATGGGGGCGAGTGTGCGGCTGTTATCAACAACTTTGTTCGGCCAACTTGCGAGGGGGGTCACCAAACAATAAGCAAACGTTGACCTATCCTTACACTGTCCCACCACCCTACTGATCTCCCTGCTGGTAATCCGAGATGCAACCTCTTCGCACTTGGCTATGAGGATTATCCTGTTATAGGTTATCTCTTTATAGTTGGGCAGGAGGGATGGTAAGATGGTGAAGCGACGACTTATCCTGGCTCTGTCGTTTCATGAAGTGCAGACTATAGGTGAGGTATAAACAAATCTTCCCCTAATGGCCTGTTGGTGGCAGAATTGTCTCCGCAGCCACTATTGGTCCCAGGTGAATGAGATCTGAGGAGTAGAGGGATAGATCTTTCAGATAAAAATTGTGAAAGTGTAGTGACACCGCCAAGTCCCGGCCCTCAGGATCTGTTCCATTGAGGCCTGTCTGTGGAATACAAGGGACGTGGCCATAGACTGTACCTGGTGTGCCTTAACCCGTTGGAACTGGAGGAGGGTAGAAGATGACTGTGTATTACATTTCATAATGGTGGATCCAACTGGAGATTGTTGATGGAACAATATATGATCTTTGTCCCGGTTTGAAAGATAAAAAGAGGAGGTGTTTGTTCTCTCTCCGTGACAAAGGTCTTTCAAGGTAGAATCGCAAAGCTAGGACAGGGCACAGGATGACTGTCTTTGGCCATGCAATCGCTCAAATGACTCTCCAGTGCTGGCATAGTGCATGCAAGAACACATATGGGCCTTTAGCAAACACAGGAGACGGGCATGTTCAAAAGGGTGAATATAGCCGCTCCGTTTGCCTGAGGCAAGAGCGATTAGAAAAACTGTCTTCCATATTATCGGTTTGTCGGAACTTTTGCTCAATGGCTAAAATGGAGGCTTGGTTGAAGCTGATAAAACCAAGGCTAGAGTCCACTCTAGGAAAGGGCGTTTACATCGTCCCTCTTCCAGTTCGATATTTCATAGTAAAGATTTTAATGATGGATTTCGCCCTACCTGAACACCAGAAGTGGCACAAAGGGTGCTGGCAATTGCCATTTGATACCATTCAAAGGTTGAAATTGCCAATTGCTTCTCTATATGGAGATGAAGGAGAAAATCTGAGACTATACTCTCAGTAGCCGAGAGTGGATTAACATGTTGTGTAATGTCCCAAGTAGAGAATATCCTCCACTTGGACTCGTAGCTTGCCAGAGTAGGCTCTCGATGAAGTTCAGAGGCGTGTGAGGCAACTTTGACCGAAAAGCTTCTGCTGCTGAGTGTGTCCCGGGTATTTTCCATGCGTGTAACGGTATATTGGAGGGATCTCGATGGATTAGTCCTCATGGTTGCGACAGTAATCGATGGATGTTGGGGATCTGTAAAGGGGAATTCACCGACATCCCTAGGAGAAGTGGAAACCAGATTGCACGTGGCCAACGTGGGGCAATGAGGATCAGTTCGTAATAGCCTCGTTGGACCTTCTCTAGAACTTGTGGTAACAGAGCTGGAGGTAGATAAACATTTGCCCATATAAGCCCACATTGCCTTCTAGTTCATTGGTAGTGCATCCACTGCCATGGCCGATGGATATTGGAAGTTTGTTATTCAACCTCGTTGCGAATAAATCGAGTAATGGGATTCCCAACTCCCGGATGACTGCTTGGAAGACATAAGGGTGTAGGGACCATTCTTTACCTGACACCTAAGTTGAGCGAAATATGACATTTGAGAGAACATTAATTCTCCCAGGAATGTGCCATGCTCGTAGCACTATTTTCGGGAACCCTGATGGATTGTAATGTGGAAATAGGCATCAATAAGGTCAATCCAGTCTCCATCTTAAAATGGGGAAATTCCAAGAATGTGTTGAGGAGGACGTCTTTCGAACGAGGAACTGACGACTGTTCAAATGATCAAAATATATAACAACATTATACAACAATAATTACAAACAGGCTAGACATGCATGCAGCAATGTAAAAAAAACAAAAAAAAAAACAGTATGAAACATCATGTTGATAAAAGGACACTTAAAGTATAGATTTCAGAATAATACTGTTAAATAAGGCAATACTGATAAAAAAAATACCATGCAAGAAATATACAAAGCTATACACAATTCTGACTGAGATTGATAAAT
Organism: Lamellibrachia columna; assembly: GCA_963662155.1. Classification (NCBI taxonomy): domain Eukaryota; kingdom Metazoa; phylum Annelida; class Polychaeta; order Sabellida; family Siboglinidae; genus Lamellibrachia; species Lamellibrachia columna. Next base: position 10,344,010 of record OY759261.1, read on the forward strand.
ATAAATGTAAAAACTGCCTGGAATGTGCAAATTACATTAAAAAATACATTAATGTATAAATACACAAAATACAAACAACATATCGATACAGCTGTACAACAAAATGCTCTAAATAAAATTCAGACTCGCTCGATCCTGTGCCGAGATAGTGCAGACAGAGTACCAAGTACCGGCACCAAGGGTGCGGGTGAAATTCCAGTGACCAAGTTCAGGGCAAAAGAAATTCGTAGCCGTAGGTGTAGCCGCCAGTACGCCATTACTGCATTCCTCGTTACTCTATAAGTGGTGTATAACACTAACAGTCAACCAATTTTTATAATGACTACTAAGTGATAATGTACTTTCATAATAAATTGCTTAAATGGACAGAAGCGTTTAGAAAACTGCCGATTGAACGAACGGCAAAATGCATGGTTCGTTGATCGCGAACTTTTTCGGACCCACGGCAAATCGGCCACGAAGGCAACCTCGTATGCTTTGGCATATTTCGCCTTCTTAGGCGATGCCCGCAGCTTAGCCTCCGAGGCGCGCTTCATCGTGCCGTGGAGAAACTGCCAATCAATGATTAAAAATTGTAGATAGAAATAACTCAAGCGATAGAAAAATTTAAACTGTTCTGGCGGGGAGTTATGCTCGCTAAACTTGTATAGCAAAGATCACGAAGGCGCGTAGCTGCGATATCATTGGCCGCCGGAATGAATGCTGGGATTCAGATTCAAACGGGATCTACCGGAGTCGAGATTTTTCTCTCAACAGTGCCAATTTGATCGATAAAATGAAAATAAAAATGTTTTCCCCAAAATCGCAAAAACCGGTAAAAATGTTCTACCGACCGGTAGACCGGTAGAAAAGGTGAAAAATCGGTATTCTGCCGGGAAAACCGGTAGACTTGGCATGTCTGGCTCCAATATTTTCTGAAAGTAAAGGGGGGATTACGACCACCTGAAGGGTATCCCTGGAGAACCCAAGGTGAATGGATGTGCGATGGTCGGTCTGCTCGTTGAAAGGAGCCTGACATAGGCAGTCAAAATGTATGCTTCCTTCCTCCTCAATCATGAAAGGAACGCCCCGAACCACGTCCTCTGGTGGGCAGAAAGGGCCGAGGATGTGGAGAGGGAGGAAGCATAGGAGGCTGTTGTCGGAAGGCAGTTCTTGTCAGAGCCATCCAACAAGAGTGTTTAGCCACTGGAAAACGCGTTTTCTCTATGCCGACCAACAACTTTTGTCTTGCAAATGCAGCTTAGTCAGGAGATCGTCAAAAAGTGATGGGGACCCGAATGGGGCAGTACGTAGACTCTCCTTTTCAACCTGCGATAAATGAGGAGAGGCATCCAGCAGAGCCTGGTCCCGTTGGTGCAGCAATATGTTGACTGCCATAGAGCAATCCAAGTCCGCACCATCGGATCAATATGTAGCCACATATTGGGAAAGCGGTAATGTTGCCCTCAGTTGTTCAAGCTGACTCTGCTTGAACATTCTCTACGCTCACATGGTCGAAGAGGCCCTGTATTGAGCTATTCAGGGCTCCCAGACCAATCCTGAAAGGAGGATATACACAGCCGTCTTCGCAACATGGACGCTAGATCGCAGAAATAACGCTGTTCCACAACCAATTTTTTTTAGTGTGCTGCCCTCCACGAGATCGTGACACATCTGATAATCCTCGGTCGATGACCGGAGGATCCTTAGAAAAGGAGAAGACTCCTTATGGCAGTTCTAAGGGGTTGCATAGGCCTCCTTAGAACGAGGGACTGTTGCAAAACGTTGTGATCTACCCATCATAGTGGCTTGTAAATCAAGGTGGATTTTACGAAAATGATTAGTCACTGCCACTGAAAATGGGAACATGGGCATGGGAGCTCCATTAAGCACATAATCAGATTGTGTCAGTGAAGACAAGCACCATTCGTCGTTTTATATATTATCAGTGTCTACTTTCAGTTCAGCTATCCCACTAGTCATTTGCTGTTTACATTGTATGAATGCAGTTGGCGGCTGTGTGAACCGGCCAGTACGTTGCGCTTCGGTCCAGATGTTCGTTTTTACACTATCAGTTTGGCTAGCCAACAAGTAATTAGCTTTTATATTGTATGCACGCTGTGACGGTGTCTGGGTGAAATAGCCAGAACCTGGCGCTTTTGCCTAGATTTGCCAGTTCGGCGCTTCGATCCAGATGTTTGGTTGGACACTTCAGTAGTTACAACTGTCATCCATTTGACACAGTAAATTCCTTACAGATACCGTGAGGTTGTTATCACAATGGGCCAGGTCATACCTAACACATGGTAAGCCGTAAATATTCCAGGATGGCATCCAAAAAGGGCACAGAGCCAGAGTGCGAATCGACCCATTGCAGTAACCACTGAGTAAATCAACGAGTGGCATATTGTCCTACAGGTGGCTGCACTACTGTTGCAATGTTGTAGTGAAGGCAGCCTGACAGCGGTGGGAGCAGACCATTAAGCACGTATACAGCAGTCAAGCAGATTACAAAAAGAAATGCCTCAGATACTATCTGACCTTAGTGACACAGTACCTCGTAATGTTTTGGTGCTGGTTTACCCCATCCAACTCGCCACTGAGCCAAGCAACGGCCTCGAGTTAGTCGGCGGGCGACTTACCACAGATGGCTTTCCCTACAGGCCTGCCCGGAGTGACGGTCTCCGTGCAGTTGACAGGTTATCTGGCTTTTCCCACAAGCCTGCCCAAAGTGGGGGCTTCTGAACAGGTAGGGGCGCAACCATGTATGGTGATAATGTTTTGATCTGTCTTGGGCATATTGCCGGTATGTGGGGCTGTGCTGAATAGCCTAACACGGCTTATGTCACCAATTTCAATCTACAGGATTTTTTTCCATTTCCATACGATTCAAAATGTCATTGTTTTCATTGAGAAATCTCCCTGCACTATTGTCTTAGATAAAGTTGGCATAGTCGGCATTTCGTATCATTCCTGTGTCACCATTCGACACGCCTTTGTTGGGTCTTCAGTGGAACGTAAATTCTACATGGGTGCCTTTCTTCTAATGGGACTAGTCAGTTCCTATAACATCTTCGAATCATTTAGTAGTGCATTGGAATGAGTGGCAAAGAAACATTAGGACTGACATGGATGGTACATGTGATTGAGGATTTTTCTTTTCAACCAATTCTTCTGCAAACAGGTGCAGCTGGCATTAATGCGTTTATTCAACTCTGTGGGCAGTTGGGGGTCGCATCAATACAAGGCCCTGATAAAACTTTGTGGGCAGTTGGGCGTCCTTTTAATACAGGACCCTGATACAACTCTGCATTTCTTGGATATTACTTTGGATATGCTGAACTTATAATCTATCCTCACTGAGGTTTAATAGGATAAATGTAGGTCGTTATTGGGCAAGTTTTTGTCCACAAGAAGAGTAAGCCTCATGCAGCTTCAGTCCCTCATTGATGTGCTAAATGTTGCTTGTTCTGTGATCACACCAGGCAGGGCTTTTCTTAGGCGTCTCATCATATTTAATGAGATTTTGCAAAGGTTTTTCTCGGGCGAGTTCTTCTAATCCATGGACACTACACACTGTGAAACTACAGTTTGAATGTGTGATGACCTAACATTTTATATTTATTTTAATGATATGTTAGGAAGACTTGTCTCGGACAAGTTATTGTGATCCCTGTAAATAAGAAATGGGTCTTTCACAAACACAACAGGCTTTGGTGGGGCGGTCACATGTCTAGATGACAGGGTGGTGAATGCCCCACCTCTCTATGTTGTCTTAATCTTTAGTAGTGTTAGCAATTGATGTATTGGTATAATTATTACACCACATGATTTGTAGATAAATGTAGACCTCTATGTAAGAGGTTGTGTTAATGTAATGCATTCATTTTGGTATGTTATTCTTCATACATATAAGTGGGCCTTTTTATAATGTGCTGTCTTAACAAATGAGACAGTGTCTGATTACCTTTATTGTCCCACATTTGTTTATATTTGTTTAATTTTAATCCAGGCGATCTGGTAGTTAATAAATCTCAGAACGAAATTCTGGCCATTTTCAATCTATCTAGTATTGTGCTGTTGCATTGCATAAATGGATGTATGCAATTAGATTGCATACATATTTGTATTGTCATTAAAACTAAAACTGTTATTAAAAGATTCTCAAATTACCAAGTTAAAAAATCTTATAAGTGATCATGTATTATTAAAACCACTCTAAGGTATACACCTATATATACTATTTTTCATGAACTCCAATAAGCAATGGTGTACGCATTAATTTAACAAATATGGTCTTTTTAGTGTTCACTCTGGTGCACTAAATGTGCTACACTTATATTGTTCTTTAAAAGTATAATATTACAAGCATAGGCATGACAGAAATCTCGTTAGAGACTGCATTGACATTTTAAATAAATTAAATGAACTTAGTTTCGAATAAGTTACAGGGATCATGTATTAGCAATGAATGCAGTGTTATATTATAGCCCACGACAACTGGTGAATAATCATATAAGTTCAACTTGCCTGCAGAAATGTTCTTTGTACTGGAGCCGTTAAGTGTCACCTGTGTGATAGTGCCACTGTAATGACCAAAGTACACAAAGCCATTAACCTCGTCCACGGCATCATACAGTGAAGCACCTACAGACAAACAATACACCACACATGACAAGTTTGGTCCGCATACAGCGGACATTTCAGAGACATTCCTGAAAATATAATAACATATACACCAGCAGCAAAACTTGCTGTTCTGATGTCACTGTTATACAGCAGCATGCTAGTTGTACGAATTGTTTTTTTATTTAGTTACTTTTCATTGTTCCTCTTTACCTTGTGCCTACTGCCTAATTCTCTCATACACTCTATGCCTACTGCCTAGTTGGCCTCACACACACGCTCTATGCCTATTGCCTAGTTCCCTCACACAATATTTATAACTACTGCCTAGTTCACACACACACCACACCCCACTCCGCACGCACGCACGCACGCACGCACACACACATACACACTTGTTCCTATTGCTGAGTTACCTCACACACACTTGTTCCTACTGCCTAGTTACCTCACACATAATTGTGCCTACTGCCTAGTTCCCTCACACATACTTGTGCCTTCTGCCTCACACACTTATTACCTAAAACATCCAGATCCGTGTACTGCCTATTTCCCTCACACTCCCTATACCCACAACAGCCAGACTGATTCTACTGCCTAGTGCCTTCACACTATCTATACCTACAACATCCAGATCTGATTATACTGCCTAGTTCCATTACACTCTCTATAACTACAACATCCAGATCTGATTCTACTGCCTAGTTCCCTCACACTCTCTATACCTACAACATCCAGATCTGATTTCACTGCCTAGTTCCCTCACACTCTCTATACCTACAACATCCAGACCTGATTCTACTACCTAGTTCCCTCACACTCTCTATACCTACAACATCCAGATCTGATTCCACTGCCTAGTTATCTCACACACTCTATACCTACAACATCCAGATCTGATTAAACTGCCTAGTTCCCTCACACTCTCTATACCTACAACAAAACGTACAAGACAAGGTTGGACCTCTAGAAGACAGTGCTGGAAATATAATATCACAGGGGTTTTTAATGGCGGAAGACCTAAATGGTTACTTCAGTTCAGTGTTTACAAAAGAAGATATTAGTTCATTACCAGTTGCTGATGCTAAATGTCAGGGGGCTAAATCTGACTATTTAGGACCGTTAATTGTAACTCCAGAATTGGTAGCTAGGAAAATAAAGGCAATGAAGGATAACAAATCACCGGGAGTGGATGGGATTCCTCCAAAATTACTAATGGAAACAGTAGATCAAATCAGTATACCACTTGCAAGAGTATTCAACTTGTCATTAAAAGAGGGAGTTGTTCCGTTTGAATGGAAAGAAGCAAACATCATACCATTATTTAAAAAGGGTTCGAGAAATAAGTCAGAGAATTACAGACCAGTGAGTTTAACGTCAGTGATTTGTAAATTATTAGAAAGGTTAATTAAAGACCATATGGTGGACTTCCTCGTTAAGCATAAATTATTAAATTCATCTCAACATGGATTCCTTAAAGCGAGGTCATGCTTAACAAATATGTTATGTTTTTGGAAGAAATCACTAAGTGGATAGACGTGGGATCGCCAGTAGATATTATCTACTTAGATTTTCAAAAAGCTTTTGACAAAGTGCCACATCAAAGATTGCTACTTAAATTAAAAGCCCATGGTATCGGGGATAGCATAACTGACTGGATAAAACAATGGCTGACTGACAGAAGACAACGAGTTGTAGTAGATGGCGAAGTTTCAAATTGGAAATCGGTTTTGAGTGGGGTACCTCAAGGATCAGTATTAGGACCTATATTATTCTTAATTTATATCAATGACTTGGACGAGAGTATAACAAGTAACGTACTGAAATTTGCGGACGACACAAAACTGTTTAGAAAGGTTAATACTGATGGTGATAAACAACATTTACAAAACGATCTAGACAGATTAGTGAAATGGTCTGAGAAATGGCAGATGCTGTTCAATTTTGGGAAATGTAAATGCCTACATACAGGACATGGGAACTTGAATGTAAACTATAAAATGGGAGATACTGTTCTTGGTACTACTGTAAAAGAAAAGGACTTAGGAGTTACAATAAGCGCTGATATGAAAGTTTCAGAGCAGTGTGGTATTGCAGCTTCAAAGGGTAATCAAATTCTTGGATTGATTAGAAGAAACATAACATACAAGGGAAAAAAGTTAATTATACCTCTTTATAAAGCAATAGTTAGACCTCATTTAGAATACTGTATACAAGCATGGAGACCATATCGTAAGAAGGATATAGCTACGCTTGAACGCATACAAAGGAGAGCAACTAAAATGATTCCAGAACTTAGAGACCTTTGTTATGAAGAACGCCTGAAAGAATGTGGTTTAACAACTCTAGAGACAAGGAGGTTAAGAGGAGATCAGATTGAAGTTTTTAAGATATTGAATGGGTATGAAAATATTGATAGAAATATGTTTTTCTCACTCAAGAAGGATAGCAAAACTAGAGGACATGAGGTAAAATTAGTAAAGGATCAATGTAGATTGGACATCAGGAAGCACTCGTTCTCACAGAGGACAATAAATGAATGGAACAAACTGTCTACAGATTGTGTAACTGCTAGCAGCGTGAATATGTTTAAAAACAAGGTTGACACATATATCAGGAGAGCGGGTTATAAGTAGGTGAACATTGTTGGACTCTCGATAAGCCAATGGCTTCCTTGTCCACTTGCCATCTGGGCCTTTGGCTTGGATGGCAAATCTTGTTAAATCTTGTTAAATCTTGTTAAACATCCAGATCTGATTCCACTGCCTAGTTATCTCACACACTCTATACCTACTGCCTAGTTCCCTCACACTCTCTATACCTACAACATCCAGATCTGATTATACTGCCTAGTTCCCTCACACTCTCTATACCTATAACATCCAGTTCTGATTCCAGAAATGTAAGGGATTATAAGGGTATATACTTCAACAGTTACATGTAACAAAATAAATATGTGACAATCAAATCATTTATCATAACTGTGAATTTTGATTTTTTTTTAGATATTAGCATTGTGGCCTGCTAAACACCATTCAGAATGAAATGGGTTAAACAAATGCACATTAATTGTTAAAATGACAAGTGATTTATATAACGCCAAGTGACATGGCTACTCTCGGGTGCTAAATAAACGTATCGACCAAATAACAGTATAGGGTGGCAAATCGGTCAAATTTAATAATAGTATAGTGCCGAATAGCAGTATAGGGGGCAAGTTGTTCAACACAAATATTACACTGCAAAAAAAGTCATTAGTATATTTGTCTTTTTTAGCGCCGAAGCATATATTATAATTAAAAATAAGGCGGGTGACCTGTCTGATAACAACAACTACCGGCCCATTGTTCTAGCCACAATTGCTAGTAAATTATTTGAATCCTTGATATTATCCAGGGTTTCTACTTTGTTATCTACATGTGTAAACCAATTTGGATTTAAAAAGCATCACTCAACTGAAATGCTCATATTTTTATTAAAATAACTATTTCGACACTACATAGCGAATGGCTCATCTATGTATGTTACTATGCTGGATGCATCTAAGGCCTGCGACAAAGTCAATCATAGTAAGCTATTCACTAAACTAATTGACCGGGGATGTCCTTCTTTTATTGTTCGCATTCTTTGTTACTGGTACAGAACCCAGAAATTCACTGTCAGATGGTGTTGTAGCTTCTCAGAATTTTTTTACCGTTTCAAACGGTGTTAAGCAGGGTGGAATCCTTTCTACACATCTTTTTAACGTTTACATGGATGACTTAAGTGTACATTTGAATAAATTACAAATTTGCTGTGTTTATGCAGGAACCATAATGAATCATAAGATATATGCCGATGACCTTCGTGTTTTTTCACCTGGTGTTGCTGGGTTGAGAAAACTCACCGATTGTTGTGCCGAGTACGGCAATATGTTTGATACAACATACAACGCCAACAAATCTTTCTGTATGGTAATTGATAATAAACCTAGGGACAAGAAAAATATTCATCCTGTTGTTATAAATAACCATACACTACCTTACACTGAGAAATGGAAATACCTTGGCCATATTATAAACAATAATCTTACTGATGATGACGATATTGCCAGGCAGAAAAGATGTATCTATGCTCAGGCAAATGCTTTAGCCAGAAAATTTTACTTATGCAACAATTCCATTAAAACAACTTTATTTAATTCATACTGTGGTTCAATGTACACCTCAAATCTTTGGTGTCATTTAAAAAAACAGAGTCTGAAAGGTATTACTGTCGCTTATAACAACAGTTTTATAATTATACACAACCTGTCATCCCGCTCTAGTGCAAGCAATATGTTCGCTACTAATTATGTTAAATCCTTTAATAAACGTATTCGCTCATAAATTTTTAGCCTTTTATGCCGGTTGGAAAAATCCGACAATATACTTTTTGTGAATTATCTTCACATTTTATTTATTATCAAAGTCCATTGATTAAACATTGGATTGATCAATTGGATGCTTTTAATTCATGATGTTTGTACTTTTATACAAATATATATTTTTTCCTGACTTATCTTATATATATATATTTACTACACGTCATGTATGTATATTTATATTTATATATATTTTTCTCAGTACATGCACCTCTATTGTTCATCATGTGTGTATATGTATATTTTTTTACTTGTATGTATATATAATATTATGGGCTCTTGCCTGAAATAAAACATTATTATTAATTGTTTTTTACTTGAGGTGAAGCCAAGGCGTCCCAAGAGAATGTGATGGAGGGGATCCATTGGAAGAGCTATTCCGAGGCAGTGATAGAGGGGGTGAGAAAGAGAGCGAGGGTGTTTGTGGGGGACTCAATAGTTAGGAAGACCGAGAGTCTTAAACAAGGGAGATGACGTGGCAGTTTACTTGCCTAGGGCAAAAATAGAGGATATAACTGAGACGGTAGAAAACATCGTGGGTTTGGGCATGGGTGGATCTGTTTTAGTACACGTAGGGACAAATTACATAGAGAGGGTGGGAAACATCATGGAAGGGCTGATATGTACATGAAAGATGGACTTCGTCTAAGTGGAAAGGGGGCAGCAGTATTTGGGGATGGAATCACAGCAGCAGTAGATAGTGGCATGGGTAGCATAAAAAATATGTTTGGTAGTAAACACAATTTAAACAAGAAGTGCAGGGGTGTTACTTAGACATGCCTCAAGCAGGACAAGAGGCCACTAGTACAGATAAACCAATAACAAAATGTCCGAAAAACACGTCTGAAGCAGGTTATAGATGTGTGTGTTTAAATGCTTGGAGTATAGTAGATATGAAAAACGAATTAAACATTATGGTAGTAGATATTTACCCTCACATAACTGGTATTAACGAATCATGGGCCAACACAGACATAACAGATGCTGAATTAGGATTGACAGGATAGGTAATGTTTAGGAGAGATCGAATAGGAAGAAAGGGAGGAGGAGTTATTTTATATGTTAAAAAATCTATTCAGGTTGATGAAATAAAATTAAAAAGCGAAGCAGATTACGATGAAGCTGTTTGGTGCAAACTAGTTTCAGGAAATTAAAAATTATGATATATTGGATTAGTTTACCGAAGTCCAAACATAACCGAAGAGGATAACACAAAAATACAAAATGCTATAAAGGAAATTAGTAAATGGGAATGTATTATAATGGGAGATTTTAACCATGGACACATACAATGGAAATCTCTAGAGAGTACGGGGTGAGGACCAACAATTTTTATTTTTAATTCAGGAGAGTTTCCTTACTCAGCACGTGCTAGAACCAACCAGTATGTAAAAAAAATACAATGTATTATATATAGGTTTATCATCACAACAATAATTAGTGGACAATGTAAAAATACATGAACCATTGGGTAACAGTGACTACAATCAAATACATTTTGACATCAATGTAAAATCAGAAATAAAAAACATATAGGAGAAACTTTCACAAAGGTAACTATAAAGATATGAGAAAATACTTAGCAAAGCTAGATTGGAATAACATGCTGATGAATAAGACCGCAATTGAAAATTGGAATATTCTAAAATATAAAATTGAGAGTATCATCGATAAATTTGTTCCCTTGAAAAAACAAGGAAAACGGCCTAGAAAGAAACACTTGTCAAAAGAAGCTATTAGAAAAATAGCGCTTAAGCAAACTATGTGGAGGGTTTATAGGCGTACCAGAAAGGATGAAGACTATGCAAATTACAAAGAGGCACATAACCTAGCTACAACTGAAATTAGAAAATATAAAAGAACCTTTGAAAAAAAATTGGCAGGTAATATAAAAATATTACAGCAAGAGTTTCTATGCTTATGTTAGGAGTACACAGAAATTTCGAGATAAGGTCGGACCTCTGGAAAACAACAGGGGAAACATAATTTCAGACGGGTTTCAAATAGCAGAGGTCCTGAATGAGTATTTCAGCTCAGATTTTACCACAGAAGATATCAGCTCACTTCCAGTTCTATTTACTAAATTTGAGGGCAATACATCAGAACATTTAGGGCAGTTATTAGTAGATGGTGAGATTTAAAACTGGAAATTTGTTTTGTGTGTGGTACCACAGGGATCAGTATTAGGCCCTATACTGTTTTTAATATATATATAAATGATTTGGAAGATGACATATCTAGCAAAGTACTCACATTTGCAGATGACACAAACGTTTTAAGAAAAGTTACTAATGATACAGATAAACAAAGTTTAAAGGATGATCTAGATAAATTAGTTAAATGTTAAATGGTCAGAAAAATGGATAATTTTATTCAATTTTGGGAATTGTAAATGTATACACATAGGACATGGAAATATGGACGAAGAATATAAAATGGGGGATGTTGTACTAGGTAGAACCTCACAAGAAAAGGACTTAGGAGCAACATTTAGTGCTGACATGAACGTTTCAGAGCAATGTGGGATTGCTGCTTCGAAAGGAAATCAAATTCTAAGGTTAATTAGGAGAGCTATCACGTATAAGGAGAAACAGCTAATTGTATCCCTGTACTAAGCAATAGTTAGACCACTTTTGGAATATTCTATTCAAGCATGGAGGCCGTATCGTAAAAAGGACATATACAAGCTAGAAATAATACAACGAAGAGCAACTATAATTATTCCAGAATTTAGAGACCTTAGTTACGAAAGTCGCTTATTACAATGTGGTTTGACAACACTAGAGACCAGGAGATTAAGAGGAAACCAAATATAAGTTTTTCAAATAGTGAACGGTTATGAGGATGTTGATAGGAATATGTTCTTCAAACTTAAAGAAGGCAGTAGAACCAGAGGACACAAAGCAGCATTAGTTAAGGAGTAGTGTAGGTTGGACATGAGAAAGTACCCTTTCTCACAGAGGGTGATAAATGAATGGAACAAACTGCCAAATGTTAATGCTAGTAGTAAGAATATGTTTAAAAATAGAATTGACATAAATATATATATATATATATATATGTAAGGGCGGGCTACACATAGATGAGAAAATTTTTGGACTCTCGATAAGCCAATGATTTCCTTGTCCGCTTGCCATCTGGAACTTGTTGTTCGAGATGGCAATCTTGTTAAATCTTGTTAAAGAAAACTACGTGGATCGCTGGGTATTTTGTTTTTTCTGCCGAATATGCATAAATTGTATGCGTATTCGCGTCTCCGCATTTTATATCTGCGAATAAAAAGAGAATTTTCCGTTTTGAAATGGACATTAAAGGGTTACTGAATTGAATACGCAAGCCCGTTTCAGGGGACACCGCCACAGCCAGTTATGACCGGTTTGAGGCGCTGCGCACGGCTGCCATTTACGGTCGGTTAATGCGGTGATAATGCCGTCTTAATTAATAATATGCCATGTTGAGCTCCCGAGAACTAAGGATTCTGACTGATTCATCTAATCGTGGAAATCTAACTGTCTAATTCTTCGGGATCAAAATCTAGGGTCACCAGAAGCACGGGAACCCGCTAAATTAATGACTGTCGAAATGTATGACTGTCACGCTAAATTCACGACGGTCATGAAAATTTAACCATCAGAGGGAGCCACATGCAGCTGCAGTTGGAAGCAAGTGGTATTAGCGCGAGCGGTAAACCGCTCCGTGGATGATTGATTAGCGCTAGCAATAGGGAGTGAGAGCGATTTCTCTCATTCAAATTATACCCTGCGTTATTTGCCACAATTATCTGAGAATATAGGTTGCAACAACTGTTTAAATTTAATAATAGTATGGTGCCAAATGCTGGGGCGCCTTGTGTTCAATTGAATAGTTTCAGTAGAAGTTGTTAAGATAAATTAACCATTTCTTCTCATATTGTAGTTAAACTACTATATAATATTCCATATTAATATGTTTTATTTATTTATTTGGTTATGTTACAAGATTTATAAAAGAAAATTGTAAATGTGAAAAAATAACCACAAGATGCGAAATTATATAGTTTTGAAAAAATTCACAAATAAATAAATGACATATATTTAAGTATGGCAGTGTCATTGATAACTTCAAAAGTAATATTTTGGTTAACATCAAAGAATTAAGTCTGTTACACCACGGTGATTGAATTATTCAAAAGTTGAATGATAGCCGAAAGTGGCTGTGTATTTTTGATACAAACCCTTCAACAATCGTAATTCAAATTCGCATTATGTTGCCTACATGTAAGACACGTTCATACGTCGAATAGCAGCATCATAAGTGTGAGTACTTCCTGATAGTAAATATATACTGATCCTTTACTAATGTTGTCATATAGGTAATCTCTATTAATGCAACAATTGGGGGGGTACCAATTAAGGATACGCTAAAAACCAAATTGAGTTCACTAAAATAACAGTCTTTTATAACCAAATTGAGTTTACTACAATAATAATATTAATAATGTAGATATCATAAAACTTTCATTCCATATGAGAGTGTAGACATCATAAAACTTTCATACCATGTGAGAGTGTAGACATCATAAAACTTTCATTCCATGTGAGAGTGTAGACATCATAAAACTGTCATTCCATGTGAGAGTGTAGTCATCATAAAACTTTCATACCAGGTGAGAGTGTAGACATCATAAAACTGGAATACTACGTGAGAGTGTAGACATCATAAAACTGTCATTCCATGTGAGAGTGTAGTCATCATAAAACTTTCATTCCATGTGAGAGTGTAGACATCATAACACTTTTATGCCACTGAGAGTGTAGATATCATAAAACTTCCATTCCGTGTGAGAGTGTAGATATCATAAACTTTCATACCACGTGAGAGTGTAGATATCATAAAACTGTCATACAACGTGAGAGTGTAGACATCATAAAACTTTCATTCCATGTGAGAGTGTAGACACCATAAAACTGTCATACCAGGTGAGAGTGGGTATCATAAAACTTTGATGCCACGTGAGAGTGTAAATATCATAAAACTTCCATTCCATGTGAGAGTGTAGAAATCATAAAACTTCCATACCATGTCAGAGTGTAGACATCATAAAACTGTCATACCACGTGATAGTGTAGGCATCATAAAACTTTCATTCCATGTGAGAATGTAGACATCATAGAACTTGCATACCATGTGAGAGTGTAGATATCATAAAACTTGTATACCATGTGAGAGTGTAGACATCATAAAACTTTCATTCCATGTGAGAGTGTAGACATCATAAAACTTTCATACCAGGTGAGTATGTAGACATCATAAAACATTCATGCCACGTGAGAGTGTAGATATCATAACACTTTCATACCTTGTTAGAGCGTAGACATCATAAAACTTTCGTTCCATGTGAGAGTGTAGTCATCATAAAACTTTCATACCAGGTGAGAGTGTAGACATCATAAAACTGGAATACTACGTGAGAGTGTAGATATCATAAAATTGTATTCCATGTGAGAGTGTAGACATCATAAAACTTTGATGCCACGTGAGAGTGTAGATATCATAAAACTTCCATTCCATATGAGAGTGTAGACATCATAAAATTTCATACCATGTGAGAGTGTAGACATCATAAAACTATCATATCACGTGATTGTGTAGATATCATAAAACGTTCATTCCATGTGAGAGTGTAGACATCATAAAATTTGTATGCAAATGAGAGTGTAGATATCATAAAACTTCCATTCCGTGTGAGAGTGTAGATATCATAAACTTTCATACCACGTGAGAGTGTAGATATCATAAAACTGTCATACCACGTGAGAGTGTAGACATCATAAAACATTCATACCATGTGAGAGTGTAGACATCATAACACTTTCATACCATGGAAATATAGCCTCTAGAACACCACAGTGGCGATGTAGAGGCCACAGTTGCCTAACCTCGACAACCTGATAGCCGATGTTTCATGCATTGGTAGCTAGTTGTTTGCATTGTTAGTGGTAGAGTGGACTGACATCAGAGTTTAGTACATCTCCCACTCTGATACCTCCTCATCATCAAACTGTCATACCAAGTGAGATTGTAGATATCATAACACTTTCATACCATGTGAGGGTGTAGACATCATAAATATTTCATTCCTTGTGAGAGTGTAGACATCATCAAACTGTCATACCACGTGATAGTGTAGACATCATCAAACTTTCTTATCATGTCAGAGTGTAGACATCATACAACTTTCATTCCATGTGAGTGTGTAGATATGACAACACTTTCATACCTTGTGAGAGTGTAGATATCATAAAACTTTCATACCACGTGAGAGTGTAGACATCATAAAACTTTCATATCATGTGAGAGTGTAGATATCATAAAACTGTTATACCATGTGAGAGTGTAGACATCATAACACTTTCATTCCATGTGAGAGTATAGACGTCATAAAACTTTCATACCAGGTGAGAGTGTAGATATCATAAAACTGTCAAACCATGTGATTGTGTAGATATCATAAAACGTTCATTCCATGTGAGAGTGTAGACATCATAAAACTGTTATGCCACTGAGAGTGTAGATATCATAAAACTTCCATTCCGTGTGAGTGTAGATATCATAAATTTTCATACAACGTGAGAGTGTAGATATCATAAAACTGTTATACCACGTGAGAGTGTAGACATCATAAAACTGTCATACCACGTGATTGTGTAGATATCATAAAACGTTCATTCCATGTGAGAGTGTAGACATCATAAAACTGTTATGCCACTGAGAATGTAGATATCATAACACTGTCATTCCATGTGAGAGTATAGACATCATAAAACTTTCATTCAATGTGAGAGTGTAGACATCATAAAACTTTCATACCAGGTGGACATGTAGACATCATAAAACGTTCATGCCACGTGAGAGTGTAGATATCATAAAACTTTCGTTCCATGTGAGAGTGTACATATCATAAAACTTTCATTTCGTGTGAGAGTGTAGAAATCATAAAACTTTCATTCCATGTGAGATTGTAGACATCATAAAACTGTCATACCACGTGATAGTGTAGGCATCATAAAACTTTCATTCCATGTGAGAGTGTCGACATCATAAAACTTTCATACCATATTTTTTTAAATAAAAACTGATTATAAATTGTAATTCCGTTTAATGAATGCTTAAAATTATTTCTTTAGTATTATATAGTTGCAAATTGAGACCTTGCATGGAATCTAATGACCCCGTAAGTTCACTTGGCTGGAAAAAGCCATCCCTAAATGTTTACTTTAGAAATATTTGCAGACGCAATCAAGCCATGATTAACCATCAACATCACCCTTTGACCCTACCAGTGGACATTCTATTGTCTAGGTCTTCCCTCCAAACATTGCCCACCTGAAAGACCTGCCCACTGCCAAGTGCACACTAGGCCACTAGCCCACTACCCAGTACCCAACCTAGTTGGTAATTGGTATTTCTCCCCAGTCCTAATTCATTCACACTTGTACTAATTCACACATGTCTGAACCTGTCTGTCTCAGGCTAGTGACTGCAGGCCTGCTGGAAATGCCACTGGGTGTCAGTGCCAGTGGGTGACATTTAATTGAAATATCATATTAAATTATGTTAACTTAGTTGAGCTGATTCAATTAACAATATAAATTGGGATTATGGCTTGCATATGGGTTAAGTCAGGGTTAGATAAACAGATCTCCTACCCTAACAATAAACCAATACATAAACGCCAAATGTAACAAATGTTACCATATTTAATAGTAATGACACTAAGAAGTTGTTCTTTATTTTTCTTCAGGATATTCGTAAGTTTGAAGAAGTTGGTGGTGCTGAATCTTTAGAACTCATCCAGCACACTATGGACCTTTTTTATTTAATAAAACAATAAGTCTGTTTTACAGTTTATTTGTTTTTCGTCTTTGTTATAAGATTATAGGTTTATCTTCTCTAAACTTAGCGGGCCGCGGGCTTGCGGGCCGCGGGCTTACCCATTTTTGGCCCGCGGGTATGGGCCGGGCCTGGGCCTGAAACTTGCGGGCCGGGCCGGGCCTGGGCCAAACATTCACGGTCTGGGTCGGGCCTAGGCCGGGCCTGGGCCTAAATTCTAGTTTGCGGGCCTGGGCCGGGCCGGGCTTGAAAAATTATTGCGGGCCTGGGCCGGGCCTGGACTCTAACTGCTAATTGCGGGCCGGGCTTGGGATCAAATTCTAGGCCCGCGCAGGGCACTAGTAGATATCATAAAACTTTCATACCATGTGAGAGTGTAGACATCAATACACTTTCATACCATGGAAATTTAGCCTCTAGAACACCCCAGTGGCGATGTAGAGGCCACAGTTGCCTAACCTCGACAACCTGATAGCCGATGTTTCATGCATTGGTAGCTAGTTGTTTGCATTGTTAGTGGTAGAGTGGACTGACATCAGAGTTTAGTACATCTCCCACTCTGATACCTCCTCATTGTTAGTGGTAGAGTGGACTGACACCAGACGTTAATATATCTCCCACTCTGATACCTCCTCATTGTTAGTGGTAGAGTGGACTGACATCAGACGTTAGTATATCTCCCACTCTGATACCTCCTCATAAGCATGGTTCATGTCCTCATTACTGGAAAAGACATAGTGGTTGACAATTATTTCTGCTTCTGCCAACGAGAAGAAGTCTTGTGCACAGACAATCATACAGCCCCATTTCATAGCATCATCTGTACTTCATTCGGTACTACCACCGACACCGTCGCATTGGCATTTGGGTCCACTCATTAATGCAACATACATACTGTTCCGTAATGTCCATCTGTACAGTTACAAACGTTGCAACGAGCAACATGCTTTGATTTTGTCCGACAGAAGAAGGGGATATATTTTTATATCTGGATTTTCCTCACTTAATTAAATATGTTGTTATCGACAATAGTTAGTAAATATATATTTCACTCCTTCTTCTCATTACCCTTCACCGCACCATTCTTGTATGGGAGGAATGTATCCGGTCTATTAATAAATTCATTCACTTCTAACTGCAGACGACAGGCCTTCACACATTGTATTGTCGTTTGTCCTGCTAGCTGCTGCAACGTCATAGCGACCATGCTTTCTATCCGATTTATTTTCAAGTGATATCCTGTGTTGCCTGTGTTGCAGCTATTTCTAGAAAGTCCAGAGACTTTCCTCAAACCATTGACGTTCTTTGGGGCATGCCATAACTTATTCATGGGGAGTCATCAGTCGGTGTGATATTTGTAGCACTGGTACCTGACCCTAGTGTAACTGGTGGATGTAGTTGGAGTAAGGTAATCTTCACAACACGTTTTCATTGATGAAAATAAGGAAGAACAACTGTTTTCCTTCAGGTAATACAACTATGAATTCAGAATTTAAATACTTATAGCATAACTTATGAAGTAAATTATATTGTCCATGAAATAAGGGTATATAAACATGTTTTGTATTGACCTGCATGACTTGTAATGTAAAAGTTATGAGTACATTTCCCAATGCATAGATTCACCTTCCCATAACTGTATGTCCAGCTTCAAGGCATGGGGTCAATTACATTGTGGGGTCAATTACATTGCAATTACTATTATTTAGTTTCTTTTCTATTACCATTACTATTACATGCTGAAGGGAGTGTAATATATTACTATCACATTTCAAGCTATTACTATTACTATTACATTTTCCATCGGAACTATTTTCTTTCGATTAACCATTTAACATACTAAATCACTTACATATATTCAAATTAATATCAAATTAATATCAGTATACTGAATTAAATTACATTTAACTAGTAAATCTCCCAATTAAATTAACCTCACACAATTCCAGTCGGATGTAGATGTTTCATATATTCATTGGAAAGAAACAGAAAAGTAATGTCACTGTCATATAACACAGTATGATTATCCCATAGTAGACCCATACTGCTGCTTGGTGGACACTTAATTATTGGCTCAAGGATATGATGTTTTTCACATTTTTGGTCAATAATTTGTCAGTCAATAGCAAGCTAGCTACTGACTGACAAAAGCTCAGAAAAGTTGTTATAAGCACCTGGATTTTATTCAAACATCACATAGCATAACCGGCTGGTAGCTAGGGTTGGGAGGTGGCAATGATTGATTGATTGATTGATTGATTGATTGATTGATTGATTGATTCAGATGTTACAGACAGCATGTTTAGTGCTGGAAGCCTGAAACACTTATCCTGCATTCAGTGAATGAATGAATAGGCTTGTCAGCGTCACCACGTGTCTACCGTCACCATTGAGTTTGAAGGCCACATTTCCCCAAATATGTTTACCAATTTCACCAAAATTACATTCTAATGTTGTCCTAGCATCCCTATATTGTTTTTGCAATGTAAACTGAGAGCTCTTAAGCAACATAAATATGGCGTAAAGAAGTTTTATGTTTACCATTAACCAGCAAGTGTCTAGCACCACCATGTTTAGTTTGTAAAATAATTTTTATTACTAAAGAATGTGTTGCTTTGCTTTTTTATATATAGGAAGAGCAACATGTATCTGACCACTGTAGTTGCTGTGGGTCACTGTATTTTGTGATATGAACGGTGTTTATTTAGTTTTCCTGCCAGTTATGGTAAACATGCCCCAAATCCATTTTTTTCGTTGCAGACCAGGAAATATCTTGAATATTGGTACCACCATCAAGGCAGCTGTATATATGAAATACTTAAAAATGATGTCCCTTTTGTATATTCTAGAGGTAGGCCTTTCCGTCAGTAATGTTGGACACTTAATTAAAATGCTATTTCATAAGTTTGAACTTTAACATACCATATTTTCCTTACGCTTAGGCGTAGCCCCATCATTTGATTACATAATTCCTTCTTTAGCCCTGTATGAAGGGATTATTTGTCTAATAACGATCATAAATTAATATCGTGGACCACATAAACCGGAGACAACGCATACGCAAAAAGTGGTAACTTAGGAAACAATACTGTAAACAATTTTGTTTACTACCGTATTTATACAGGATTTTTATACTGTACGCCCCCGACACATACCATAAATACGCTGTATACTCAGAAATAAAAAATACAATAACGTCTTGTACTGGTTCCAATTTTGGAAACTTCAAATGGACATACTATTTTGGCTGTTTTTGACGGTTTTTATTTTTTGGCCAGTATTAACATTAATGAGACGGGCAAATTATATATGTGCAGAAAGCTCTTGGCGTTTGCAATCCATGTTAACATTAAATTATTTAAACCTAAATATAAAATTCACGTTCTGTGAGACAAAATACATGATTATGATCAATTGTACACTTTTTGGGACATTGGCCCATTCAAAAAGTATTTTGTGATCTACTGTATGGAAGGCATTTCTATGATCATTGAATACACCAATAGCATGTTTTTCTTGTCTGTTGTGCACATTTGAAATGTCCTCTGTTAATTCCATCATGGCATGAGATGTGGATATAGCTGTACAGAAACCGTACTGACTTGAATTTCATACATATCCTGAACGTTTTCAAAGTTGTCCAAACTAGTGTGGAACAATCTCTCCAGCCTGTAATTTCCTATGTCTGTTTTTGCACTATTTTTTAATATAGGTATTAGCTTGGATATAGTCTTTCTGGTGGGAAACACACCAGTCTTAACCGAAATATAAAAAATGTGCATGAGAGGTTTGGATATAACATATATGACCTTGGCTAAGATATCCATGCTGTGCTTTCTTTGGGTACACGAATTTGCAGTGTTAATAACCTATTGCTCATCAACGGGTTTCAAATAGACAGTTTCCAGTTACCTCATAATAGACAGTTTCCAATTACCTCCTAAATAATCATAAATATAGTTATTTTATCTGGATTTGTAATGTTTTTTGGGCTAAACCGGAACAAACATTTGCAAAGAACTTACTGAATTCATTTGCATATCTTCATTGGTGGATATGTGTCTATCTCCACACATTATATGGGTAGAATTCTTGATCGTTGGGCGTTGTATACAAATTACAGTGTTCAATATTGCTAATGTTTCTTTAACGTGTCCTCTCTGTTCTGCTAGCAGTTCACTGTAATATGCCTTTTCAGCAGTTCTTAATATATAAATTAGTTTGTTTTTGTACGTTTTGTATTAAAAAAGCATCACTCAATTAAAATGCTTATTTTGTATTTGCATAAAACATTCATTATACACTATATAGCGAATGGCTCATCCATGTATGTCACTAAGTTGGAGGCCTCCATGTGGGTGGGGGGACATAGATTTTAAATGTTGGTTATTTCAATTCATATTTTTATCCTGGACTGAAGAAGTGACTACACATACGTATGATACTGGTCATCTCGGGCATCAATAAAGGAATACCAGGAACACTCTGGCCTTGTACACAATCACTGATTCAAACACATCACCAGCTGTTAGAGAATAGCATGAACACATATCGGTCGATCTACGTCGATTCACACTCTATCATTTGCATATTAACTTTGAATATCAGTAATATTACCAATTATAATTATAATAAAAACGTAAAACGAAGAACGAAATGGTGCGATCATTTGCCCCGCGTGCACAAACAAAGTGAGGGGGCAAGAAAATCCAAAGCATAAAATATCGATGCCCGACGACAGACGAAACTGCCTTTGACCCCCCCCAAAAAAAAAAAAATTATTTCGCCTAATATCCGACATCGATGTTCTGAGATGACCCCTTAGAGAGTACCCATTCACAAAACTAACAATTCTATACACCAAGAAGCATTGTGAAGCCTGAGATCAGTGTTGATACGTACTTGTAGTATTGGTGAATACTGTTGGTGGACCATATATCGGGGTGGTTATGTCCAATCGAAAGATAAAGACATGCCTGTATTGATTCAACAGCAGAGCTCTGGGACAGAGGCTTCCAGCAGCTGGGAACAAACAATACAGAACTTACAGGAGGTGTCACTTGCAGGTAATTCCACAACAACATGCTGACATTCATCAAAGTACAGATCTGACTAAAAAATAATTTGCATCACAGAATATCTTATTTATGACCTGTTAATTAAACAAGTGTGGTGGCCAACAGTTGGTAGCACTGTGGGTGAGCGACCGCTGATTGGCTGCCAGGATATATAAAGCAGGAGGACCGACAAGAATCGTCGCCTGCGTCACGATTGAGAGCTACATGTTACCATCTGTGACCCGGGACAGAACTCCAGACGACGACACATAAGTATAGGACGCGACTGATACAACGTGAGTGTTATCTTTCATATACCAGTACGTCTATACCACAATGGTGTCAGTTCGTACGAACCACGCCATGTGTTGCTGTGCAAATAAAGTTTGACAGCCCACCGCTCGTTGTGAAACTTGCGTGCCCAGCCCGTTGTGCTAAGCAATTTAGACAGCGGTCTTGTACTGTTTATGCGGGATAAATTTTATTCTGAGAGGCAATACACATGTATTATCGGAAAACCGACCTTGACTGCGACTAAATGATTATGAATACGCGATTAACCCTAAAAAACATTGCTGACGCACGAGTTTCATTCATGAAATTTTCTATTTCTTTATAAGGGACCTTTATGTTCCTAATAAGAACAATTTCTGACCAGTAATTTTTCTACATGCACAACTTTGTGACGAGTGCAAAGTAAATTTTAAATAAACGTTATATCACCGAACTATTTTGTCAAACGGTATTTTAGAAGAGAAAGGCTATTGTCAAGTACATTTTGGCAGCTCCAAAACTGATCGCTCCTTAAAGCCCAGGCACCGCCCATCCTACAACAAGTCTAGCACCTAACTCAATCGCCTATTGTTGTCAACATTGTCAATGGCCGTCTATACCAGTATGTCAATAGAAAAATATATGGTGCGACATTTCGATGCCAGTATCTACTAATTATTTCAGTGCGCTTGTAGCATAGGTTAGTCGATTTCTAGCCAGTAGCGTTGTCAAGTTGTTTCGGCTCCGCGTCGCCGTCTGTCACTACTTCGACACATGACAGTTCCGAAAATTAAAGGAACAATTGTAACTGAAGGTGCGGCGTCTGTCAGTGTTGCGAATGCCTAAAACGACGTAATAACCAGTTAAGATAGAGTGTCTTTGTTGTTATGTGTAGTCTTGAAAGCCACTGACAAATCGCGTCTGACTGTCGCGATCACAACACGTAATCATAGACCCCCTGGCATAGACCTAGTAGTGTTTACTTGTAAAATGCCACGTTAATTCAGACATAGTCATGGACATGGTCACCATAAACTGACTGACTGTCTGATGCTTCATCAGCGTCACCTGTCATTACTTACATCATCTACAAAACACATTTAATTATATGAATACAACAAATACTGGTTTATTCTTTTTCACAAATTTACTTAGGCAATAAATGAAAGTACAGATCGATATTCATCAATTACATTATATGAATTAAATATGGATAGTTAAGCTGTTTTAAGACAGTTATAACACCGGGTTATAAAAACAATTATTACTAGTATTGTTTTTGTGTTACAAATTTAGTTGTATTTAGTGAATCAACATCACTGAATTACAGGTAACGGCTATTGTTGATATTTCTACT
Organism: Lamellibrachia columna; assembly: GCA_963662155.1. Taxonomy (NCBI): domain Eukaryota; kingdom Metazoa; phylum Annelida; class Polychaeta; order Sabellida; family Siboglinidae; genus Lamellibrachia; species Lamellibrachia columna. Next base: position 10,367,576 of record OY759261.1, read on the forward strand.
ATATTAATGCATAGTTAATTATTAATAAATATTAAAGTCTATATTACATTAGTTTAATCTCTTTTTTGAATCAGAATTACATTAGCTTCACTGATTCTACAATATGCATAGGTAATTGAGCATCTCACCATTCAAGTTGTGAACATTACAGCTTAATTTTGCTACTACTATTTTGAAAATGTACTACTCGCACATTGTTTATATTCAACTGTTGATACGTACTTTTCCACCATGGCCCATAATACATAACAAACTGACAATAACAGAGATGACTAACAAAGACCAACCATTGGATGCAGACGATTTGTCTAGTCCCATTCCGCAAGCTAACTTAGTCATGGAAGACTCTGAGAATTCAGCATCAGAGGATAGAGAAGATGTACCACAAATGTTTGCTCGTTGTAGGCGGGAAATAAGCAACCAAATAGATGCTTAACAATCCAATTCCTCGGAACAATTTGGAACATTGCTCAGGGAGATAAAAAAATGCCTGTAAAATCACAATGTGATATCGCACAGATCCAGGATGATGTGGCTAGGCTAACAAGTAGGATGACTGCCAATGAACAGAAACTGTATGGTGGGCAACAGACTGTTTCATCAGAGTGGGGGTCGGCGTTAGCCGCAGCTGCTCGGCTCAATAATCATGAGGTGATTGGTGGTGCAAGACCAAAAATTATGTTCCCACATCACGATGACTCTAAGCACCTGTTGAGGAACACACTTCATGATGGTCAATTTCAGGGGGTTACCCCTTCACTTGCATGCACACCACAGACCCTGCCCAACAGTTTCCCCTGTACATGGCAATCACGGATTATCCAATGGTACCACAATACATGGTACAGCCTCCTGAGATGGATCGGCAACGTTCCATCCCCTTCCAACAACACGATGACGGTAGGAAGAGTGGAGAGATGGTAAATCGCCCAAATGATGGAAATGTTTGCCTAGAAAACAAATATGGTAAACAGGCTTTTCTAAAAGGCATCCGTGATCGGAGTGCCGCCCAAGAAGCCTTAAAGTTCTTTAGCCCTTCTACAGGTTGCATTCAAGGACGAGCCCACCGTTACCTCATCTGAGGCACTCTCGGAGACTACCGTAGTCGATCGAGTAATACGGGAGGTAGTGAGGCAGTTACAACAGTCCACTATATCTACAAAGCTAGAGGCTACACCAATAATTGGCACGTGTTTTACATGCGGTGGACGGGGCACCGAGCACGGGACTGTGCCAATAAGAGGCGCCGCACCCCGTCCCCCCTCACTTGTTTTGAGTGTTCCAGAAAGGGCCACCTTGCAAGGGAATGCTCCAACACCTTGAGACGGAGCGACCCACCAGGGAAACCACCAAATCGGAGGAATCGTCGCCGGAGCAGTATAAGTAGTGGATCCAGCAGTAGTACAGACTCCGAAGATACTCGTACGTATCGACGAGGTCACCGGCGCCACAGTTCTAGACGACGCCGTAGCCATCGTAAGGGCAATCACCAGAGTGATGGAAAAGATTCCCGCAATAATGACTGTGAGTATAGGAGTGATAGGGAAGAACGTGCACATGGTGGACAAAACAAAGACCATGATAACAGTGCCATGAAGGATAGTGGCCGCTCCCAGTAAAAATATCACAGTCGGAACCAAGCAAGATATGACTATAGTCGTAATCCCAGCCGTAGTCCTCGGAATATTTCCGTCCCCTCCACGCGAAGGGAAGGGGTCTGAATCAGTCTCCATCAAACTAAATCGGGTGAATCCAGTTGGCCATGGATCCACCTCATCCCTACTCCATTTTCGAGGTAATGGCCAACCGCAGCATGGGAAAAAAAGTCAATATCAACTTCCCATCTTCAATTGACGACAATACTACTGGGACAAAAGTCAAATTCGACTTCTTCAAATGATAACAGTACCACTGAGGCATATGTCAAACATGCCTCACCGTTAGTCAGAAGTACACACCTGAGTCCAGCCATAGGTCACACATTGTTTATTCCAGCAACTATTTCTGGTAAAGACACTTTGATGGTAGTGGACACTGCGGTTCAGGTTTCAATGGTCAGCCAGTCATTTATCGACTCATTAGGTCAGACACTTACTATGTCCTCAGGAGGCATAGTTATCAAGAATGCGGAAAATTATTCATATATGCCGTGTCGCCTAATTAAGGGGCTACCAATAACAATATAGAAAAAAATATATATTACATTGATATGGCTGTGGGACCAATAACATATGATTGTATTTTAGGACTCGATTTCCTACAACATCACAGCGTAGTGGATGTGAATAACAGCGTTGTAACACTAGATGGCACCACTGTTCATGCCTTGATGAGAAAGGGCTTAACAATGTGTTATAATGTGAGCAGATTATTAGTAGCACAACATATGACAATCCCACCACAACAGAGTTTGTGTGATGGCGAATTTCACCAACCCTGTCTGCAATGAGTACGTTACGTCACCAAGATTGACAAATGAGTTAATAATACCATCTTGTATCATTCATGGAGGAAACGGGCCGGTTGTTATGGAGATCATTAACGACTCTAATAACCAGGATGTCTTGCGACAGGGAGAGACGCTGACCCACGCTGTTGAATTAGATGTCATAATAGATTCAGAGCCACCTCAAAACAGGGTCCACGTTTGTCGCTCGGATATGGGTGAAAACACTAATGGAGGAGATGAACCATCATGGGATAAAGTTAACATGATTAATGACACCCCATTGCCTGTAGCAGTGTGACTCATTCCGGATGACAGTCTTGATGAGACTCGCATTCTAACTCAACTCAAGGAAGTCGAGTCTAGAATGCCAGCCCACCTAGTTGATACTTTTGCGAAAGCTAAGACAAATATTACAACTAGAAAACAAGTTGCTTTAGGACTCTTGTTAATGAGGTATGCTAGTGTGTTCTCTAAGAATAGTAGAGATTTGGGGACGTTCACTCTGTTGCAACATCGTATAAGAACTTATAATGAGGATCCAGTCAGAGAACGACTGAGGCGCACTCCATTAAAATTTCAGGAGGAGGAGGAGAAGACACTAACTGACATGCCGGAGGCTCAGGTTATCAAGTCGTCCACATCAGATTGGGCACCGGCACCCTTCTTGGTAAGGAAAAAGGACGGGGAAGTTAGGTATACAGTTGATTACAGGCATTCCATTGCCACTGATTGAGGAGTGCATTGATACATTGGCAGGCACTTTGTGGTGTCATACATTAGACCGGGCCTCGGGTTATTTGCAAATATTGGTTGATAACCGTGATAGTCATAAGACTGGATTCCTGACTAAGTATGGGCTATTTGAACATATCAGAATGGCTCAGGGCTTATGCAATGCGTCCGCGACATTTCAACGAGTTATGCCTCTCGTATTGCGTGGTCTAGCATGGAGCAAGGTACTTGTCTATCTTGATTATGTAATTGTGCTGGCAAAGAGCTTTGAGGAGTCTCTTGAAAATCTGGAGATTGTTGTCCAGAGATTCGAAATGCATAATTTGAAGCTGTAGCCTAAAAAGTGCTCCCTGTTTAGCACTGAGTTACGCTTCCTCGGCCGCAAAGTATCTCGTGGTGGAGTGTCTGTTACCGATGACCACATCCAGTGTGTACTGAACTGGCCACAACCCAAGAATGCTCTTCAAGTGAGTAAGTTCACAGGATTTGTGAACTATCACAGATAGTTCATTCAAGGGTTATATGAGACAAGGAAACCAGTGCATACACTAACTAAGCCCAATGTAGTGCTGGCATTTCCCAATAGCCTGGATCTGTTCATTCTGGATACAGATGCCTCTGATGTAGCAATTGGCGGTGCCTTGTATCAGGTTCAGGAGGGGGTAGAGCGCATTTTGCTTCGAATACTTTGACGCCAGTACAACGACGAGACTGCACCACAAGGAAAGAACTGTTGGCCATAGTGAGGTTCACACATCAATATAAACATTACTTGCTTGGTCGCGAGTTCATTTTGCGAACTGACCATGGGTCATTGACATGGTTATTTCAATTAAAAAATCTTCTAGGTCAGCTTGGTAGGTGGCTGGAGGAACTGTCCCAGTACTCTATAACCATACAGTATAGACCAGGGGTTGGGCATTCAAATGTTGATGGATTGTCACGAATCCCAGAAACACTCCCAGAGTGCGACTGCTATGAGTCCGGCAGGGAGGTCAGTTCCTTGCCTTGTGGTGGATGTCCCTATTGCACAAGGTTAAATGATCAGTGGAGACAATTTGAAGAGGAAATTGACTATGTAGTTCCCCTCACAGTGAGACAACTGAATCCCCCTGATCAATGCGATAGGACAGTAGGATGTGTTCATATCGACTCCAATTACATAGCTCGATAAAGTTCACAGGAACTCGAACTTCATGAATTGCTTGAACAGACAGCTGAATTAACAGTTAGGATGTTATTTGAGCAATGGGTCAACAGATTTGGAACACCTTTACAAGTACACACTGACCAAGGTAGAAACTTTGAAAGTCAGTTGTTTACCGACCTATGCAAACTGTTACAAGTCAAAAAGACTCGGACGACACTTTATCGTCCCAGTTCATATGGTCAAGTAGAGCGCTACAACCAAATGGTCCTGCCTTTATCAGGTGTTTTCTTTTCGATAATGTTACTCAATGGGACAAACACTTGCTCAAATTAGGTATGAGTATACGAGCCACAGTTAACATGAGTACTGGGTTCAAACCTAATATGTTGTTATTAGGTCGGAAAGTATGCATGCCAGAGGAGATCTTATTCAGACTCCCTAATGTTAAAACACTGAGACAAATACCATCTATTTATCTCAAGGACTTGATTGAGAAACTTTGGGTCGCCTTCATAGCAGCTCGTGATTATCTTCGAATGGCGCAGTGCCGTCAGAAGAAGAATTATGAAACACGTGCTCCAATACGAGAACGAAAGTTCGATGTAGGCGACTTAGTGTATACTCGAAATCTCGGAACTACTGTGGGACAAAGTAGGAAACTATTCCCACAATGGAAGGGGCCATTCGTGGTTACGGAAGTAATTTCACCACTCTTGTTCCGTGTTGTGGGTAGGAAAAGGGGTATGTAAAGCACCACGATAAGCTTCGCATTTGTGAAGACAGTGACATTCCACTCTGGATGAAACGGAAATGACAACTCATGCTCACTACAGAAGAACCAGCCACTGACCTCACACTAGGGGATGACCTTCTGATTGGAGTAAGGCCTTATTTCGCCCCATTCAACCCAATACTCCCCAAGATCCAGTGGGGGGAGGGATTCCACGGGTAACACGGAGACGTCGACAACTGGTAAGACCACACAGGTATGATGAATATACTAATAATAATTATTATACATGTTACAGATATATATCACTAACCTTGACAACACCGCCACCACCCCTCGGCGAGAATGGCGAGGGCAGCGGCCGACAAATCGCACTTTGCATGCTACAGCTCTAACATATATCAATTACCTGATTGAGCACATACCCAATGTCAATTTAGCACCGTATGTGGTGGTCGACGGTGTATTGGTGCCACTAGACAAACTCGTCTGAACCCGCCCTCGCCCCACATACACACGAGCGTTGCAGTCACCGGGGGGCAGCACCTCCTGAGGTACAGGTGGCCCCACATTCCACCTCGTATACACGAATACCTGCTGCATTGGGGGCAGCACCCCCTGAGGTACGGTTGGCCATACATTCTATCTCGCACACCCCTGGGGCACAGGTGACCACACATTCTACCTCATATACACGAATACCACAAAATACAGAGGTACTGGTGGTACTGGCTACCCTGTATTCTTGCGTATTACTTGACAGTAGTAGCCATGCCCGTCCGGCTGCAGCGAGTAGTCCTCTCCCGGTTACAAGCACACCAGTACGGCTGGCTACTGGTCGGGCACTACCGGTTGCCATGAGGACAACTACATTCCAAATACCAGAATTACCGACAACCTCTACGGTAACCAGCTCCCATAATTTAACCACTGCCCCATTGGGGATGACGTTATACTTGAGGGTCAGTTCAATGGGGAATAGGGATGAGACAGTCCAAGGAAGGGAGTTTTCCCACCCTGTTGACCCCCCCCCCTATCCAACGAATAGACCCACGACAACAAAACGATCGATATAGGGACGAGACTGTCCAGGGAAGGGTATTTTCCTACCCTGTTGAACACCCTATCCTACTGGTCAGTCGACAATGGAGACGTCACCGGGTTCGACTGTGTGGCAATTACCCCTGGCAGGAAACTTTCCCGCGACATGTTCCAGGAGGTAGGAAGCGGTCCCAGAGGAAGGAAAAACGTAGGGAACGTTACCAGTGGAATAGGCAGGCTCAGTGCAATACCTCTCCCTCTACGGTAAACCCCACTATGCAGGCTTCACCCATGACAGTGAAGGCGACACCAGCCAAGCGTGGGAGGCGTCGACAGATGAGGAAACTACCTCAGAGCAAGTCCTCTGGCCTGACCCCCACCTTGCATATCAGCGTCACGCAACGACCGTTGCGGAGACATGTGACAGAGATGTTGCACCGTCCACTACAGGTCCGTCAATCGAACAGGAGTGCTTCGTCACCTTCTAAAAAGGAGGAGAATGCGTAGAGGACGGCGAACCTGTAACTTGTGTGGGGAAACTACTACTAATCTGAGACAGCATGTGGAGGGGCTCCACTTACCATAAAGTTTCCTCCCCGAAATGTGTAAGCAACAGTTTGGAGGGCGGGTACCACTGATGGCCCACCTGCAACAACACTCCCTAGAGGAGAGACAAATCATTTCACCAATTGGGCGAACTCAATAATCAATATCGTAGAGGGAACGCGGAGGATAGTTCCCCAACACTCCTTCGAGGAACTAGTCATGCTCTTCAAGAGTAAGAAGTGGTACCCGGTCCAGACTGACCAAATCAGTATGTCTCAACGAGTCATGCTAACAGATGTGGCCCACATGATGGGTCAGCCCATCACTCCTGATGCTCTCCGGTTCAGCCCTCCCCTCCCCCATAATCACCCGGTGGCACTCCTGAATTGGATTAGCATCAGTAGGATGCTGATTGGAGAATCGCCTGAGGGGCGGGAGTTGTATCGGGAGTGTCTAGTGCCATCAGCCTCATCCCAGATCCCACACCAAGTACAGGTGGCCTCTGTAGATGCGCACTGTCACCTTCTCCTCCTGAAGTCAAGGGAGATGCAGGCTAGAAGAAACAACCCGGAAGGAGGGTCATTTCCCTTTGATTTCGAGGAGAATCCCATCCATGCATGGGAGGCGGCTTTTTTTTCTTCCTATCAGCGGTACAGTGCGGAGAGATATTCTCTCTCCATTGAACTAGCCGCTGTCGTGGATAACCGAGTGATTCCCGAAGACTGGGCCTAACCAGCCATGAGGGGTATTACTGTCAACCATAAGACCGTGGTGGTTAAAACCGTCTATGGTGCACACCCCCGGCTGGCTAAGTCAATCACAGAGCGGGCCTGGAACACGCTAGAGGCCAGGATACACAGTCGTGACTGCTGTGCGATAGGGGAATGTGGCCTCGACTATACAGAGCCTACCCACTCGCTGCCAGGCCAACGACAGCTGTTTCAACAGCAAGTTACACTGGCCCACCAGTTGAAGAAGCCACATGTGTTTCACCTGCGTGGGAATAATAAACATTCTGTCAGACGTCATGCGCGAGGCAGCCGCCATACTCAGGGACAACACGCACCCCAACCAGTGGATCCACGTCCACTGCTACACTGGCAGTCTCCTGGACTACCAGCACTGGGTTGGGGAATTCCCCAATAGTGTGTTTGGGATTACCCACAAGTCGGCGATGGCAGCAGGGTTTGGTGAGCTAGCATATCGTATTAACCTGTACCGGTTAGTGTTGGAGACAGACTCGCCAGTACTGTCACCTCATGGACTGGCTATTGATCATTCCTATGAGCTAACAAGCCAGGCCCAAATGATTGCAGAACACCGTAATCTGCCAAGTTGGTTTATTCTCCGAGTAGGGGCCCTCAATGCGCAGATGTTTTACCAAGTGTAATACTCTGTTGCAGACATAATAAATAGGCTGCTATGCCTATGTCAAGCTATCGATCCACGACAGCAATATCGGGTGCCCACTCGACAGTAGCTAATGTAGTACATTTAGAATTTTATTTTTTTATTTCATTTTGAAAAATTGTCTGTTTAATCCAAATTCTTATTTTTATAGCTCTCTGTTCGAGCTAAGTTTGGCTAAGTACATTACATTCATTGATCCCATGTGCATCCTCTCACATAGCGAATGGCTCATCTATGTATGTCACCATATTGGAGGTATCCAAGTATCATTAAAAATGTGGGATATTTCATATTTCTTGATATTAAAATACTATCACCGGCGTCGTTTTTGTCTCACGCCAGATTTGGCCTCGTTTTGTGATCTCGCCGGATCTCACATTAGATACAACAGGAGTCAGATATAAAATCATACATACATACATACATACATACATACATACATACATACATACATACATACATACATACATACAAACATACATACATGCATACATACATACATGCGGCGTGAATAAGTTTTAAAACAAATTGGTAAATATCTCAGAAGAGCGGGTTACACATAAATGAATAATTGTTCGGCATATATATATATATATATATATATATATATATATATATATATATATATATATATATATATATATATATATATATATATATATATTCCAGCTAATGGGATTATATATCGGTCACTGGTCACTGACAAACTTAATTTTTTTAAGACAAATTTTGCATAAACAGGTTTTTGAGACATATTGTATATCTAATTCGGCATTAATCGCCAGGTGGCCTTACTGGTACGACACATCGGTATATTTTCTAAATATGCCATATTTCACTTTATCTTATAAAAATATACGCAACTGTTCATACTAATCACCACAGGAACGTAATCGTATATTACGTACAGTGAGGCTTTTTCGAAGACGCTCCTTTTTAAGACAAATTCCAGCACTAGCCTCGCTTTGAGAAAGGTATATTTCCGTTGTTCGATATTGTTCACTCAAACCAACTTTTTTAACAACTTGTTTGTACTGAGCAGATGAAATAATTGGTAGTTGTTTCGAACATTGATTCAATGCATAAAAGTTGTTTTTAATTTTTAGTGAAAACAGCATATTATATTACGTGAGCCAAAAACCACACCAACCAGTACGGATATGCATTCATCAACGTATGGGTACTTCACTAAAATTCTTATGAGCTCATTAGCATAATTTCGTTCAATAGAATCGATTTCGCTCCTTATAGCTATGATCGAAACAGAAAATTGTGTTTCACTAACCATAAATCATAAAAATGCTCACAGAAATGCCTTTAAAAACGTTCCTTATAAACGATTAAGTTAGACAACTCATAACTACATACAACAAAACATATCCATCATAAAAGGTCACATTTACCTAACTGCATATTGTCTTGACTACAGTTTTATGCAGAGATCCTGTTTTTCAGTTAAATAAATTTTAGCGATAAATAGTTTACACTTTGTGGCGGTTTACAGCACTGTGCCACTGACGTTGACAAGTCGTTGTGGCTGTATACGGAATGTGTTATTCGTCACTGTGCCACTGACATTGACAAGTCGTTGTGGCTGTTTACAGAATGTGTTTTACAGCACTATGCCACTGACGTTGACAAGTCATTGTGGCTGTTTACAGTATGTGTTTTACAGGCCTGTGCCACTGACTTTTACAAGTCATTGTGACTGTTTGCAGTATGTGTTTTGCAGCACTGTGCCACTGACATTGACAAGTTGTTGTGGCTGTTTACATCATGTGTTTTACAGCACTGTGCCACTTACATTGATAAGTCGTTGTGACTGTTTACAGAATGTGTTTTACAGCACTGTGCCACTGACATTGACAAGTCGTTGTGTGCACTGTCAAGGTTATCCGCGAAACGTTTGCTAGTCAATTTTGAGTACACTTTCAGCTGTGTCTAATTAAAATGTACACCCCTAACCTTCATATTGCTATACTCTATGACAAGTTTGGTTACGCTTGTGTGCCGAATAAGCGTCCCAATACGCGTATTTATTTGATGAAAAATGATGCCACTCTATAAGCACCTTATTTGGCACTATATTATTAAATTTAGAAGTTTGTGCCAGCCTATATTCTTCGATTAATGTGGCAAATTATGTAGGGTATAATTTTTAGGTCAGCAATCGCTCGCATTCCCTATTGCTAGCGCTAATCAATCATCCACGGACCGGTTTACCGCTTCCGCTAAAATCACCTGTTCCCAACATGTGGCTCCCTCTGATCGTTAAGTTTTCATCCTTTCGAACGACACTCGTGAATTTAGCGGGATCCCATGCTTCTGAGGATCCAAGTTTTTGATCCCGAAGCAATAGACCGTTAGATTTCCATGACTAGATGAATCGGTCAGAATCCTTAGTTATCGGGAGTTCGGCATGGTATATTATTAGTTAAAACGTCATTATCACCGCGTAAACCGACCGTAAATGGCAGCCGTGCGCAGCGCTTCAATTTCAAACCGGTCGTAACCGGCTGGCGGCGGTTTCCTCAGAAACGGGCTTGCGTATTCAATTCAATAAAACTTTAACGTCCATTTAAAAACGAAAATTCATCGGTTTTTTTCGCATATATAAAACGCCGTTACTACATCTGCGGTGACGCGAACATGCACAACGTTTATGCATATTCGGACGGAAAATACCCGAAATACACGGCGATCCGCATAGTTTACTAATCCTAAGCCTAAGGACGCCTTCACGTCAAGTCAAGCAAGTTGGTTTCGGCTGTAAAAAAGACAAATATACTAGTGACTTTTTCGCACTATATTATTTGTCAATTTGCCCCTTATGCTATTATTCGGCACTATACCTTACTATTGACCGATTTGCTAACCTATACTTTTATTTGGCCTATACGCTTGTTTGGCACTCGAGAGTAAAGTTGTTGGCGCTCTCCGTGTGAAAATTGTCAAAACTTATCAACATGCCGTCGGTGTGTAACCAAAATAGGGTTTACTGTATTCAGTGCGCTGGCGTGCGGCGCACTGGCGCAATGAAATGCGCTGGCAGTTCGGGCAAGCATGTGTGAAGTGATCGATTAGTTTATATATGACCACTATTAGATACATTGAAAAGTTTTACCATAGATGAATCATGCATCAACATGAAAACTGTACCTATACAATTGCAGTAAGAAATTTAGATTTTTTTATATATGCTCCACATACAACTTTTTTTGTTAGAATGTAAACAAGATTTTCATTTAGTAAGATGTGCCAGAATTTATGTTACTAGTACAGTATAATGTTTAAACACATTCTTATGTCTGTTCCATGTATGTACATTTTGTGTTAGCTTGCAGAAATTATATGTATAGATTATATCTGTTGATAATTAATTTAGTACGTTGTGCCAGAATTTCAGCAATTAGATCAGTAAGGTATTTAGACACATCTATTTTCCATGTGCATGAGTTTTGTCTTAGCATGATAAAAATATGTCAATTGATAACTAAATTAGTGTGTTGTGCCAGGATTTCCGTTATTCATACAGCATAATATATGTTCACAATAATGAAACAACTACTGTTTTTACCAGAAAATGTTTTATTTGTCTTTTTTTATTCCAAAGAGTCTCGACTGAATGTAAAACATTTTTGGAAAAGAAAATAATAAAAATCTGGAAAATACATTTAATACATGGTTTTCATCCTGACTAGACTAGATCATTGACAAGAGTTGCATGTAAACTTGGCCTCTCAGCATTATCTTGGCACTTTAGTGAATATAGCAAAAAGTCATAAAAAAGAAAAAAAATGCGTTTGACAAATACTTCATTTCACTGGCTCGGAAGTTGCCGAGATGACGTTCGAACGTTCGCGCAAAATATGTCACTAACATCTGGCGAAAGCCAGAGGTGATGCCACCTCGCAACTAAAAGCACACATTATGAATTACTTCTAAGAATTATGCAAGGTGGCGCTAGCCTCGTTTCCTTTAAAACGAGAAACATGGCGGCGGTACATTGAGCATATCAGACGACGCAACGCTCGGCGGTCACAGTGTTTGAAAAATAGTCTTTTAAATCATATTATGATTGTAGAGGGTAACATTTTAGTCGCCTGAGAGACCAGTGATTTATGTCGCCTCGGGCGAACGGGCGACATGATTTTGGAAGTACTGGATTCAGAGTGTCTTCAAGAGAGAAGATGGATCTGCCCCGCCACACCTCGATCCCCCACAGCACCCTAGCATATGTGTCATCACCATAGCCCCACCTCCATCCCCCACAACACCCCAGCATATGTGACATCACCAACCATAGCCACACCTCCATCCCCCACAACACCCCAGCATATGTGACATCACCATAGCAACACCTCCATCCCCCACAACACCCCAGCATATGGGACATCACCATAGTCCTGAAGAATTGTGCTGACACACTATCCCCAGCACTCTGTGACATCTTCGAAAGGTCACTGGACATGGGCACCCTGTCATCAGACTGGAGTACAGCAAATGTGTCGGCTGTCTTAAAAAAAACCGACACACATCTACCCGTAAATTACCATCCATCTCCCCGACGTCTGTCCCATGTAAGCCTTTTGCCCACCCTTGGGGGATTCGGGATCGGAACCCCCTTTTTGAGAGAATTGAGAGAACTGAACCTTTTGTCAGAAATCATCCCATAAATACCCGGCTGATTGTGTACACTCAAACCCCCCTTTTTAAAACTCCAAGAACGGGCATGTTATATATTATTATGAAGAACCTCCTATAACCTATCCAATAACCAATATCCGTCCCCAACTCATTCACAAGATACGCTTTGCAAACAACGCGCAAGGTGGAAACTTATACATATAACAGTGGTACCATATATGATGGACTGGGCACCAACCTACAAAGTGAACGATCAATTATAATTTTGGACATCCGTGGCACGGTGCAACTGCCGTGTGGTAATGTTATTGACATCATTTGTAATGTTATTTGTATAATTTGTGTTAAAACCTTCCTCCTCTAAGCCCCACCTCCCGTTTTGTTTAGGCCAACCTCCCATTTCACACCTATTTCTGAGGCCAACCTCCCACCAATTTTTAGGATGAACCTCCCTGACAGGCGCACACCTCATATATGTCAATGATATAATAATATAACAAACTTAGGAATACAGTAGTCAATAAATACTGTTTACGTAACCACGCATACTCGTGAAAATGCAGGGCATGTATTCGGGGCAAAGCGCACTGAGAGGGGGGTATGGGGGGGGCGCTTTGCGATTTAATGCCGAATAATAAAACAAAAAGTCAATGTATATGATTTGCAAACATTAGCATTTTGTAATAAAGCATATGTTTTTACGTTACTAAGACTTTAATATTAAATTGATGTAAATGTGTGTTTGCTTTGTTGCCTTTTTGAAAAAACGCATTTTGTATCATTTAAACAATTTGTATTTCATTTAAATGCACTGACTCGCATTTGAGTACAAGCATGTATGCAATCTATAATGATAATTTAGTATAGTGATGGTAAAACATAGCGTCATATTCTATAATGAAAGGGAACGCGTTTGCCAGATTATGGTAACATGCACAGACCACGCCACATTAATAATAATGAGAATATAAAATATTTCTATTATACACTACCGGCTGATATGTTATTATACACTACCGGCTGATATGCATAAAAAGGCCAATATACAGATACATAAACGGAGAGTGGAAGTTATCAGCACACCCTTACATACGTACACGTATAAATGTATAGTATATAATATTCACATAGGTACATATACTCCATGAAGGTAGGGGAGCATATAATTATAAGTACAAACGAGACATGGTTTCGGTGAACTTGTAGATCATTTAATGCCAGAACATCACGTGTTTAATAAAAACATACAATTAAATGCAGATGAAAATGTCTCCCTCTGTACAAGATCTATGAGTGACTAATGCTAAAAATACTAGCTAAACATTTTTTTTTTTTAAATTCGCACCCACAATGGCAGGATGTGTGATCGAGCAACGTAAAGCAGGGCAAGCAACGCCCGCAGCTGGAAGGTTCAGGGTCTCGTGGGTGAGACGCGAAGTGGGTTATATAGGCGGCCGGTGCGGGTGCTCATGGGAAAGGCAATTCCTGCTAATCAGCAGAACTTACTAATAATTAATGATACTGCCCAGCGGCACAAGTTAACAGTAATTAGACAAAGAGCAACAGTGATCTGCCTACGTGCATAATAACATATTAAAAGTAAACTAATATATACATTATACACTACTGGCTGATAAAACAGCTGGATTGGTAGGCTGAGGAACTATGGAGGATAAGCAAGTTTAAGTAGTTTACGGTGAAATGTTCTTATATTTCCTACATATGTAAAGTCAAGGAATGAGTTCCACAGAGTTGGTGCAGCAACTGAAAGTAAATAGCAAATTCAATCTACTTGAAGTCTTAACATAATATGCCGATTTCGCAAAAATGTGAAGAAACATTTGTGCAAGAGTTTGATTATCCCGATATGCCAATTCACTAACAGTTAGTTCATCAATTCAATGCAAACTTATTATAAGAAAAGTAGCTTCGAGTAAAAAAACTTACAAATATTTATTACATCTGGTTGAATTTAGGAATGGGTTGACTTTGACACCGGTGATTATAGACGATGGAAGTTGTCTAGGCTGTCTTGCAGGGGTGAGCAGTGAATGCAAATATGCTGGCTGCTTGGATGAATCTTGAAAGTGCTTGATAGGTTATTGTGCAGATCTTAAAATAATGCAATATTACACATACATTGCGCTGCCGAAGCGTCCAAAAAATTTGCTGCCGAAGCATCCAAAAATTTTGCCGCTGAAGGGGTTGGTACTTAAAAAATGTCGTGTCATAACAGAAAATTAGCAAATGATTTACATTAAAGGTAACATCCCCAGGAACCAGAACTGTTTATTTTAGTAGTATATTTTATTAGATCCAAAGATATTACACTTTTAATATGTCAAAAGTTTTTTTAATGCCATCACTTTTTTATTTGTACAGATATTTTAGTAATTTGTTCAGGGTTTCAAAACACCTTAATTAGGATCATAAGTATACATCACCCAGTTATTTATCACTAATAGTAACTCAATTAATGCAATTAATAAGTCAACATTGGCTAATTAGCAAGCAAAGTATAAAAAAACATAACTTCCATGATGATGAAGATATTTAAATAATTTGTTCAGGGTTTATAAACACAGTAGTTGGGGTCACGCATATACATTACACAGTCATTCTATAACTCAACTGATGCAATGAACAAGTCAATATTGGCTAATTAGTGCTCAAAGTCAACAGACTGACACATTTCAACAAAATGCCATAACTTCCATGATTATGAAGGTATTTGCATAATGTGTTCAGAGTTTACAAACATGTTAATTAGGGTCATAAATATATAACACCAATAATTTAATATTAATGCCATAAATTGTTTTACATATATTTTAATAATTTGTTAAGGGTTTCAAAACACATTAATTAGGATCATAATTATACATCATCCAGTCATTTACCATTAATAGTAACTCAATTAATGCAATTAATTTAAGTCAACATTAGCTAATTAGCACACAAAGTGAACAGATTGTTAAATGGTTTTTCATACCCCAACCCCCATTAAGATAATTGTGGAAATTCACATAATATATTAGGTTACAAAAAAAATCTTGCAACTTAGTGTTGAGAGGTATAACTATAAGTGTATACACAAACTTGGTGTTGAGAGGTATAACTATAAGTTTATACACCAACTTGGTGTTGAGAGGTATGATTATAAGTTTATACATCAACTTGGTATTGAGAGGCATAACTATAAGTTTATACATCAACTTGGTCTTGAGAGGTATAACTATATGTTTATACATCAACTTGGTCTTGAGAGGTATAACTGTAAGTTTATACACAAATTCTCTCCAGTGGCAGCTTGTTACAAAATGTCTTTTTGTAGTTCAATAATTAATTGTAACTATTTTATAAAATTAGTTTAACTAAACTTTTTGTAACAATTCGTTTGCACTCAATCAATAAAATAATTAATTGTTATTGTGACTTAGAATATAAATATCTTGCTAATTTTTTTTCTCATATTTTGTTATTATTTGTTTAGGCTCTAGCCAAGGCCCAAACAACATAACCATTAATAATATAATAAAAAACAGATGGTATTGGCTTTGCACTTAATTCAATTCAGAGAAAGGTAAATAAGTCAAGGTTTGCGTATCTCTAAAACCACATTTCGAACTTCGATATATAGAACACGTTAGAAACAATGACAATGTTCTAAAGAATTTACTAATTTATGCTACTTGCATTAGAAATAAACATATGCCGTCTAATTTTCATAAGAAAAGGCAACTAAGAAAACGTTTTCCAAGGTGCATCAAAGCTGATGAAAATGAATGGAACAGCTAACAAAACACCAATTATTTCCACTGTTCTCGATAAAGGCGAGGCAGCTTCATGTTACGATGTCTGTTTACGTATGAGCTCCGTTGTTTAGTTAATTTTGGGCTGTTTACAGTGGAGAAAGGGCGTTTTTCATCCTAATTGTATTATTCTAGTAGTATACTGATTATCACACCGTGATGTTTAGATGTAAATTCTGAGCTGATACGACATCAATCCAATCTTAAACTATACATCGACCCATTCGAAATTTCCCGCCAAAATGTTCATTCTTCCGGTTAGGTGCACAGTGTAAACAACTCAAATAATTAAGGCTAGAGAAAATTTAGTAATAACGTAAGTAAAGCTGCACTCCCAACCTGAGTCATCTATATACTAACAGGCAATTTCAACCAAGGCGTCTTTTACCCAGAGTAGCCCTGGGACAGAATTACGTTTTCTCGTCGAGCAAGGCACACTGTCACTAGTCACAACGCCGTGGAAACCCCTGCACGTACTCTTAGTACAACAGCACGCATATGGTAAGTGTTACATGGAACTTGATTTTTTTCTGGAATTACGGAAATTAGTGAAAATTACCAACACATTGGTCCAAAACAAGATGCTTGCGAAAATGTAGCAATTTCTAGAGCTCCAATCACAAAACTAATAAATAAGGGGACACGGAGAGGTAACAAAATCTCTGAATCGAGAAGCGATGTTAGAGAAGCCTGGACATGCGAAGACTGCGAGAAAACCTTTAAATGTGAGAAAGACGGAATGCTCGAGTGCGAGTACTGCGGAAACTGATACTGCATTAAATGCTTGAAATTTAAACCTGGCGAATTGGGGAAACCCGATTGCATGTGGTTTTGCTTAAAATGCAAACCAAAAATTTAAATAAAATATTATCAATGTGAAAGTTATTCAACAGAGATGCTAGATGTATTTAAAATATATAAACACGTGATTTGAGGCCATAGAGAAAAAACTGGATGCTAAATGCGAGAGTAAAGAAGTAAAATAAATCATAAGGCAGGAAATGGATGCATCACATACATGTGTACCAAATGATGATGAAAGCAGGAAACTGCTAACCACCCAAAATAGTGGAATTGTTGTGGAGGAAACAGTAAGATAAATCAATGAAAGAAAAAATAGGGAAACAAATGTTCTTATATTCAATGCCCCAGAACCAAAATCAAACCTAAAGGAAGTGAGGGTGAGGATAGATATGGAGTTTGTTGAAGGGTTGTGTAATGAGGTGTGCAATCTGAACCAAGACATAAAAGATGAGATAACCAAAGTTATCAGGCTAGGTAAAAAAACAAACAGACGGAGATACAGGTGATACTGAGCAAAAACCCAGACCTCTTAAGGTAGTAATGAAAGACACTAACAAAAAGGTGGAATTGTTCAAACGACTATCAAACTTAAGAGATGCAGAGGACAAATATAAATGTCTCAGCATCCAACACGACTTAACAAAAAAAAAAAGAGCGGAAGGAAGGAAACTCCTAGAGGAGGCCAGGACAAAAGAGATAAATGATGAGGGATATGGTTGTACAGGGTGAAAGACCCACTAAGAAATATCATCGAACCAGAAAAACAGTGTAAATACAAATTATACACATAAACAGTTAAAATGTTGCTACACCAACGCTGATAGTCTAATCAATAAATTTACTGAGTTCAAAACATAAGTGTATGGTGATTTCAATCACTGAGGTTAAACCGAAAAACCAGAAATTTATATTAAACACAGCTGAACTGGATTTGAGTGACTATGATTTATACCATAACATTGATAAGCAAGGACGAGACGATATGGGTTGAGATAACATTAAACAAAAAAGACACTTTTCTGATAGGATGTGTACAGGGTTGTTTGATTTAAATCATTTGATTTAAATCATTGATTTAAATCATGATTTAAATCGCTCCAAAAAAATTAAAAATCATTGATTTATGATTTTTTTTTTACTTCCGGTTTTTTAATCGCTGATTTATATGAATTTAACACAAATAATTGTTTACAAGCATCGAGATCAACAAAGTTTTGTGTGTTTTTTAATACAAAAGCACAAAGTGCGCACACTTGTGTAGCTGTATTGACACCAGATAGCCTGATAGTAAAATACTGTATGACACTGTGTATACCAGATTTAAAAAAAAATCAAATAAATAAAACAAAATCTACTTTAAATAAAAAAATCCGATTTTTTTATATAAAAAAATCATGATTTTTTTCAACCCTGGATGTGTATATAAAAGTCTGGGCAGCTCTGGCACCAATAATAAACAATTAAATTAACAAATTAGTGAGGCAATGCGCTATAAACACATCTTCTCTTGCTTGGAGATTTTAACTACCCAAACATAGATTGGCAAAACTGGTACACACTCTCAGAGAATACTAATAGGCCAGACACTAAATTTAAAGAAGGAATAAGAGATAATTTCCTCTTCCAACATGTCACACTCCCCACAAGTGGGCGATTAGGAAATAAATTGAACATTCTTGATTTAGCTATCACCAATGAAAAAGGTATGATAGATGATATAGTGTATGAAAGCTCACATGGTAAGAGTGATCACTCTGTCCTCATCATTACATTTAGGTGCTATGCAGAAATAGCAAGCCATACATGATTTAAATAGTATTACGATCAAGGGGATTATAATAGTATGAAGACGAAATTAGACCACACAGACTGGGGCGAGATACTTGGCACAACACTATAAACCATCAATGGTTAGGTTTTAAAGAATATAGTAAAAAGATAGAGGATAAATTCATCCCTCATCGACTTGTGAGTAATATTAACATACATAAAGGAAAAGTACCCCTAAACAAGGAACCAGTAAAGAAAATTAAGATAAAACACACTTTATGGAAAAGTTATATGGAGACAAAATAAGGAAACTACTATACTGAATATTGTAGGGCTAGAAACCAAATCCGTAAATTAACGAGGAGGATACAGAAGGAATTTGAGATGAAGCTAGCAACAGAAGCTAAGACAAACCCAAAAGCAGTATGGACATATATGAACTCCAAAACCAAGAATCGGGAAGGTGTTTCAGACCTGAACACAGACCCTAAAGATCCTAAATCTAGACTCACATATTTTGATTGGGAAAAGGCAGATGCCTTAGGAAATTTGTTTTCAAGTGTTTTTACTATAGAGCCAGATGGTGATATCCCTCATATTCCACCAGTGAAGTTAAGGCACAACATGGAAGAATTGACTATTGATGAGGAAATTATTTTTAAAAATGTATAAACTTGATGTGTGTAAATCGATAGTACCAGATGGTGTTCATTCTAGGTTGTTGAAATAGCTATCTAATCATCTATGTAAACCACTAGCTAGGCTATTTAAAAATTCACTGGCGGTGGGTGAACTACCAAAGGAATGGAAACAGGGAAGGATCTCAGCCATATTTAAGAAGGGTAATCGAAAAACGCAGGAAATTATAGACCAGTCACCTTAACAAGTATAATATGTAAATGTATGGAACAATGCGTCAAAGACCATTATTGTCAATCATATGATTAAGAATAAATTATTCAGTACTGAACAATTTGGTTTTATTAAAGGTCGTTCTACGGTACTCCAATTATTAAATGTTATTGACTCATGGACCAAAGGTTTAGATAGAGGGGAATCTGTAGACGTTGTATATTTGGCCTTCATGAAAGCATTTGACACTGTCCCTCACAAAAGATTGATAGGCAAACTTAAATCATATGGTATAGAATATTACAAACTAAGATGGATCCAGGCTTTCTTGTCTGACCAGGTACAGCAGGTCAATGTAAATGGTAAACATTCTGAGGGGCAAATATAACAAGTGGTATTCCACAGGACAGCGTCTTTGGACCAATCCTATTTGGAAAATAGACTTGAGAGATTGAAACTTCCCACACTTGCATATAGACGAACTTGTGGTGATATGATTGAGGTATATAAACTGCTTCATGGGCAATATGACAGTGATGTATCTAACATTGTCAAGCTGCACAAAGACAGTGATACAAGGGAAGGAACAAGAGGCCATAGTTTGAAATTGTTTATAGAACGTGCTTGTACAAATGTTAGAAAAGAAAGCTTCTCACTTAGAGTTACCAGATTATGGAATGATTTACTGGAAGTAATTGTAACTGACCCAAGTGTCAACACATTTAAAAACCGTCTAGATAGACATTGGAGTACTGAGGAGTTTCTCTACAACTACAAAGCTGCCTTGCCAGGAAGTCGTAGATCATTCCAAGGGAAAGTTGAAGATCTGACCACCGAGGCCACCGCCTACGGTCAGGAAGAACCTAAGTAAACCTAAGTAAGTAAAACATGAGGCAAAACATGACGTGCCCAGAATTCCAGTATTCGCCACAGCATTAATCATATTCATGACCGGATTTTCGCGCAAGGGGAAGTATTAGGCGCCGTAGCGGACAAAAGGGTGATGAAATGGCAAAACCTGTTCTGGCTGCGATATTGATCGAGTTCTGCAAGAACCATCAAGTTCTGGCTGCGATATTGATTCAGTTCGGCGAGAACCGTCGAGTACTGGCTGTGATACTGATCAAGTTCTGCAAGAACTGTTGAGTTCTGCAAGAACCGTCAAGTTCTGGAAAACCGGATGTGGACAGGGCAGTGAAAAAAACCAGGAAAAACTGTGATAAACCGGGAATAACTGCTATAAACTGAGAAGAACTGTTCATCATTGAGATTAACATTGTCTAGTCCACTGGGAAACATAATTAATAGTCATCTTAAGCAAACAGTTGTACTAAATATCAATCTTAATAAATAGTTGTACTAGTTACCATGTCTGGCAATAATAGTTTTATTAGTTTAAAGCAGGAAGTACATATCATAAAAGTGTCATTCTTCAGTTAGCCATAAAATGCCTTTGTTACTCTCACAAGGACAGTGCGAAGTATTGCTAGTGGAGTATGCTTCTGAAAAGGCCTGGTGACTCAAGTCAGACAGGCCTCACAAGTATTGATTTAACAAGATTTAACAAGATTGCCATCCCATACAACAAGTTCCAGATGGCAAGTGGACAATCAAGCCTTTGGCTTATCGAGAGTCCAACAATGTTATCATCTATATGTAGCCCGCCCTTATCATATATCTGTCAATTATATTTTTAAACATATTCACACTACTAGCATTAACACAATCATTTGGCAGTTTGTTCCATTCATGTATCACCCTCTGTGAGAAAAAGTATTTTCTCCTGTCCAACCTACACTGTTCCTTAAATAATGCTGCTTTGTGTCCTCTGGTTCTACTGCCTTCTTTAAGTTTGAAGAATATATTCCTATCAATATCCTCATAACCGTTTACTATTTTAAACACTTCTATTTGGTCTCCTCTTAATCTCCTTGTCTCTAGTGTTGTCAAACCACATTGTAATAAGCGGCTTTCATAACTAAGGTCTCTTAATTCTGGAATCATTTTAGTTGCTATTCGTTGTATTCTTTCTAGCTCGTCTATGTCCTTCTTACGATATGGCCTCCATGCTTGTATACAATATTCCAAATGTGTTCTAACTATTGCTTTGTACAGGGGTACAATTAGCTGTTTCTCCTTATACGTGATAGTTCTCCTAATTAGCCCTAGAATTTGATTTTCTTTCGAAGCAGCAATCCCACATTGCTCTGAAACTTTCATGTTAGCAATAAATGTTACTCCTAAGTCCTTTTCTTGTGTGGTTCTACCTAGTACAGCATCCCCCATTTTATATTCTTCGACCATGTTTCCATGTCCTATGTGTATGGATTTCCACTTCCAAAAATTTAATAACATTTGCCATTTTTCTGACAATTTAACTAATTTATCTAGATCATCCTTTAAACTTTGTTTATCTGTAACATTAGTAACCTTTCTGAATACTTTTGTGTCATCTGCAAATTTAAGTACTTTAATTAAATTATAATATATATATATATATATATATATATATATATATATATATATATATATATATATATATATATATATATATATATATATATATTAAAAACAATATATATAAATGTGTGTGTGTGTGTGCGTGCGTGCGTGCGTGTGTGTGTGTGTGTGTGGGTGTGGGTGTGGGTGTGGGTGTGGGTGTGTGTGGGTGGGTGGGATGGTGCGTGTGCGTGTGTGTGTGTGTATTGTCTGGTGCCAGTGTGGTTAAAGTGCAACTGGGTTATCGAACCCTGGACATCGAATTCGGCCAATGTTATTCCGGATTGGTGACACGGAAGATCATCTCAGTTCTAGCTAGTAATGGATTAGCATTCGTTTTATGGGTTTGTTATTCCTGTACTTGTCATCAAAGGGATGCTACAATAACTAGATCATGCCTAAGTGCAATGCTTTGTCTGTTTCGTATAGTGAGCAAGTGTGAATTACACACCATTCTTCACATTCAAAATGATCTGACAAAAAACATTGTATAGATCAAAGACCATATGCAGGTGGCTCCGTTTTATTTACAATACAATAATCGCTTATCACTGTCATTGTTCTATATCTGATTTCTTTGAGGACACAATCGGTACACAATCGTTTAAGCCGAGCTCACTGTGCCATTGTGCCCTGAATCGAAGTGTGGTGCATTAATTAGATATATATCTAGCAGCCAATCAGGTCATAGTGCCGAATGTTGTGTTTCAATTGGATGCATACCTTGCAGCCAATCAGGGCATGATGAGGGTGTCATACGTCAATAAATAGTGCGTTACCTTAGTAGTAAGAGTATCCACAATTCAGTAGCAATGCCGCCTTTACATCCTTGCTTAGAATGCCAAAGAAGAGTACAGAGAAATTCGAAAGCCGTGCAATGCGATTCCTGCGATAAATGGTGCCACATAAGATGTGGTACCGCAATAGACGCCACAACATACCAGCTGATGGTTGAAGGTAATGCTGAGTGAATAGCGTTGCCTGTTGCTTTATAAAAACTGTGCATTTTTGAAAATAATTATTAGAACAGTAACATTGTAATTACTCTACTCATTTGCGTAGCGTCCATCCATCTGTTGAAAACTTATATTTATCGCAAGCACTGAATATTGGTTAACCATTTTCAACGATTTTACCGGGTACACATACACGCACGCACACGCACGCACACAAACTTATACAGAAATATTTTTTATTTCAGGTACCGTTCAACATCACTGGCGATGTCAACCGTGCAAAGCAGCGTCGCCCGAGATTTCGTCCACGCTGGTTGAAGCTCCGTCCTCGCCGACTGAACGCCCTTCAACGCCACCACTCAGATCGCCAACTCCGGCCAGGTCGCCAACTCCGCCATTCAACATTACGTACACCGTGCCATTCGCCACTCCACCACCAGGGGATCGTTCCGCCGCGTCCACACCAATGGACGACAATTACCCTGCACCACGGAGACCCGACGATCTGTATGAGTCGTCAATCGCCGACCCTGACCCACAGGATGTAACTGCCGTGACACACGTTGACACGTATCGTATCGTTAAAGAAACTTCAATTAGAGGGATGAACAAGTTATTCGATTCCGTTGGCTACTCGTACACCGTAAAACGGCGCAACGGACACTGCACCACCTGGCGGTGTTCCCTGAGGTCCAAGACTTTGAACTGTCCAGCCACTGTTCGCCAGGAAGAGGGTGTGTTCTGCCTGGTCCCAGGGAACACATCCACCAACCTCGGTGCTGCCATTGTCGCATCGATTACGTACGAATGCAAGAGCAAAGCTGACGCATCCATTCAAGTCAGCTGGGGAGATTGTTGGCGGAATGATCGCCGAATTCGTTCCAGACAACGAACCATGCCCTGTCCTGCCCAGCATCACTTTAATGTTAATGTCCATTTAAAAACAGAATATTTCCCGGTTTTCCGCAGATATAAAATATGTGGTTACTATATCTGCGGCACAACGGCACAATTTAATTACACATATACATATTTATGTACACATATATACCCAACACAACTACCCAATTCCCTATTAACAACTAAACAGTTGGGCCGCGATCGACGTGGGCCGAGATCGACGTGGGCCGAGATCGACGGGTTCCGTAAATAGTAGCTTGGTCAGTATGCCTGCCAGCATGTTTTCTAATGTGGGCTAAGGAACTATAGACAACTATATTATTATTATTGTGTTGTTCTACTAACAGAGTGTTCATTTTGTAGTTGTTTAATGGCTAGATTTCTGAATTTATTGTTTAACAGGAAATGTTCCTAAGAATTTAAGGTTACTGTATCGGCAGCATGTAGTAGAGTATGTGGACAGCTGACTGCTCCGATAAAAACGTCCCGAAGCGACCCGGAACCGCAACAATCACTCCATGT
Source organism: Lamellibrachia columna (assembly GCA_963662155.1). NCBI lineage: Eukaryota > Metazoa > Annelida > Polychaeta > Sabellida > Siboglinidae > Lamellibrachia > Lamellibrachia columna. The sequence goes on from OY759261.1 coordinate 10,392,396, forward strand.
GCATACAAGACCGTTTGACTGCTTAGCTTTAGGAGTGTCGGCCAGTATCCTACACAATACACTAGCCATGATTAGGCAGAATCGTCCGCCCCGCTTTTGAGCAACAGTCAGATAGAAAAACTTGTATGGCGATTGACTTTGCCTATATTGACATGTGTACGTTAACATTTTTATTTACATTATTATATATTTCATGCGAGGTGATATAATGTGGCAAACTTACATAAAGCTCTGCTTTGTCTTGGCTTTGCACGACAAATCGACACGCCGACGTCGTCTCACGTTCCGTTCGGCTTCCACTAATTTCGCAGTACCGAGAGTACGTGAATCCGATTTCGCTAATATCATCAACAAATGGAGCCATTTTGAACGGCGTAGTGTATATTGCATTTAATTAGCGTTTGTTTAATTTTGGGGAATAATTCGTGAAATAGTGCAAACATGGAGTTTGCGGTATTACCGAGTTTGCTATAAACATGTAATAGCCTCGACGCGCTCGTCATCGGCTGGTTTTCGGCCCACCGTGTGGCGCCACTGTTGCGAAACACCCACTGCTTGGGGAGAATTTCCATGCAATCACCACTGAGCACTATATTAACGTGTCTAGTTAATATGTGGTTTGGTTCATGAAATTAAGTTACTAATAAGTAATATGACACAGCTTTATGCAAATTTAAAAAGTGGGCTAAAAGAGTGCGAATAAACCCTGTTACCGTAAGCCTTTCATGTGATTCGAATACGCGACAAAAGCTGGTAGACAGTTATGGCTTGGATAGCTAAGAAGGCCTGCATATACACAAGGCCTGCAAGACACAATACGAAATAGATATTACAGAACGAACTGGTTGCTGTCATCAGGGACCAGATCCAGCTGAAGATTAAATGTTCTCCTCAACAGGCGACACAATACATGATAGATATTACAGAACGAACTGATTGCCGTCATCGGGGACCAGTTAAAAATGTATGAAATGCGAAATTTTTTGAGTTTTTCCTCTACACTTTGTAATGAAGTTCGGCTTCGACTTCCGAAGTATACATAATCACGTAGTGAACGTGTGCATCGAGGATGCTTCCGGCTTTCGGCAGTTCTAGTTTCTTCTTCTCCCCAAAACGGCAACAGAAGCGCGGAAACATGACCAAATAGTTTGTGTCCGAGACCAGTCGCACCAATAAGTCGTTGGATCTTTGGAGGACAGTATGGGTTCATTGCTACGATGGACCTTTGGAGGACAGTATGGGTTCATTGCTACGATGGACCTTTGAAGGACAGTATGGGTTCATTGATACGATGGACCTTTGGAGGACAGTATGGGTTCATTGCTACGATGGACCTTTGGAGGACAGTATGGGTTCATTGCTACGATGGACCTTTGGTGGTTCTACCTTAATTCACACGCACGCTCGCACACGCGCACGCACGCACGGCCGATTCCTCCTGGTGTCCTGTTTGGAAATTGGGCACCCCATTTCAGGGTCTAGATCCGCCCATGTAGTGTATATAACTGATGCGCTAGAGCGACTTGCGGCTCTCTCTACCCGCGACACTCAATCAGCACAGTAATGTCGATTTGAGCTGCATACACGCTCTAATAAAGCTGTGTTTATGAACAATACGACTGGTACAGCAGTGGCACTGATCTGACGTGACCTGATGCTATGGCTGACGCAATTTCGCCCGCCACGCAAACTAGACACCAACGACCCGAATCTATCAGATTCGTTCGCCAAGTGAAAGCGAGAGTTACAAATAATACCTAGCTGCCTTAGAAAAAAATAAGAAGACGAATGTCACCCGTGGGACTATTTTTGTGATCTGTGCTGGACCGGACTCTATCACAGTATATGATTATTACGTTTGTGCAGAAGAAGGCGACAAGAATCGTCCAGAGAAACTACTCGAGAAATTAGAAGAGTACTGTGCGTCCAAAGGAAATGTCGTGGTAAATTAGTGCCGGTTTTGGAAAGCCCAGGGAAATGAACCGTTTGACGTGTCCCTGATCGATCTCTGTACAACGGCAGCGGTACACGAATAAGGTGTTCGAAAGGGTGTTCTTTCTCACTAAAGTTACCCGATCTCTCCATCAAACTCAGTTATTTCGACGAGTTTAAGGGTAAACCTGCGCATTCTTTAATTAAACCGGCTGAGCTGTTTACCCACTTTGTTTACCCACTACATATAATTATATTATGACCATCAACGAACCAAGATTTGTGCTCAAGATTTATAATAATATGTTTTTGTGACGCTATTTTACGCGCACGCACTCAAGTAATCTAACTATAATCGAGCTAGCGTATGTATATGTGTATGTTAACGTTTTCCTCATAGACGGCTTGCATATCGGGCGCCAAACTTTCAGGGATTAATCCACAAATGAAACGTAATGCCTTCATTTTTTCGAAATACCCCGTATGTTAAGGGCTCTTAGTGGTTTTTATGGTAAATCAACAATTGTTCGCTACGTAAAACGTTAACTTCCAACAATGGAAACCACGCGCGCGCAGAATGTACGTAAACCGTTTGAGAGTACGTAGCGCCATCTGGCACATAACATTTAACCGTGTGGGCGGTTTATATTAATTATAGTAGAAAACACGCGTAGCAATTATACATAATTAATACCTACGAATTATTTTGTAATTACTACGTACACTTATTTGCAACGCTACGCGTTAAATTTACGATTAGAAGTCCACAATTACATAAACTGTTCGATGTCGCCAGTGTGTATGTAGCGCCCTCTGGCACAACATCGACTAGGTTGCTTGGTGTGTATGTAGCGCCCTCTGGCACAACATCGACTAGGTTGCTTTGTGTATATGTAGCGCCCTCTGGCACAACATCGACTAAGTTGCTTGGTGTGTATTTAGCGCCCTCAGGCACATAACATCGACTAGGTTGCTTGGCAACGGCAACCTGAATTAGACGCTGACACAATGTAGAAAGATGTACATGAAACATTTTAACGGAACATATAAAAACGTTACTTTCCAGTTCAACAGCACATTTTATTTAGACCCCATAGTCAGGCTCAATGGGCGAGCCGCCTGTCCTCGTGCAGCCAGGTTCTGGCTGCTGCAGGAAGGCAACTTATGTAACTTATTCCAATTAAAGTTTAGCATAGCGTAACTTAGTTTTTTTATGGCATAGTTTTGCAGGAATAATATACTATTGGCGACAGCGGATTTTCTTCTTCTTCTATGTATAACCTATGTCGGCTAATCATAAACTTAGGTGAAACACGTATTATCAACCCTCAAAATAAACCCGACCAAGAAACACTGGCAACACGTTTGTTTCCTCCAATTTTGCACGATTTCGTGAGAATCACTGTTAATAGTCCTATATTTCACACAGAATATAAATATATACTTTAACCCTTTTTATCCGAAGTACGCACCGGTGCGTAGTTCCCTGTAGTCACCCGTTGTCGTATTCATCTGTTGTGATTTTCCGTTTTATGCCAGTGACATGATATACACCACGTAATAGCCACGAGGCATGCCTAACTTCCAGTAATTGCGGCAGCCATGAATCGTTCGTTTATCTTGTCATTTTAATGACATTTCAACGCATATTCTTCAAGTTTTCAAACGCGCCTTGGCTATAGTGCGCGTTTTGAGATGGTCGACGCCGGCAGATCGGGGCACCTTTTGAGCTGACGCCGACCCAAAAACGTCTAGGCAAAACTAACTTGGTCTTGTTCGTGGATAGTGGAGACGGGAGTGAAGCGGAACCAGCGATGGAAGAAGAAAACAAGAAAATCGAGGAACATATCGAGGCCAGCCACAGCCCGGACTTCAGGGAAAAGAAGATAGCAACAACGCGTTACAGGAAAGAACCAACTTCATGTCAGAGCGTGTCTGCCCTGCAAGAGCTGCAGTAACAGAAGCCATTGACCTCGCAGCTGACGGCGCCCATCATTGCCAGTTGAGTCTGATCATGACGATGATTAGGGCCTACTTTTACCAAAACACTTTCACAGTTTAAACATAACAATCGATTAACATAAAGTGCTTACCTTCTGTGTTGGTTGCCCAGAAGCAGACCCATGCCAAGAGCAGAACTCGAAGCAGAAGCCCGGGTGGCGGCAGAGGCGGTGGACGAATCGGCTTCTTCGAACAGCGCCGCGGCATCTTCGCTCTTCAGCTGGGATGTTGTTCACTGTCGCTCAGTCTCACAGATCGTTCCTGATGCAGTCGGATGACAAATCGCCAAAGCAATGTGTCACTGACTGACGTTCTGACACCGCGGGCGATATCTTATACCCTAACATCGCATTAGAATATCGATCTAGGGCGTCACGAAGCTACTTGGCGTTATGTGATAGGCGATTAAAACATTACGTGACATCGACCATTTGCCCAATGAGTAGTTCGTGCTTTGTTATCCATTACATATGCGTGTCAATCAAACCATCGGGAATGCCGTTCTCTCTCTCTCTCTCTCTATCTCTCTCTCTCTCTCTCTCTCTCTCTCTCTCTCTCTCTCTCTCTCTCTCTCTCTCTCTCTCTCTCTCTCTCTCTCTCTCTCGCTATCTCTCTCGCTATCTCTCTCGCTATCTCTCTCTCTCTCTCTCTCGCTATCTCTCGCTATCTCTCTCTCTCTTTCCCCTTCCCTCTTCCCTCTTCCCTCTTCCACTTTTTCTCTCTTCTTCTCTTCCCCCTCTCTCCTCTCTCTCTCCTCCCACCTATCTCTCCCCATTTCTCTCTCGATCTTCTTCTTCTCTTCCTCCTCTCTCCTCTCTCTCCTCCAGCCCCCCTCTCTATCTCTCATCCAATATATCTCTCTCTTCCTCATACCATGGGATCACGTGGTATTTCGTTATATTACACGGTAAACCATTGTATACCATGACATTACATGGTAAACTTTTATGTACCATATTTTATATATGTTTTTACATATATTGTGTATTGTAAATTTATGTTATACCACGGTTTACCTGTTTCAAAGAGCCAACATATTTTACCATGGTTTCCCTGTTTTAAAACACCATGGATTACCATGGTTTCCATGATATACCATGGTTTCCATGGTATACCATGGTTTCCATGGTATATCATGGCATTTTACCATGATTTACTTTAATGATTTACTTTTTTTCCGTGGTTTACCTGTTTCAAAACAGCATGATATATACGATAGAATACGATGGTATATTTTTATAGGGGCGTAAACATAATTAATAGTTATTAATGAAAGGTCGACAAAGTGCATCTTGGAAGGCTTTGGAAAATATAAGACATAATATATGATAATATATAATAAATATGACAGTATTATTTGAAATTGAATAGGGAAACTGCACTATCATGTTGCTGTCTCTAGGGAAGCGTTATCTTCGGTCCACTAATGGGTCCCACTAAATCACCTGTTTGTTCTAGCTATTAGTGATGCAACACGCTGACAGACAGCTTTCGATCATTTATCGTGTTGTCTGCAAAACCCATTAACTTCATTTTGTGCAAATAAAGAGTTCTGTGATATCTCAAAGCGTTGGCTCGGTTGCTATAAACATCATTAATATTATTAATGATGTTTATGAAGGCATTGTGCTATCTTTCGATACAATTGACCACCAAATCCTATTACATAAACTTTAATTCTATGGAATAAATAGTACTCCACTAAAGTGAATGCTGTCAGAATATTGTCGTCATTATTGACTCGATTAGACACACCACTGGGCGGCTGAGCCATTTCTGTGCACGGGGCAGGCAATAGCATACTACTCCATCCGCAACTGATTTAGCCTATCGCGAATCCGATTATTTCATGTCCAAATAGACCTGTGTAGTATGTGAATAGTCTAAGTAATGTCCGCAGTCGAGTTAAGAAAAGAGTGCGTTAATAGTTTGGCTGATGATTTTACATAAAAAAAACACCATGAACGAGCTAGCCTGTTGCAGTGCATACTAAGTAGGTTTGCTTTTTAGCAAAATGGATTTGAAATGATCGAGACGAGCGAAAAAATCGAATTGAGGAGGAACCTTTAGAGTACGCCGAACTAAGGAGGGACCTTTAAAGTACGCCGAATTGAGGAGGGACCTTTAGAACCTTTAAAGTACGCCGAACTAAGGAGGGACCTTTAAAGTACGCCGAATTGAGGAGGGACCTTTAAAGCACGCCACGTTGAGGAGGGACCTTTCACGTACGCCGCATTGAGGAGGGATCAGTAAAGTACGCCTAATTGGGGAGGGACCTTTAAAGTACGCCGAAATGACGAGGGACCTATAAAGTGCGCCGAATTGAGGAGGGATCTTTAGAGTATGCCGAATGGAGGAGGTACATTTAAAGTACGCCGAATGGAGGTACATTTAAAGTGCGCCGAAATGACGAGGGACTTATAGGGTACGCCGAATTGACGAAGGACTTTTAAAGTACACCGAACTAATGAGGTACCTTTAAAGTACGCCGAACTAATGAGGGACCTTTAAAGTACGCTGAACTAATGAGGGACCTTTAAAGTACGCCAAACTAACGGGGGACCTTTAAAGTGCGCCGAATTGAAATATGTCTCGACATATCAATTGAAATCAATGTCACTGTACGAATGATTATTGGTATTACACAAAACAACCATTCCTTGTCTTCCATTCCACGGGAGTCTAACTAATGAGAACAGACCTACGCCTGTGAGAATCGAGAGGAGTCTACGCTCTCGGCTCTAGCCGGTGGTTGTTGGACCAAAATGCAACATGTTGATGTAGGAGAAATCGCGCAAAGCAACCCATAGTTTCCGTTGGTATATCGAGTCGACAACTTTAGGAAAAATTATGAAGCAGACTACGCCATTGTTGTTGAAAACATGTAATTTCTCGTGATCGAACAAAGACCAAACTTGTGTCCCGTCTGAAACCGAGTTTGATTGCTCAACAGGCTTCGGTGGGGTTACGGGTGATATTTAACAGGGCTTCGGTGGGGTTACTGATGATACTTAACAGGGCTTTGGTGGGGTTACTGGTGATAATTAGCAGGGCTTCGGTGGGGTTATTGGTGATACATAACAGGGCGTCGGTGGGGTTACTGGTGACACTTAACAGGGCTTCGGTGGGGTTACTGGTGATAATTAGCAGGGCTTCGGTGGGGTTACTGGTGATACTTAACAGGGCTTCGGTGGGGTTACTGGTGATAATTAGAAGGGCTTCGGTGGGGTTATTGGTGATACTTATCAGGACTTCAGTGGGGTTACTGGTGATACTTAACAGGGCTTCGGTGGGGTTACTGGTGATAATTAGCAGGGCTTCGGTGGGGTTACTGGTGATATTTAACAGGGCTTCTGTGGGGTTACTGGTGATAATTAGCAGGGCTTCGGTGGGGTTACTGGTGATACTTAACAGGGCTTCGGTGGGGTTACTGGTGATAATTAGCAGGGCTTCGGTGGGGTTACTGGTGATACTTAACAGGGCTTCGGTGGGGTTACTGGTGATAATTAGAAGGGCTTCGGTGGGGTTATTGGTGATACTTATCAGGACTTCAGTGGGGTTACTGGTGATACTTAACAGGGCTTCGGTGGGGTTACTGGTGATAATTAGCAGGGCTTCGGTGGGGTTACTGGTGATATTTAACAGGGCTTCTGTGGGGTTACTGGTGATAATTAGCAGGGCTTCGGTGGGGTTACTGGTGATACTTATCAGGACTTCTGTGGGGTTACTGGTGATATTTAACAGGGCTTCAGTGGGGTTACTGGTGATACTTAACAGGGCTTCAGTGGGGTCACTGGTGATACTTAACAGGGCTTCGGTGGGGTTACTGGTGATACTTAGCAGGGTTTCGGTGGGGTTACTGATGATACTTAACAGGGCTTCGGTGGGATTATTGGTGATGCGGTTGCACAAAACATGATATGCACCAGGAGGAGAGGGAGAGGGGGAGGGGAGGGAAGGGGGAGGCGTGGCGAGGGGGACGGGGACGGGGTGGGAGGGGGAGTGGGAGGGGAGGGGGAGGAGGGGAGGGGGAGAGGGAGGTAGAGGGTCGAGGACAGTTTAGTTACCTATCAGTTTATCGATGATGTAGCGGCGCAAAGGATAAACATTTAATCAAGGGGGTCAAGTTCCACAGGCCTCCCCCTAAATGCGCCCCCTTGTTTGTGAAGATTCACGAGGTTCAGCAGAGCTTTCTTCAGTGCACTGCACCTGCACTGAACGTCTCCGCGAATACAACGTCTGGTGCTGGTGCTTTTAGTGCCCTGCCACTCCCGCATTCTTAAATATGCCCTGGAACTCATGCACTCTTACTTCAGCCTTGCGACTCCCGCATTTTTACGTATGCAATGCCATTCCCGCATTCTAACAGAAGCCCCGCCACTCCCGCATTCTTACATCAGCAATGCCACTCCCGCACTCTTACATAAGCCCAGCCACTGCCGCACTCTTACACGAACCATGCTACACCCGCACTCTTACATAATCACCGCCACTCAAGCACTATTACATAAGCCCTGCCATTGCCGCATTCATACACACCTCTTGCATAATCCAAGCCACTACTAAACTTTTACATAATCCCTGGCACTCCCACACTCCTACATAAGCCTGCCACTCCCGCACTCTTTCATAGGCCCTGCCATTCCCGCACTCTTACATTAACTCTGCCACTCCCCCGCAATCTTACATAAGCCCTGCCATTCCCGTACTCTTACATAAGCCCTGCCACTCCCGCACTCTTATATAAGCCCTACCACTCCCGCACTCTTACATAAGCCCTGCCACTCCCGCATTCCTACATAATTCTTGCCACTCCCGCATTCTTACATAAGCCCTGCCACTCCCGCACTCTTATATAAGCCCTGCCACTCCCGCACTTTTATATAAGCCCTACCACTCCCGCACTCTTACATAAGCCCTGCCACTCCCGCATTCCTACATAATTCTTGCCACTCCCGCATTCTTACATAAGCCCTGCAACTCCCGCACTCTTACATAATTCGTGCCACTCCCGCACTCTTATATAAACCCTGCCCCTCCCGCATTCCTAAACTCTGCCACTCTCGCATTCTTATATAAACCTTGCCACTCCCGTACTCTTACATAAGCCCTGCCACTCATCCTCATCATCATCTTTCTTATCATCCTAATCACCCACGTCATCATGTCCTTCCTTCTCCTCCTCCATAATCCTCATTGTGATCATCATCCTCATCATTGTGTCATCTTCATCATCATTAGCCACGTTATCATCCTCATCAACCTCATAATCATATTCATCATCATCATGCTCGTCGTACTCATCTCCATAATCATCTTCTTCATCCTCTGGATCGGGATAATTATTCAGCAAAGTCCTATTAGGATATTGCGCTGAGGGTTTATTTAAGAATGTCCATCTCTACAATTAGTGCGTCAATCACAGTCTCTCCGTTTCCCTGTGTGGGATCTTTGTCGTTTACTTCCCCTGGCACAGAGACCAGACAGAAGGGACCAATGGCTCTTGTCGTTTACTTCCCCTGACACAGAGACCAGACAGAAGGGACCAATGGCTCTTGTCGTTTACTTCCCCTGGCACAGAGACCAGACAGAGGGACCAATGGCTCTTGTCGTTTACTTCCCCTGACACAGAGACCAGACAGAAGGGACAAATGGCTCTTGTCGTTTACTTACCATGACACAGAGACCAGACAGAGGGACCAATGGCTCTTGTCGTTTACTTCCCCTGACACAGAGACCAGACAGAAGGGACCAATGGCTCTTGTCGTTTACTTCCCCTGACACAGAGACCAGACAGAGGGACAACTGGCTCTTGTTGTTTACTTCCCCTGGCACAGAGACCAGACAGAAGGGACCAATGGCTCTTGTCGTTTACTTCCCCTGACACAGAGACCAGACAGAAGGGACCAATGGCTCTTGTCGTTTACTTCCCCTGACACAGAGAACAGACAGAGGGACCAATGGCTCTTGTCGTTTACTTCCCCTGGCACAGAGACCAGACAGAAGGGACCAATGGCTCTTGTCGTTTACTTCCCCTGGCACAGAGACCAGACAGAAGGGACCAATGGCTCTTGTCGTTTACTTCCCCTGGCACAGAGACCAGACAGAAGGGACCAATGGCTCTTGTCGTTTACTTCCCCTGGAACAGAGACCAGACAGAAGGGACAAATGGCTCTTAGTATCTAGCATGTTGTTGTGGACCCTAGAGCCAGCATGTTGTAGTGGACCCTAGAACCAGCATGTTGTAGTAGACACTAGAGCCAGCATGTTGTAGTGAACCCTAGAGCCAGCATGTTGTAGTGGACCCTAGAGCCAGCATGTTGTAGTGGACCATAGAGCCAGCACATTGTAGTGGGCACTAGAGCCAGTGTGTTGTAGTGGACACTAGAGCCAGCATGATGTAGTGGACACTAGAGCCAGCGTGTTGTAGTGAACACTAAAGCCAGCATGTTGTAGTTGACACTAAAGCCAGCATGTTGTAGTGGACACTAGAGCCAGCATGTTGTTGTGGACAGTAGAGCCAGTGTGTTGTAGTGGACACTAGAGCCAGCATGATGTAGTGGACACTAGAGCCAGCGTATTGTAGTGAACACTAAAGCCAGCATGTTGTAGTTGACACTAAAGCCAGCATGTTGTAGTGGACACTAGAGCCAGCATGTTGTTGTGGACACTAGAGCCAGTGTGTTGTAGTGGACACTAGAGCAAGCACGTTGAAATGTACACTAGAGCCTACATGTTGTAGTGGATATTAGAGCCAAAATGTTGAAGTGGACACTAGAGCCAACATTTTGTAGTGGATATTAGAGCCAGCATGTTGAAGTAGACACTAGAGCCAGCATGTTGCTGTGGACACTAGAGCCAGTATATTGTAATGGACACTAGAGCCAGTATGCTGTAGTGGACACTACAGCCAGCATGTTGCAGTAGACACTAGAGCCGACATGTTGTAGTGGACACTAGCGCCAAAATGTTGTAGTGGACACTAGAGCCATCATGTTGAAGTGGACACTAGAGCCAGCATGTTGTTGTAGACACTAAAGCAAGCATGTTGTAGTGGACACTAGAGCCAGCATGTTGTAGTGGACACTAGAGCCAGCATGTTGTAGTGGACACTAGAGCCAGCATGTTGTAGTGGACACTAGAGCCAGCGTGTTGTAGCGAACACTAAAGCCAGCATTTTGTAGTTGACACTAAAGCCAGCATGTTGTAGTGGACACTAGAGCCAGCATGTTGTTGTGGACACTAGAGCCAGTATGCTGTAGTGGACACTAGAGCCAGCATGTTGAAGTGGACACTAGAGCCAGCATGTTGTAGTGGACACTAAAGCCAGCATGTTGTTGTGGACACTAGAGCCAGTATGCTGTAGTGGACACTAGAGCCAGCGTGTTGTAGTGAACACTAAAGCCAGCATGTTGTAGTTGACACTAAAGCCAGCATGTTGTAGTGGACACTAGAGCCAGCATGTTGTTGTGGACACTAGAGCCAGTATGCTGTAGTGGACACTAGAGCCAGCATGTTGAAGTGGACACTAGAGCCAGCATGTTGTAGTGGACACTAAAGCCAGCATGTTGTTGTGGACACTAGAGCCAGTATGCTGTAGTGGACACTAAAGCCAACATGTTGTAGTAGACACTAAAGCCAGCATGTTGTAGTTGACACTAAAGCCAGCATGTTGTAGTGGACACTAGAGCCAGCATGTTGTTGTGGACACTAGAGCCAGTATGCTGTAGTGGACACTAGAGCCAGCATGTTGAAGTGGACACTAGAGCCAGCATGTTGTAGTGGACACTAAAGCCAGCATGTTGTAGTTGACACTAAAGCCAGCATGTTGTAGTGGACACTAGAGCCAGCATGTTGTTGTGGACAGTAGAGCCAGTGTGTTGTAGTGGACACTAGAGCCAGCATGATGTAGTGGACACTAGAGCCAGCGTATTGTAGTGAACACTAAAGCCAGCATGTTGTAGTTGACACTAAAGCCAGCATGTTGTAGTGGACACTAGAGCCAGCATGTTGTTGTGGACACTAGAGCAAGTGTGTTGTAGTGGACACTAGAGCAAGCACGTTGAAATGTACACTAGAGCCTACATGTTGTAGTGGATATTAGAGCCAACATGTTGAAGTGGACACTAGAGCCAACATTTTGTAGTGGATATTAGAGCCAGCATGTTGAAGTAGACACTAGAGCCAGCATGTTGCTGTGGACACTAGAGCCAGTATATTGTAGTGGACACTAGAGCCAGTATGCTGTAGTGGACACTACAGCCAGCATGTTGCAGTAGACACTAGAGCCGACATGTTGTAGTGGACACTAGCGCCAAAATGTTGTAGTGGACACTAGAGCCATCATGTTGAAGTGGACACTAGAGCCAGCATGTTGTTGTAGACACTAAAGCAAGCATGTTGTAGTTGACACTAAAGCCAGCATGTTGTAGTGGACACTAGAGCCAGCATGTTGTTGTGGACACTAGAGCCAGTATGCTGTAGTGGACACTAGAGCCAGCATGTTGAAGTGGACACTAGAGCCAGCATGTTGTAGTGGACACTAAAGCCAGCATGTTGTTGTGGACACTAGAGCCAGTATGCTGTAGTGGACACTAGAGCCAGCGTGTTGTAGTGAACACTAAAGCCAGCATGTTGTAGTTGACACTAAAGCCAGCATGTTGTAGTGGACACTAGAGCCAGCATGTTGTTGTGGACACTAGAGCCAGTATGCTGTAGTGGACACTAGAGCCAGCATGTTGAAGTGGACACTAGAGCCAGCATGTTGTAGTGGACACTAAAGCCAGCATGTTGTTGTGGACACTAGAGCCAGTATGCTGTAGTGGACACTAAAGCCAACATGTTGTAGTAGACACTAGAGCCAGCATGTTGAAGTGGACACTAGAGCCAGCATGTTGTTGTAGACATTAGAACCAGCATGTTGTAGTGGACACTAGAGCCAGCATGTTGTAGCGGACACTAGAGCCAGTATGTTGTAGTGGACACTACAGCCAGCATATTGTAGTGGACACTAGAGCCGACATGTTGTAGTGGACACTACAGCCAGCATGATGTAGTGGACACTAGAGCCAGCCTTAACCGTTTACTGGCCACACATCTGTCATAAAAGCCTAAACTGTTTACTGGCAACACATCTGTCATAAAAGCCTTAACTGTTTACTGGCCACACATCTGTCATAAAAGCCTTAACCGTTTACTGGCCACACATCTGTCATAAAAGCCTTAACTGTTTACTGGCCACACATCTGTCGTAAAAGCCTTAACTGTTTACTGGCCACAAATCTCTCATAAAAACCTTAAACGTTTACTGGCCACACAACTGTCATAAAAGCCTTAACCGTTTACTGGCCACACATCTGTCATAAAAGCCTTAACTGTTTACTGGCAACACATCTGTCATAAAAGCCTTAACCGTTTACTGGCCACACATCTGTCATAAAAGCCTTAACCGTTTACTGGCCACACATCTGTCATAAAAGCCTTAACTGTTTACTGGCCACACATCTGTCATAAAAGCCTTAACCGTTTACTGGCCACACATCTGTCACTGTCAGAAAAGCCTTTTCTTCATTTCAACTTATTAGCTGCTGCTATAACCGCCCCGCGAACCCTATTATAGTACTGCCGGTTACCCTCCTGGTTGAAATGCGCACCATCGTTGTGCAAATACTGCGCTGTTGTCAGTTCAGTTGGCCCAAACACCGCAGACTCGCAGTGAGACCAAGTCTATAAAATTATTATCGAAAGATTGAGTAGCTGCATGCATATATTTGATGTACAGGAAAACCATGTCGTTAAATTCGTTACAGATTAATGTTGCACGTTCATCCCACCCTTAACAACAAAAGTAACTTCGTGTGTTAAAATCGAGATTCATTGACCGCTGCAGCAAAGCGTAGTTTGTTGCGAACAAAGGAATGACCGACGATTCCCATTTTCACCCTTTCCATCACTGGCACACTGCGATCGCAAGTGCAATTAAGAAATAAACGAGTTAAATAAACCCAATAGTATCGTCTCAAAACGAACCTCTTAACATTATTTTTGAGAAACACAAATTTTCACAACACGAGCGAAAATATTACCTTTGAAAATTGAAAGAGAGGCCAGGCCGACGGCGGGAGGAAATGATCACGTGCTCAGGTCGGCCTACCGTATAATCGAAAATATAAGCGGTAGCGTTGCCCACATAAATGCCGTTTGAGTTTCATTCAAAAGGTTATTTTTTATCATTTTATGTATGTATGTGCATATATACGGCTTACCTAATTTGTATAACAAAATAACTTGTTTTTTTCTCAGTCCAAGCCCACTCACGATAGCCCATACCCAACCCAAGCCCGGAGTGTTTATTTTTTTCGGCCCAGGATCATAAAATGTACCCCCAAGCCCAGCCCGTCCAGACAAATTTAGCAGAGGCCCGATCCGGCCCGTAGGGCATCGGCTGGGCCGGGCCTGGACCCAAAACCCCGGCCGCAATTTGTTTATTCTTCTACAGTTGAGACAGTTGAGACAGTTAAGGCTTTAATTTTAAAAAGCCAATTAAGTGACTCCGCCTAACGACCTTTGCCCTCTACAACAGGTAACATGCGTGGATTTATGTTGGGTGGTGGAAATAATGCGTACATTTGGGGGTGCGGTACAGTTTAGGCGTGTGGCGACAAACAGATAAATTGTCAGATAAATTGTAAACATTGAACATTATTTGATGTATTATTTAAAGTGACAGTGCATTATTTATTGCTATATGACTGTTCTGCAAACCCATCTGTGACTTCACTACTGTTATCGCAGTTATTCACTACGCATAACCTCAGCACAGACCAATTGCTTTAATTAGTGTAAGTTGATGGGTTGACCGAACTTTGACTCGTCGTATCATGTGTACATAGCATTGTATATCTTTAGAAACAATTATTGAAACAGAGTAAGATAACACTGTAACTCATGCTGCCGTGACTATCATTAATTAAAATATATAAATTATGACTGTTGATTTTAAAGTTCATTTTAAAAGTCGTTATCAGTATATGCAATTGGATACCCCAATTTATTATATGTATTTTGCAGGTTTTTTATGTGGTATCTGCATTGCTGTCTGCACAGGGTCGCCAATGTCGTTGTCCTCTTGTTTTACATATATCCATAAAACAACAACATTGACACTTCAAAAGTACAAAAGTTCAGCTGTGAATGCGCGACAAGCGGCAACTACAACTGAGCGGGGCTTAGGATCCAGCCTATCTCGACTGTTGAGGAATAATACATTTGAGCCCGGTTACTACGGCGCAGATGTAGAGGCCTATCCATTGATTATATGAGAAGATTTATTAGGATGGATGTTTTTAATTTGAGGTGACAAAATCTACTATACACACATATTTCTATTTTCGGCACTTTTTTTGATGTTTGCTATGTCAATATTATTATTTTATTCAAACTAACTTCTCGGACCAACCCTCATGCCACACGCCAGTTGCTGATTGTGGAGGGAAGACCACTGACTCCTCCACAACTGAAAACGTTGTATAACAAAGATCATCAGGAGGATGGAACAAATGCCTGCAGTGAAGAAGATGACACAGTCTTCTGTTGGGAAATATTTCTAGAACAGTGTTCCATTAAGTATCCATAACTTAGATAATTAGTTTATTCACATTGATATATTACAATATGTGCCTCTCCGGCTGTCTCATCTGGCCCCACATAGGGTTGGGTTCAATTGTATAAACTTAGGAGACTTCATAAAACTTATTGTTCCACACATGTGTATTGCAGTAAGCATTTATTTATGGACTTGTTATCTGAAGGTGATTTTTGGTTTAATTAGCATTGAAAAAGTAACACTACTAATTTACTAATAATCCAATAATACTAATAATCTACTAGTTTGCTAATATCCAAACCGCAAACCTGAAATATATGCTGTTTTTAGTTCTGTAAGAATCACAGATAACAGAATGAGCCGTTTAGTAGAATCAAAATGACTGCGGCAGAACAATTTCCCACTTGACACAATTACGTCTACCACTTTGTAGAATTAGATACAAAACGATAAATTGTTGCGCAAAATACCACATTTTCCTAGAAAACGTTTGTTGCCTGTATATTAGTGTTGTTATTCAATAAACGATACGTTGAACAGAAGAGAACGGAATTCTGGACCCATATATATATGCATGCACATATATATATATATATGTAATCTCTCTCTCTCCCCTTTCTCTCCCCTCCCCCCTCTCCATTTCTCTCCTCTCTCTCTCTCTCTCTCTCTCCTCTCTCTCTCTCTCCCCCTCTCTCTCTCTCCCCTCTCTCTCCCCTCTCTCTCTCTCTCTCTCTCTCTCTCCCCTTTCTCTGTCTCTCTCCCCTCTCTCTCCCCCTCTCTCTCTCTCCCCTCTCCCCCCTCTCTCTCTCTCTCTCTGTCTCTCTCTCTCTGTCTCTCTCTCTCTCTCTCTCTCTCTCTCTCTCTCTCTCTCTCTCTCTCTCTCTCTCTCCCTCTCTCGCGTCTAGAATCTCGTAAAAGGGGAAGCCAAATGGGGGCCAAAGGGGAGGCCAGAGAGGGAAGTCAAAGGGGGAGGCCAAAGAGGGAAGTCAAAGGGGGAGGCCAAAGAGGGAAGTCAAAGGGGAGGCCAAAGGGGAGGTCAAAGGGGGAGGCCAAAGGAGAGGTCAAATGGGGAGGCCAAAGGGGAGGTCAAATGAGGCCAAAAGGGAGGCCAAAGGGGGAGTGCCAAAGAGGCGTCAAAGGGGAGGCCAAAGGGGAAGCCAAAGGGGAGGCCACATAGGGAGGCGAAAGAGGGGCCGTCTAGTCACATATGCTGTAATGTAGCGGCGCAAAGGAAAAAAACGGGGAAATCAAAAACGTTTAGCCAAAGGGGCCATGACCCAATGCCCCCTAAATAAGCCACTGGTTGTGACAGTGCTTCACGAATTGTGGATCGTGGAAAGAAAAATGTATGGAAAGTAGTCCAGACTGACCACTACATCTTGGAACAGCTAGAGAAGGGGCATTAACAGACGAACCATCTGTAGACGGCATAACAAGACGGTCCTCTACCATGCTATGGATCCAAGCCACAACGTTCATCCAAAACTTCCAGATGTAACCTCGTTGGGGTGGAACTGGAATCTAAAGACCTGGAGCTGCTCCACTCTATTTCTTAGCAACAGTTTCGTGCAGTTGTACGAAGGAGTGCGTCAGCAACAACTAGAGCTGCCGAATGTTTGGAATACCGTGTGTCTGGCTAGGTAAGGGTACAGATTACAGACATGACACATTGTGTCACTCTTTCGGACTCTCATTCGCAAGGAGTATCTTTGATTTGTAAATTTTTAAAATTTTATTATTCTGCTAAGCAACCAAATCGATTTAGGAACATTAAAATGCCAATATGAGAAGCATTGAGGGATATATATGATTATTGCATTTAATAATACATCATTATAATATTAATTAGAAAGGTGTTTATTGTTTGGGCAAATCGGGCGTCATTTTGGTTTTGTAATTTCGGAGTGAAGGAACCCTCCCAAAGTTTGCCACTAAAGTTTGTGACTAAACTAACCTCCTACACTGGCCTCCCCTTTGCGAGATCCTAGATACGCCACTGCCATTACGCCAATGTGCCAATGTGCCAATATGCCACTATGCCACTACGCCACCATGCCACTGTGCCACTACGTCGCCGTGACGTAAAATATATATGTATATATATATATATATATATATATATATATATATATATATATATATATATATATATATATATATATATATATATATATATATATATATATATATATATATATATATATATATATATATATATATTAAAAATTGCTGCATGCACCCAGCGGCAAATATGTAGGCAAAATTATTATTTTTACGATGACATAGAAACAAGATAATTCACGGTTCTTCTACACAATAATCTGCAACAATCCTATACAATATTCATGCACGGTCACATTTGTGGACCGATACGACGAAACTTTGCAAGGTGCCCTAGGGGGCCCGTCTAACGGACATAGGGGGTCGGATGTGGAGCCATCCCAAAATAACAATGTTACTACAATATAACTAGTGCTAGTGTTTGCTGTGCAATATACAGACGCTTTCTATCCATAAACACCTCTATGTTGTACAGACAAACTCTAATAACTTGAAAGGTATTCAGAATTGCTGCATACACCCAGCGGCAAATGTGTAGGCCAAATTATTATCTTTACGATGACACAGAAAACAAAATATGTCCACGGTTGCAACTTCCGCTACAGCCTTCTGTGACTTCTACACAATTTTTTCCGCAAAAAGCCTGTAAAATATTGTATAGAAATTACATAAATTTTGGAAACCAAATAAACCATTTGGGTCTAGTTCTAGACAAACTATATAATATAAAAATCAAAATGTCTGTTTGTATGTCTCTCCGTTTGTCTGTTTGTCTGCCTGCCTGTCTGTCTGTCTGTCTGTATGTCTGTATGTATGTCTGTCTGTCAGTAGTCTGTCTGCCTGTCTGCCTGCCTGCCTGCCTGCCTGCCTGCCTGCCTGCCTGCCTGCCTGCCTGCCTGCCTGCCTGCCTGCCTGCCTGCCTGCCTGCCTGCCTGCCTGCCTGCCTGCCTGCCTGCCTGCCTGCCTGCCTGCCTGCCTGCCTGCCTGCCTGCCTGCCTGCCTGCCTGCCTGCCTGCCTGCCTGCCTGTCTATTTATATGTTGTGTCTTATGCACGGCCGCATTTCTGGGCCGACCCGGACGAAACCTTTCTGACGGACATAGGGGTCGGATGTGGAACCATATTCCACCGGGCCCCCGGGGGTGGGGTCATAATTTCAAAAATGCTTACACATCTGCGCTGGATGTATGCAGCGATTGTGAATACTTACCAAGTTATTAGAGTTTGTCTTTACCACGTGGAGGTGTTTATGGATAGAAAGCGTCTACACATAGCATAACAAACACTAGCTATATCATAGTAACATTGCATCTACCCAGAGCCGCTGCTTCGAGAAACAGATTTGCTACACCAGGTAACTCTGCTGGTAAGAAATAATTCAAATTTAATCGAAGCTACGTTGTCGTTGGATCCGCGAGTGTCGGCTGTCCCGTAAGTTCAGTTTCGTCACTGAATGTCAATGACACTGAAATGCCAATTACTCTTGAAATGTCAACGACAGCATTCACTTGTAGCTGACATTAACTTCTATTAAAAAGCTGACATTCTATTAAATTCAGTTGACGCCATAAGGCAATTTTAGCGAGGAAATTTAGAAGCGGAACAAGTAAAAAAAATTAACACAAAGGGCCCAGCGTCGCAGCGATCTAGACAGTCACGGGTCGATTCTCTGTTCCCAACAATGTCACCACTCAGCATATCACGATTCTCACAAATTGATTATGCTTTCAAAATGGACAGTTGTGGAGTGGTTTATAGAAATGGTTGAGCAACGTCAATCTTGTTTACGTCACGGCGACGTAGTGGCACAGTGGCATGGTGGCGTAGTGGCATAGTGGCATAGTGGCATAGTGGCATAGTGGCATAGTGGCACAGTGGCGTAATGGCAGTGGCGTATCTAGGATCTCGCAAAGGGGAGGCCAGTGTAGGAGGTTAGTTTAGTCACCCATTAGTTTACCTTGTTACCATATAGTAGGTCATGGTATATCATTGTATGTTGTAGTTCTTGCTTGTAAGCTGTATTTTAGTTTGTCTTCATACGCCGTATTTGTTTGCATATATGTATACGCACTCACCCACCTATCCACACACCCGCCTAGCCACCACCCAACGCCCGCCCACTGGCCATCCCTTCCAGTCGTTTGTTGATCGTGTCAGAGTACTGATCGTCCCTAGTTTATTGTCCAGATCGTTCAAACCGTTGTCATGCATTCTATTTAAGGCAATCCTGGCACATGAGTCAGTATGACAGTGTTCAGTTCAACAAACATGACATTGTCTCTGATGTACACAATGTCTCCTTGGGTACAGGATTGGTGTGGAGCACAAGCCCACAGGCTGATATACACAAGTCTCCTTGGGTACAGGACTGGTGTGGAGCACAAGCCCACAGGCTGATGTACACAAGTCTCCTTGGGTACAGGACTGGTGTGGAGCACAAACCCACAGGCTGATGTACACAAGTCTCCTTGGGTACAGGACTGGTGTGGAGCCCAAGCCCATAGGTTGATGCAAGCCGTATATATATATATATATATATATATATATATATATATATATATATATATATATATATATATATATATATATATATATATATATATGTATGTATGTATGTATGTATGTATGTATATATATATATATATATATATATATATATATATATATATATATATATATATATATATATATATATATATATATATATATATATATATATATATATATATATATATATATATATATATATATACACTGTTTCAATTTTTTTTTTTAATTTACCATGTCTTACCGCGGTTTGTCTGTCTCAAAACATCATGG
>OY759261.1:10413013-10455513 GCA_963662155.1 Lamellibrachia columna
CGTGGTCTCAGGGTTGGCAATGTCGGCCTCTACGATGGCAGGAGGGGGCATATTCTCTTAGCAGGAATTAGCAGCCCGAATGGTATAAACACATCCCCGGATGGCAAGTAGGTGTCCGCAGTATTGTTGTCAATCCAGACTTGACCATGATTAGAGCGAAACAAAAGTTATGGGTTGGGTTTATTCAAATGTGTTCTAAAATTAGAAGATTCCGGTCATTTATCCGGTTGACCGAGGGGTGACATGTTAACCAGCGCGACCGATGCCGCATGCGCAGTTCTACGAAAATCGGAAAATACAGACTACGCATGACGTATTAAGTGATGCCGGTATACACAAAATCAACGCATGGCCGTAACCTACTGACGAAAATTGGAATAGGTGTATACACATATGTTTTTATTTGGCGAGTAATCAAATTGTTTGATTTTATTAATTGTAGTTACAAATGGGTATGGATAGCAACTTTTATAAGTGTATAAACCAAAAACCACAATTTTATCTTGACTCGAAATCGCTTTTTCGAATGACATTTGTAACATTATCGAAATGTCCATAGAAATGTCAAACCTGCCAACTCTTCAAGTTTTTGTGGGCGAACTCCGCCTCAATCTTCCGCCTCCCACTATTACGGTTAAAGCTTTCGCTCTCCCAATACTGCCGAATTGTACAACACATCGTGGTATGTTTCATATAATCAAAATAATCTGAAATGTACTCAGTGCAGTTTCTAGAAGACAATTGCAACAATAATTATTTCGCAAAAATCTTAATTAATTCCCGTGGATTATAATTTCTGATGAATGAAGTAATGCGTTATCGGCCACTATTACCAGAAGCGATAAGGTCTGATGTCAACGTTAAGGAACTGAACGAAAACCAAAACTCTTCATCCGTCCGCAACTATCATGCTATGGTAAAGTCAGAGTTTGTTGGTTCATTAATTGCTCGTGTTTCGTGTTGCTCGTCACCGACTGTCAGTGACGCAATTAAGCATGTTGAAGAATCTCTCGTTTTTACTTAAAAGTTTACTGAGAAATGATATATTAAATTTCGTGCAACATGACGCAGATACGTATATATATATCGGAGTTAGGAGGGAAACGTTTGAGTGTTTACATCAGGGAATCGGACAACAGTTTGACATTGACGCAGGTAAGGTATTTGTGCTATAAACGCGACGGGTGACAGTGACACTTTTAGAGCCAATTCCGACTTTGTTTCAATACCTTATCTGTCAATTATTCTCAGAAGCCTGTATTATTTTTCTATATGGATTAAACTAATTAATATATACAATAACCACTCCCATTGCAATATGGGTTAAACAACTCCATTACCTAATCTTACATATCCTCTTCGGATAGAGTCATTCATCAAGCTGTAATGCTCCTTCCCCAGTTCGTTCTATCTTATTTCATCTATTTGGCTTTATTCCATGTTTTCCACCACAATTCTTGTTTGTCTTGTGCTACTATTTTACGCCAGTGTGTGTGTGCCAATCCTGCTCCATCTTCTTGTCTTCATATGACACTGCACAATCTCTCTCTGCGTTTAGGTTCTTAATAATTTAGATTATATTGTGTAAGATTCGGTAGCTCTCTATGATTTTCCAAAGGCCCTCCGGTGCGCGGAATCAAAAGCCTTTTCGAAGTCGACGAAAACGATTTATAAAGTTGTCTGCCGCTCAACTGCCTGCTGTATTATATTTCGCAGAATAAACATATTTCAACTGTACCTCTTCTTTCTGAAGCCTGCTGGTTAATCTCTCAACTTATCATCAAATGAATCTCTTATTCTGTCCATAGTCACCATTGCGAACACTTTTCTGGGAAGTTCCATGTCATTGATACTTCGTTTTGTTCCCACAATGTTACAAATACACTTACAAGCTTTTTGTGTTGTAATTTAAAATGTGGGACATGATAATGTTTGATGTATGGTTAACAGTTACTTTGTTGGAACAACTTCTCAATATGACAGAGACAACTCGCCTTTCATAAGATCCAGAGGTGCTAAGTAGCATCGCACAACAAACAGGATATCTACCGCTTTCCGTGGTGTAAGGGCGATAGATGAAGGCTTCGAGTCGCTTTCGCTGGTGAAATAATGCATTAGATGTAATAAAGCTATATATTGTAAGATTCTGCAAATATGGAAAACATAGCGGTTGACCTGGCAGCTCTGTCGGTTTCAACATGTTATTATCAAACGACGATTGGTATCACATTGGATGTTAGTTAGTAAGCTAGTTCCTGATTTAGTTACCTAATTAGTCAGTCAATCAGTTAGTCAGATAGTTGGTGTTGTTTCTGGATGTTTTGCTATGATGAAAATGTAAGCATCAAATACAAATCCATCTAAATATGAATATATAACAAATACAATCATCCCTAAAACGACTGTTGTTGTAAGGTATATGGGTGATCCATGAAATTCCATAGGTAAATGATTTGCATTGCTCCATTTACAGCAGGCGACAGCATAGATATTGACAAAGTGGATGAGATGTGGCGTGAATTTAAATGCAACTCCACAACAAATGCTTAACAATAACAACCAGAGCTAATTTAATGTTTACTATTCATTGTATTGATGGCTTCGTAACATTCTTTCGGTCTGCTAAGATGTAACAGCAGCAGCATTACTTCACTGTGATGAAAATAGTGTGGGGTGGATTCTTAGTCGATGTTCATTAATATCGAAACTGGGACAACTATTCGTGTTATACAAAGCATTCAATGGTGCCATCATATAGGGAATACTGCATTTGTTTGTGTTATGAAGTACACACTGCTTCAAACTGTAATTTGTTTACCTTTTTAAAACAAAACTGGAATTTGTGTCAGATTAGTCTGTGGGGAACCTACTAGGCCGCAATGAAACAAAGCATTGCAAAATATATCCACATTTAATAAAGTATTGTTATAAAACAAAAACAAAACATGCAGTAAAAGTCCACGCGTCAAGTACAAACCCATGCGTCAAGAACACTATAATATATTATGGTCACAACGATCATTTATAGTGATTTAATAGTGCTATTACATGATGTCAGAAATACCTAATGGCATCAGTACAAGCCTAGTATCAGGAATGGCATTTTTCACTCTGCCATAGATAGATGATACATTATGAATCAAACTACTCATATCTACATATATAGAATTGAACAAGTCTGATCATTTGAAAGTGATGTGTTGACCACAGTTAGTGAAAATACAGAAATTCTACTACATTTTCTAATGGAAATTGAATAATCAATAGCTTTATAGCTCTTTTTCTAGACATGCATCTATTACAAATCCATGATATCAAATTGTCGTGACATTTTAATATTCAGGATTGAGAACAGCATGGTACATTACTTTAAAATGTATACATAACGAATTCAGTTACATCTTAATCATGATTCGCAGGTAGTGAGGTATGCCTGTATCCAAGTGTTAAGCTTTGATACAACCTGTATTTTGAAAAAAAAACTAGTTTTACAAAAATGCACAATTATTAATGCGACAACAAAAAGTAAACATTTTAAGTTTAATTGGATTGGCTAAAATCCTCGAACATTAACTGTTGGTTCTTTCCTGTAACACGTTGTTACTATCTTCTTTCCCCTGATCGATATCGGTCACTATCCAAGAACAATACCACGTTAGGCACAAACACACACACACACACACACACACACACACACACACACACACACACACACACACACACACACACACACACACACACACACACACACACACACACACACACACACACACACACACACACACACACACACACACACACACACACACACACACACACACACACACACACACACACACACACACACACACACACACACACACACACACACACACACACACACACACACACACAATTAAAATAAGGTTGGTGGATTTTTACTTGATTGTGGACAAACATGCTTAAACTTCGACAGCCTCCCACAGGTAGGCATTTTCTTGCCTTGAAACCATTGCCACTTTCCTTTAGTAACTTTAAAAAAAAATTAATGCATATATTATGTGGGAAAATTATCAGGAAATCAAAGAATATTTAATAAATTCACTTATGAAAAATGTATATATATATATATATATATATATATATATATATATATATATATATATATATATATATATATATATATATATATATATGTCACATGTGACTGTCACATTGTTCACACATAGTGACTGTCACAATGTTTACACAGAGCGGATGTCACAATGTTCACACATAGTGATTGTCACAATGTTCACCCAAAGTGACTGTTACAATGTTCACACAGAGTGACTCTCACAGTGTTCACACAAAGTGACTGTCACAGTGTTCAAACAGCCATCAAGGCCATCACAAGTGTTTCTGTGAATCTCTGTGACTGTCACAATGACACTTGTTCTCCTTTGTTGCAACGTGTCCAGTTGTTATTGTTCACACAGCCATTGAGGCAATCACAAGTGTTCCTGTGAATCTCTGGGACTGTCACAATGTCATTGTTCTTCTTGTTTGTTGCAGCATAGTTGGGGCGCGGTGGTCGAAAAGTAGAGAATCAGATTTTCAGTCGAGGGTTCAAAACCACCTCCGCCGTTTCGAAGCTTGGGAAACTTCGTTCACCTCACTTTGCTTGTGTCTTTCGGAAGAGACAGTAAAACAGCAAAACTGTTGTTCCCTTCTATCTGGTGTGTATGCCAGGGGAAGTAAAAGACCCCACACAGTGAAATGGATAAAACCTGTTGTGGACTGACAGAGCTGGTGATCTTATTCTCTATACTACTATTGGCGTAAATATTCTGACTTGTGGACTCTGCCAATTAACGAAGTAGAAGTAGAAGCGTGTCCTGTTGTTATTTCACCTAATCACGCCACGATTCTTTACATGTATCGCATGTATGATTCCTGCAGAGGTTCATCACATTTGAGCAACGATAATAAATTGTGTAAGTGGTTTCTGTATTTTTAAGACATGACATATTTGTCTTCTCAAATTATATTACATCTTCTTTGATTCGGTGAAGTGGTTCTTGTATTTTAACCAAGTGGCGCAGACGTCTTGCATCTGTGAAGTGGTCCGTGTCTGAGTTGTGTTGATATGTTCTGTGACATGCTTGTGTGTGTTGCCTCTGTCGTATATCTGTGCTTCCACGGTCAAGGCAGTTCAGCTGAAGCAATATGATAGCATTGTGATTGACTCGTGCATTTTATTGAACAACTGGTCTAAAGTGCCAAAGTTATAATTATTTTAATAAAACAACTTTTAGCCAAATAAGAATCCTTCATGGTAATACAATCCAGGACTTTACGCATGCATATTACCTTTTCGTCACGTCACGTCTATATGTAATAATTCTTAGCGATCTTGCAGTCCGTTCTTCTAGTGGTTCTTTCTACAAAAACCCACTGCGAGATCGCTGTGAATTAATATATTTACTGAAAAAGATAATAATCGTATATATGTGTAAAGCCGTGGATTTTATTACCGTGAATGTTTTTTATTTGATAAAAATTATTTGCTTATTAAAAAGAATTATAATTTAGAACAACCGTGCCAATGGCAATGTGATGTTTTTAGTTGAATCTGCATGAATAATTTATTTGATCATAACAATTCTGAAGACAAACATAATAATTATATGCTATTTAACTTCAAAAAAATTCATCTGAGAAACTCTGTAACCATTAACAGAATATCGTTAATGGAAACTATAAATCAACAGCAGAAAATGTACTAATGTATTTGCATTACTGTGTTGTATTACGTACAGTATCCAATTTTTACTTGACATTTACTCTTACCTGTCTTTGACACCATTTCGACTTTCTTGTAGTTTGCGTTATGAGGATGTTCTACTCATTGGTCTTTTGACATCTGTGACAGTTGGGACTTCCACGGTCTGTGAGAGTTGGAACTATCACGGTCTGTGACAGCTGGGACTTCCACGGTCTGTGAGAGTTGGAACTACCACGGTCTGTGACAGCTGGGACTGAGTCTGCGGTACTTGTCTCTTCTGTTTGTGATCTCCAACTTGCTGCCTTGTTCTGCAATATGACATCACTCACACTGTTACAACTCCAGAGCTGCCAAGTGACATTGTACAAAGAGGCATAGATCTAAGGTAAATTTGCATAATTCTTTTTCTGGTGTTTTGAAGTGAAATCGTGGTTTGGTAATATATTTGGAATCAAAATGAACATATTTTATTTTGTGTAACTTAAATACAGTGTGATGGTAGGTTTGGGTTGATCAGTAGTAGATCACGAGATTCTGTAAAAACTGAAGAAAAGGTGGTAGTTCTACCGCCAAAGCGATATACTTTACACTAGGTATGGATTAATTTCAATTGTTAATTGAATTAACTCAATTAAGCAATTTAATTTAATAATAACATTTTCAGAAAGGCTAACTTAATTAAATTTAATTAATTAACTTTACAAGAATGGGTTAATTTAAATTAATTGAACAATTCAAATTAACTCTCAATTAAGTGCTCCTTTAGCAGTTTATATTATTCGATAGTTCACAGCCATGTTATCCGGGTGTTTTCAGAAGGTTTGCCGTCACTAGTCCAGTCACTAGCCTGAGAGAGAGAGAGAGAGAGAGAGGGAGAGAGAGAGAGAGAGAGAGAGAGAGAGAGAGAGAGAACAGGCTAAGGCATGGGTGAAAGGGAGGGACAACAAGAAATAAATTGCACTAGCTAAATATATTTTATGTTAACATAAATATAGTTGAACTAGAAATAAATTGCACTGCTTGTTACGCAAATGGAAATAGTGAATAACCTTCGCAGTGATTTGTTTTATTCCAACCTATATTTAGTTTGATTACATCAATGTGGTGTTTAATGCATTTAATTAATGTGAAGTAAAATGATTTTGAAGATCTATATTAAGACAAATGTCTGACAATTTGATGTGTAATGGCTGTTATATCATATGATGTATTTATCTAACAATTAAATGTGCTACGATGGAATATTTTATTTACATACTTTAACACCAAAAATATGTGCGATTTGGTTGAAACTATTGAAACATAATGTTTGCTATTTCTAATTTGTTTTTTCTCACTCAACATGTTCTACTAACTAACTAGTTTATATATATGTTGTGGTTATGAAAAAAATGATGGTCTTGTGAGACATTATTCAATTTGTCCACCTTTTCAGAACATAATGCCTAGTCGACCTTCTATGCTCTCACTGAGCATGGTCACTGCTGGGTGCTTGTCGTGCTCTGTGGTTATTTCACATCCCTAATTGACCTATGTGGTACAATGATCATACACTTGCCTGTATTACAGTCTATGACTACTGGAACTTCTGCTTTCTCTCGTACAATGATCTTCTACTTGCCTGTATTGCAGTATGTGACTACTGGAACTTCGTCTGCTTTCTCTCGTACAATGATTTTCTACTTGCCTGTATTGCAGTCCGTGACTACTGGAACATGTTCTGCTTTTTCTCACACAAGGATCTTCTACTTGCCTGTATTGCAGTCCCTATCTAATGCAACCTCTGCTTTCTCTCGTACAATGATCTTCTACTTGCGTGTAGTGCAGTCTGTGACAATGATATTCTACTTATGCTAACGTCTGGTAAACAATTTTACAATGTAGCTACAGGCAAGCATCGTGACAGGCCTATACATGATTGTGTATCTCCTGGAATGTTACCCCTGTTATTTGCCCTCTGCTTCAAAGATATATCATATTTACATCCACGACAATGTCCCACATACCTGTCGTAGTGCATCCACCCAAATTGTGCTGTTTTCAGTGATCACATCCGTCCTCTCTTGGTTCATTCTGAAAGCAGAATAAACATTGAATTATACTGTTATCGTAACTACACAATAATACTGATATTCCTCATTCAGTTCATGTGATGCCTAATTAAGTAACATGAAGACAATGCAAATGCATGGATGTGGAACTCAGTAATTACACATTTACTTTAAACGACATATGAAAATAAGCAATAAATGTATGTACCAAATATATAGACTTCTATTTACTGATTACATGACAATTATAATGTAAGTTGCCCTCATTTATAACCCAGATAACCAGCTCTTTCTTGGAAACTACTACACCATCTGTGTATGTTATGTAAGAGATATCTCGAAAGGGCAGAGGTGACCAGCCAAGAGTGGGAGAGAATGGTTCAGGATGATTCGTTTAGAGGTCAGAACAATGGTCCCACCCTGCAAGGGTCCAAGGGGGTAGAAAAAGAGATGTCACAAATCATAAAACATAATGCTGCTAGAACTTGTCACGTCAATCTGAGGATACACGTATGTGTCCTTACCCCAAAGAAACGGTGTCAACGTCTCAATTGCCCATTGTCAACTGACGACTTGGTCACCTTGGTACGTCATCCTGTCTGTGACGCCACTGAACTAACTGATCAGTTCATCTCCACCCAAGAGATGATGGATGTCGCCCTTTAGTGTTTGTACTGGAGTGTCATCAGCTGTGACGTTTTAATGTGTGACGTCTTTGCCTGCTACTCCTGAATTAAGTCATGCTAGAATACATGTGCAACAAGTTAATATATCCACAGTCAATGTCGTATACTCCTCGCTGACTGGAGTGCAGTGCAAGCAAAAATATGTATAGAACAGAGTTGAAATCTAAAGCAAGAAAACTGAAATAATTCAAACTAACACATAATCAATATACTTCCTTGTACCTGACCGTCCTGGCATGTTGCATTCCCCGTGCAGATATGCCATGCTGTAGGTCATGTAGTCATTATAAGACCCCATGTTGAGACTGGTATGGAGTCCTGTTTTCAGTTGGATTGAACCAACTCTGCAAGAAAACAAACCAATAATCAGGCATCAGGATAAAATAGCCACTTGCTTGGTTACACTACATGTATAGTATTTGATGTAATTATTGCTTTGTGAGTCAGTGGCGTATTAAAGGGAGGGGCCATGGTCCCCCTTGGCTTTTTTATTTGTTTTGCATATAAACTCTTGTACCACTACATGGTGGCCTGGTAGACTAATGGGTGACTAAGTTCGACCCCTCCTTTGACCCCTCTTTTGGCCTCCCCTTTGGCCCCCCGCTTTGGCTTCCCTTTGGCCCACCTTTGTGAGATCCTATATATTGTTGTAGTGAACAGCCACTTGGGGTACAACTACTTGTCCCAAAATAGAAATACATTGAATAATTAACAGCCTACATATTTCCAATGAAGACAATTCAAAGTAATTCAATAGGGGAAGTTAATCTACAAAGTGTACTACCTGTATGGATTACGTTGTGAGTAATAAGCAACATCATTTTCAACTGCTACTGGTCTTGGATGGCCAGTGACATTGTATACTTGTGGGTTGTTGCCAAAGTAATCACAACACTGTACGTGCTTCTGGTCTGTAACAAAGATGTTTGACATCCAGTAAAGCAGAGTGAGCAAATAGAAAATGACACATACAGAATACAAATCAGAAGATAACTTTTGCTAGTTAAATAATTAAATTGGTTTTGCAATTGAAAGTCTGTTTCACTTTAATTGTAAGTGACTGTTTCTTGTTGTTTATTTGTTTATGCATTGTCAGTTCCCAAATTAAATATTTGTTGTGTTGGATAGTCTTAAAATAATTAAAAGCGTATATATATATATATATATATATATATATATATATATATATATATATATATATATATATATATATATATATATATATATATATATATATATGTATATGTATATGTATATTTATATATATATATATATATATATATATATATATATATATATATATATATATATATATATTTATATATATATATATATATATATATATATATATATATAATGCTACACCAGATATGATTAGTTGTACATCCTATTTTACATGTTGTACATCCTATTTTACATTGCAATAATGGCTTAAGAGTTGAATGAATGCATCGATGACATATACAGGATATGACTTATACAAGACCTTTACTTGATTTACGTTTGGTTAATGCACCTTGCCCGTTCATATGGATGCTAACTTTGAGCACATCCAGGTACGTGTGCTATCATGGCATATATGAAAGCACATACCCACACTCGCGTGAATGTACACACGCACACAGGCATAATTTATTTGTTCCTAAAATTACTACTTCAGTGGGACTTCAGTTTTGTATTATATTATAATATATAATTGGGTCACCTATGCTAAGGAAAGCAACATATCCCAACCAGGATAAAAGATAACCTCTTGTGGACTGGACTGACTATACCGAAAAAAAACACCATTGGTGTGAATACGTTGCAAGCGATCTTCAAGTTTGAATGAAACACACATTGGAATGTAAAAGAAATACTAATTATTTACTAGTTTTTCCGGTGTAAGTTCTCAGTGTATCAGAGACAGGATTTCAACTTACCATAGTTACCCCAACACAACCAGCTGCAGCTGCTGTTGTAGTTTATGGATACACTATATATTTTCTCGTTCACACTTGTTGACACAATCTGAGTGTGTCCACTTCCATCCAGATTCACCTTCCAGATACCAGTTGATGATCCACCAGTTGATGATCCATCAGTTGATGAATAAATCAACAGTCTAAAATGGTATATATAAAACAACGTGATGGTAATAATATGGCACATCAAGCAGAGTTATTGGGATACTAAAAAATCAAATTACTCTTAAATGATACAATAAGTTGTTTGACTAGTTAATGGACATTAATTATTAGAATCAAATTTGATGCTGTCATCATTAAACATAACAAAATAATTTGTTTAACTTTTTATAATTTCATGAACCCGTGTCTTCAAAGTTTGGCTATACTGCAGTAATGTGCAACGTCATCCCTTATGCGAATTTTCAAAACCCATCAACTAAACATTTATTAGTATGGTAAACATTATTTCGTAACATTCATGATATAATATATTATATCGT
This sequence comes from Lamellibrachia columna, assembly GCA_963662155.1. Classification (NCBI taxonomy): domain Eukaryota; kingdom Metazoa; phylum Annelida; class Polychaeta; order Sabellida; family Siboglinidae; genus Lamellibrachia; species Lamellibrachia columna. Next base: position 10,423,946 of record OY759261.1, read on the forward strand.
CATACATTAGTTTTAATTAGCGTCCCCATTTAAGCGCAAGAATTAGTTTAATGTTGAAAGAATCGCTGATGTAATTTCATTATGCACCTATGGATCACCAGTAAACGCAACTGCAACATCGTTGATGATGACGACAATGAATATTCATAACAAGAAGTCAACAGAAAATGACGCCCGTTGTCGAAGGAGGCTTTGAAACATCGCGACATCATCGCAACAAAATGTAAATAGTCACATCACAACTGAATTAAAATTATGACATAATGCAATGAACAACAATATTGTGGCCTTTATGATATGCTAATCGTTATTTAAACGGATGCAATATAGCTATTTCGTCATATGTTGTTTGAATGTATGGAAACGACAAATGGATTACGATAGCATAAGCGCATAGGTTAGACCTAGTAAAAAAAGAAAAGGAAATTATTTTTAAAAGGAAGAGGCACTTATTATTTATGGAACTTTTTCGCCGTTGGCCGCTACGTCTTAGACACTCACTGTAGCTGATTTAAAGACACTGTAGTTTTACGGATGCAATATGGAATGTGCCAGTGATGTATATTACTATAAAGACTGCCATTTGCAAATGAACAAACCCAATACTTTTTTAGAGAGAATGACATAAAAACTACTTAAATTTACTATAGAAACAAACAAGAAGCAAACACAATGTTGAATGAATACTAATTATTATTTATGAATGTTATGTGTACGTCTGGCCACAGTTTCATTAGTTTGTATCACAGGCATACATCTGAATGGCATGTACCCCTGGTATATTGATTGAAACTGGTATTATATAAATGAGTCTGCATAAAGACTATATATAGCAAGGGGTTGGACAAAATCAGTTTTCTTTAAAATAAAAAAAATAAAAATGTATCAGATTTTTTATTAAAATAAGTTTTTTTTTCTTCTGATACCTGAGTCTTAACAGAGACAGAGAGTACATTATATTTTAGACTGGTAGAACATTATATATACTGGTAATATAGTTGTAATATAGGTGAACTTAAAACAGCAACACGAAGGGGGCGCCACCCGCATACAGAAAACCACTCTAAGATTGTTGTACTAGTATATCTGTATTTTTTAACTGGTTTGATCATAGTATGTGGTTTTAGGTTTGTCATAATGTAGTGTAACATACTTGTCCACCTTAAGGTCACCAGTGGTTGTGAAAGTGTTTCTGCTGTGTTGATTTATTGTGTTGTACATTGCTGTGTGTGCTGTGTAGAATTAGTGAAGGCTAGGTCAGTGTTGTGGTCCGCTGTCCACACCCTTGTCTGGGCAGGTGACAATAATTGGTTTTGTACACTTTGAGGAGTAGAAGTACAATATGAAGTGTGATAAATGCAAGCAAACAGGCAGAGATAAGGTAATGCAAGTAGGCGCCTGTAAAATATGCCAAGAGTGTGTTGATGCAGCAGCGTCTGTAAATGTGGAAGAAAATACAAACAGTGTAAATGTTCAAAAGAAACTGCCAAATTATTGTGTTAATGCTAGTAATGTGAATATGTTTAAAAATTGAATTGACATATATATATATATATATATATATATATATATATATATATATATATATATATATATATATATATATATATATATATATATATATATATATGGTAAGGGCGGGCTGCATATAGATGATAAAATTGTTGGACTCTCGATTAGCCAATGGCTTCCTTGTCCACTTGCCATCTGGAACTTGTTGTTTGGGATGGCAACCTTGTTAAATCTACTTTGCATGGCACGTTTTACGTTTTGGGCAGAGATTTCTTCCCAGAACCGAAAAACATTTAAAAATAATATTTTTTTTCAAAACGTAAATAATAAAAAATGAGGCGGCGACCAAAAAGGAAGTGGGCGGGGTCAAGAAACTAGTTTCTGTTTTACTTAATCTTACAGTGAAACCAAACGCAATTTATGGGCCTTTGTACATATAAGGGTACTTGAAAACTAACCATTTGCAACTATAACCAAGAATATCACGCAATTGGTTAACTAAATATACGTGGTTGCACACCGAAATTCTTTCTTTGCATGGGCCGCGACATATTTGTCCAGAATCCTACGTCAAGAGTGCTGACTAGGTTTTCCACAACTCCAACTTTAAACGCCTGATCGTAAACGTAGACGATTTTACTCGCACATGTGCCAATAAGTTTGGACATGTTGTTTGTATCTAAAATCAACTTATTTCGCAAGATAGTCCATTCGTTCATTGTTTACTAACCTCCTGGTGTTCTGATTTGACAGTTATGTTGATCTAGTGTTTGTGTTGTGTTGTAGCCTTTGGCTGAGGTACATGCTAGAAGATTGTCGGTACTGCGTCAGGCTTTAACGTTCTCAGTCGCCGATGTTTTGGAGGATCTTGACCAATTAGTTGATGAAAATATATCAACTTCAAAACGTGACTCTTCAAAATGGGCCAAACAAAGTCTAGCATATCGCGTCGGCTTCCAACCAGCCTGCCCGCAATTGTGAATCCATTGCTTCACTACTGTATCTTTTTCCAGACGAAATCAAAAAAGACAACTCTCTATTCTTCGCTGAATCATGTTTACATCTGAATGCTGCACAGTATGGCAGTGTAAGAGTTTTTGCTGCGTGTAAATCCAATATGAAAACAAATAAAGTTGTAACTGCACATTTCAACCACGTAAAAATACACGCGATCCACACTGCCTACGTCACAGCCGCGTTGGGGGTTAAGGGGCTGCTCGCCCTTGATTGGTCAAAATTGCAAACACTGATGATTATGTCAGCCTCCACGAAAACTGATATTAGACCAGAATTTCGCACTTTTAGAACATATTCCCACTAAACCACTTGTGTGATATTAGGTGCAAAGGCCCAAAACAATTCATTTTTGTTTCACTTTAACTACAATGATTCTAGAATCAAGATTTGTGTTCAAATGAATAAGTATTACTTCATAAAGTACATATCGGAATTGTTCTAGATTGCTTGCCACATTCTGGTAAATACATGCATTTACCAAATTTATCTAACATGCAATAACACCTACAAATGTAAATACTTTTTTGCAAGCTACCTTAGCAAAAGCCCATTGTGTAGGTGTACATGTATTAACATAGTAAAGAGTACACATTGTAACATTTTGATTGCATTATTTGTAATTTGCCTTCTACACATGTTTACAATTTGTATATTACACAAGCTACATAATGTACACAATGTATAAACCCTGCATACTTTATAACATACTATTTCTCTATTGTAAGTTTAAGTTACAATTGTAAAATTGCAGGCAATAAGTTACCTCTCTTTCAGATCCATGGTCAACCCACGCGGTTTGGCTGTACATGTGATGAGAGTTGCCCTCCCACTGCCATCCACCCCGACCACTTCAATCTTCTTGTCGTTGTGGTTTGAGAAGTACAACTTGTGTTCTACTGGATCAATAGCGAGCCCATAAAGCCGTCCACAGCCTGAACATATAAGAAGAAAATAACAAAGTGTTTTATTGCTGTAACAATGTCAATTTGGTATGACTGTTAAATATGTTCCAACACGTTCGATGGGGCCAATTTAGTAAGCATAGATGTGAGGTCAAATCCATCCATATATTGAGCCCATTATCACTAGCCAACAGCACTATCATTAAATAAATGTAATTGCCTAATGTAGGAATTCACATAAATGGATGTATGCTATTATATTTCATGCTAATTTTTGTGCAAGGCAAAAGCACTACTACTATAACCGTACCTTTGTGATTAGATAAGAGGGAGGTGGACTTTTCATAATATAATTTTTTAACTTAGTTTTAGCGCACGCCGTCGGCATTTGACGATGTATTGTAACTGTGTGCGTCATTGGTTGGGAAATGTGTTTCTATAGGTTTTCTCAGTGTCTATCCTTCGGCACTCTTATTAGAAGAAACATTCCCGTGACCCGCCAAATGAGAGTGATTGATAACATGCGATAAATCAACGGCAAAGTTCACGACAATCAATGCCTTTTTCTGAAATACGAACAAAAGTAGCGTTCCGGCAAATGTTCTTGACAAGTTCGAAGCAGCGGTGTCTTCCACATCCTTTGTTACGGTTAATGAGATCCACAATAGTGATGTGTTTAACCATAGTAACCGAGATGCTACTGTATTGTCGCCCATTGCTAACACTCTTCGCAGTGGCCAAACACGATCGTGGTCGAATTTGACATCACAATTGAGTTGGATTCGGCATCCCATTCAGAGACACAATCGATGTGTATTATCGCCAGCAGTTTCCTGGTTGCTGAAAGAAAACTCAAACGACAGACAAACCACGAACGATTAGATTGTGCTCATATTGTTTTTGTCCAATAGGCAATAATTGATCTGGATGATAGGCTGTCTTATTAAAGAAGTAATATTTCAATTTATGACTCTCAAAACCAATTGTATTATTAAGTGCTATCTTCAATTGTCACATGTTGCATTGCTTTACTGTTAGTGTAAATCCTTTACTTTTAGTGCCAAGTCTTTAATTTATATTTTTCGAAAATGTCAATCAACAGGATTTTTCTTCCGTGCAGTACACTACGATTCAAGATGTCATTGTTTTCATTAAGAAATCTCCCTGCACTATTGTCTTAGGTAGAGTTGACACAGTCGGCATTACGCATTATTCCTGTGTCACCATTGGACACGCCTTTGTTGGGTCTCAGTGGAAAGGAAATTCTACATGGATGCCATTCTTCCAATGGGAATAGTCAATTCCAATAACATCTTCGAATAATGTAATAGTGCATTGGAAAGAGTGGCAAAGACAACATTAGGACTGGCATGGATGGTACATGTGATTGAGGTTTTGTCTGTTTTCAACTGATTCTTCTGCAAAAAGTGCAGCTGGCATTAATGCATTTATTCAACTCTGTGGGCAGTTGGGCGTCCCATTAATACAGAGCCCTGATCAACCTATGTGGGCAGTTGGGCGTCCCATTAATACAGGGCTCTGATACAACTATTTGGGCTGTTGGGCGTCCCATTAATACAGGACCCTGATACAACTCTTACGGCAGTTGGGGGTCCCATTAATACATGGTCCTGATACAAATATGTGGGTTATTGGGTATCTCATTAAAACAGGGCCCTGATACAAGTATGAGGGCAGTTGGGTGTCCCATTAATACAGGACCCTGATACAACTATATGGGCAGTTGGGCATTCCATTAATACAGAACCCTGATACAAATATGTGGGCTTTGGGCATCCCATTAAAACAGGGCCCTGATACAACTATGTGGGCAGTTGGGCCTCCCAATAATTAATTACTTTGGATATTCTGAACTTAGAAGCTATACTCACCGAGGTTTAATTGGATAAATGTAGGTCATTATTGTGCAACGTTTTGTCCACAAGTAAAGTCAGCCTCAAGAAGCTTCAGTCCCTCATTGATGTGCTAAATGTTGCATGTTCTGTGATCACACCAGGCAGGGCTTTTCTTAGACGTTTCATCATATTTAATGAGATTTTGCAAAGGCTTGTTTCGGGGGAGTTATTCTAATCCATGGACACTACACACTGTGAAACTACAGTTTGAATGTGTGATGACCTAACATGTTATATTTAATTTAATGATATGTTAGGAAGACTTGTCTCGGACAAGTTCTTTTGGCCTCTGTACATAAGCCCTACCTCTCTGTGTCGACTTAATATCTAGTAGTGTTAGCAATTGATGTATTGGAATAATTATTACACCACATGATTTGTAGGTGAATGTAGACCTCTATGTAAGAGGTAGTTTTTTATGTAATACATTAATTTTGGTATGTTATTGTTCATACACATTATGTGGGCCTTTTTATAATGTGCTGACTTAACAAATTTATGACCAGTACTGACTGACATTTGTTTGTATTTGTTTAATTTTATACCAGGCTATCTCGTAGTTGATAAATCTCAGAAAGAAAGTCTGGCCTTTTTCAATATATATGGTGTATTGTGGCATTGCATAAATGGATGTATGCAGTTGGATTGCATACTAGTTTTTTTTATGCAAGGCAAGAGCATTACTGCTATAACCATTCCTTTGTGATCGGTTAGGCGGGTGGTGGACTTTGACAAGGTCATGGCCCAATTTTTAAATTAACCATGCAGCTGCACATTTGCACAAAGCTCTGCATAGTGATACAGGGTGGAAACGTCTAGCCAATCAGCGATGGGACAATGTTAACTGCTTGAAACCTTGGATAAGATATCCTATAATTATTTTGTCCTTAAAACTAAACATGTTATTAATATATTATGAAAGTATCAAGTTAAAACATCTTATAAGTGATCATGTTTTATTTAAAACCAATCTAAGGTGTATACCTATATATATATACTAGTTTTCATGAACTCCAATAAGCAATGGTGTAAGCATTAGTTTAACAAATGTTGTTTTATACAACATTCTGTTGTGCTCTAAAATTATAATATTACAAGTATAAACATGACATAAATATGTTTAGAGACTGCACTGACATTTTAATAAAATAAATGAACGTAGCAATGAGTAAGCTACAGGGATCGTGTATTAGAAATAAAAACGGTATGTTGCATTATATTATACCCCATGACAACTCGTGAACAATCATGTAAGTTCAACTTGCCTGTATAAAAGATGTCCTTTGTACTTGAGCCGCCAAGTGCCATCTGTGTGATACTGCCACCATCATGACCAAAGTACACAAAGCCATTAACCTCATCCACGGCAACACACCTTGAAGTACCTACATACACACAATACAACATCTAGATCACACGTGACATTTCAGAAACATTCCTGAAAATATATATGTTACAGTCAATCTGCGTAATCAGTAATTTCGTGTAATGACTGACATGTTTAGGCATTACGCAAAATGACTGTTTCACTCAGGCGTTTCGCGAAATGAATGAAAATTCCAGTTATTACGCGAAATGACTGCGAAAAAGGCACTGTTATTACAAAGTTTGAATGGTGACTGGTGACTGGTTGAACATTCATTATCAATGATTTATCCAGTTTCAGTAACATACTAAATGATTATGTAGATTAAGCTGGGGCCATTTCTTTACATATTGTAATTAAAATACTATATAATATTCCATATTAATATATACATTTTGTTATTTGGTTATGTTACTAGATTTTTTAAATGTGAAAACAATAACCACAAAATGCGAAATTATGTAGTTTTGAAAAATACCCAAAGAAATAAATGACATACATATAAGCATGCCAGTGTCACTGATAACTTCAAGGGAGATTATGGTTAACTTAAACGAATTAGCTGCGTGGAGGAGAGTGGAAGGCATAATGTGGGACAGAAAACTGAAGAAACAACTAAAAGGAAAAGTGTTGGAAGCCTGCGTGGTACCAGCCTGTATATACGGGTTGGGGACACTGGCACTGACAGAGAAACAGGAGGAGAAGATACATATAGCAGAAAACAACTGGGTCCGAAGGATATGCAAAGTAACCCAAGAAGATAGAAGGAAGATGAAGGAATTGAGAGAAGAGATTGGCATGAAAAAACACCTAAAGATGAAAGTTCCCGGAAGCAGAATGAGATGGGCAGGACATGTGCAAATAATGGGTGAAGACAGATTGTCAAAAAGAGCATGGAAAGCAGAAGAGGGTGGCAGAAGAAGAAGAGGAAAAACAAAGCTGCGATGGAAAGACTGAAACGAGATCTGGAAAAGGCAAGTACGAACAGCCAAGAGTGGAAGACCACCGCAGAAGACAGAGGGAAATGGAGAACATTAACAACGAAAGCAGAAGAAGCAATCAAGTAACTTGGACCCCAACCCGCAAGGGAACAACGGGAAGAAGAATAATTACGTCTGCTACACCACCGTCAATGGATTAAGCAAAATTTGAATGACAACCTAAACTGGCAGTGTATTTTTGACACAAACCCTTCACCAATTGTAATTCAAATTCGCGTTGTGTTGCCTGCATGTAAGACGCATTCATATGCCAAATTGCAGCATCGTAAGTGTTGTATTTTTTTATGAAAATAATAAATTCAGCATAATTTTCTGGTTATTAATGAAAACACCCGTTATCCGGCGGGGTCACCAGGTCGGAGTGAAAGGCTATTTCAGTTATCGGTTCAAAGGCACAATAAACTAAATTAGCGCTGATATTTACTGGTTTAAGGATATGATTAAGTTAGGTAGATGTCATAATCATCACATGAGAAATGCCTTAGGTGCATAGTTATCCTTGATAACCACAGTACATCTTTCTACCTCATAATTACCAAATAAAACTGTTTAACCACTTAACCAAATAAAATTAATCAAATCATACCCAATATTTGTATAATTCAATTAATACATTAAATAATATGATTAGTATGCACTTTCATTTAATATCGCACTAGCACTGTAACCCTTGAGGTGTGCCTTGTGTTCATCTCTACACTTTTTGGTATTTCTTGAATTAAATAATGATATGATGTTGGCTTCTTCCCTTCAATTAGTTCAAAAGGAACAACTCCATATTTTAATGACAGGTTGAACATTCTTGCAAGTGGTACATTAATCTGTTCTACTGTTTCCATTAGTAGTTTTGAAGGAATTCCATCCACTCCAGGTGATTTGTTATCCTTCATTGCCTTTATTTTCTTTGCTACGATTTCTGGAGTTTTCCTGAAATGTTGTATCTGGAACTGGTAATGAACTAATATCCACTCTGGTAAACACTGAACTGAGGTAACCATTTAGTTTTGCACCATTAACAAATCTTGTGATATTATATTTCCCGCACTGTCTTCTAGATGTCCGACCTTGTCTCGTACGTTTTGATTACTCCTGATATATGCATACAAACTCTTGCTGTAATGTTTTATGTTACATGCTAGTATTTGGTCATAGCTTCTTTTAGAGTGTCTAATTTCAGTTGTAGCTGCATTAAGTGCCTCTTTGTAATTGTCAGTCTTCATCCTTTCTGGTACGCCTATTGACCCTCCACATAGTCTGCTTGAACACTATTTTTCTAATAGCTTCTTTTGACAAGTGTTTATTTCTAGACCGTTTTACTTGTTTTTTTTCTCAAATTTATTGAAGATACTCTCAAATTCATATTTTAGGATGTTCCAACATTCAATTGCGGTCTTATTCCTCAGCATGTTATTCTAATCTAGCTTTGCTAAGTATTTTCTCATAGCTATATAGTTACCTTTGTGGAAATTTATCCTGTATGTTTTTTTATGTTTCCTTTCTGATTTTACTTTGATGTCAACATGTCCATTAATTATTTTTGTGATGACAAAACTGTATCTAATACATTATCTCCCCTGGTTGGTTCTAGCACGTGCTGAGTAAGGAAGCTATCCTGAATTAAAAATAGAAATTGTTGGTAAAATCTCCCATTATGATACATTACCCTTTACTCACTTATTCCTTTATAGCGTTTTGTATTTTTGTGTTATCATCTTCGTTTATGTTTGGACTTTGGTATACTAATCCAATAGTCCTGAAACTATTTTGCACCAAACAGCTTCATCGCAATCTGCTTCCCTTTCTAATTTTATTTCATAAGCCTGAATAGATTCTTTAACATATAAAATAACTCCCCCTCCCCTTCTTCATATTCGATCTCTCATAAACATTGCGTATCCTGTCAGTCATAATTCAGCATATGTTGTTTCTATGTTGGCCCATGACTCGGTTATTCCAATTATGTGAGGGTCAGTATCTTCTACCATGTTTAATTCGTTTTTCTTAATTACTATGCTCCTTGCATTTAAACCCACGCATTTATATCCAACTTCGGGTATGTTTTCTATACATTGTGTTACTTGTTTGTATCTACTAGTGGCCTCTTGTCCTGTTTGATGCACTAAGTAACCCCCCTGCGCCTTTAGTTTAAACAATGTATGTTACCAAAAACATTTGGTATGCTACCCATGCCACTGTATACTGATGTTGAGAGTTCATCCGCAAACACTACTGCACCCTTTCCACTTAGATAAAGTTTCGTCAGTTTTAATCTTACGGGCTTACCGTATTTGTTTGATATTTCAACTTCAGAGTGTCATCAATATATGTACCCAGAACATTGGTTATATGTATTATGGTTATTTGTTGATTATTAATGAAGATATTAATTTTAGTATCAAGTGGACGGTTCTGGAATAACATATGTCTTTGGCAGGTTCAATGATAATTTGTTAACAGCAAACCATTTTGTCAAGTACTCCATTTAGCATAGCTCGTAGTTCTTTTAAATTATTACTGGCGCAAAATATAATTGTGTCATCCGCAGAATGTAAATGTACCTAGTTTTTAAACGCTACAGCTACCACTAATATGGAGTGCAAATAAGTTTGGACCTAACATGTATCCCTGATATACCCCACTTCTTACATTTAACAGTTCCAAGGCTCACCCATTGACTCCACACACTCCATATAAATTCGTATTAGGGCCAATGTATAAAAAAAAAATACAATTGGTGTTGTAGCAGGTTAAACAAATTATATATTACTCAAAAAATCAAAACAACATTATGTGTGTGACTATTCAATTAAGCTGTAATTGACCAAAAAGATGGAAACCAAACTGGGACATTTAAAAGGGCACTACTTTCCAAACAGAATAAAGCATTACAATATAGATGAAACAAGCATTCTAACAGGTAAAGAAAACACATGGTAACTGTCATTACGGTAACAGTGAACGTGAAGTCCCAACTGTTCACGTTTATTTTTCTTTTAAAGTAGAGTGTCTGATTATTATGTCGATAGCATTGTAATTTTGACTATTATAATGGGATATGATTAAATAAAATCTTTTTCGCGTGGTTTCCTGAACGTCGCGACCGTTTCTTTTACATTAAGTAACGACTGTTACATAATGCAGTGCGTGTATTACAATGCAATTTTGTAAACTTACAATTGCACAACTATCTTTTTGCTGTTTCCTGTTATCAAGAGTTTGCTGAAAAATCAAATAAAGCTATTACCTGTTCGTTTTAGTGATTTAACATTTTTAACTTCTTTGTCCCACTTTTGTGCACCAGTATCGAAAACGCACACATGATGAGGTATATTTTCCATAAATATCAAACTCTAATATGAATTATTTTTTTATAACAGTTACATGAAGTCGAACATGTTTTTTATCATGTGGCCAGCATCACAGACAATTATTTACAATACTACATACAATTTGTACATGTCAAATGACATGGACTCAGGAAAATCTTTGTGATGTATCTAGTATACATGCCAATAAATAAGAAAAAAGGTACACCATGACATTTGCCTTGGACACTTTGTTTTTTCTGTTATTGTTACTTTGGTCATAGTGTCTGCATTGCTTTTTTCTTGGATATACCTTCTTTCACTTATTAACGTTCTTTCATAAAGGTGTTTTGAATTTTGCTCGACACATAGTCAGTAACTTTGATAAATAATATTTCACTGTAGCATCTGGTGTATATGTCCAGGGATTGGAACATGGCAAAATATGAGCTACACAATGTGTGACATTGGTGACACTGGACACACAATATATCGTCAATAAGGTTATATAATTATCATTCATCATTGAGTATAAAATGTCCAGGAAATATATTTAAAACATGTTATGCTATGCAACCCTATACAAACATGGATTCTTAGTTTTTTTATACATATTTTAGCAACATTAATATGTTACATTGCAATGTAATATATTAGTATTGCTCAGTTTCCTTTATATTACTATTACTATTACATTCTGAAGACAATGTAATATATTACTATTACTACTACATTTCAAGCTGTCACTATTAATATTACATTTTCCATCGGAACTATTTTCGTTCGATTAAAATTTAACATACTTAATCACTTACATATATTCGAATTAACTGATGGGTGTATAATTAATTAAATTACAATTAACCAATACATTTCCCAATTAAATTAACCTCACACAATTTCAGTCGGATGTAGAATGTTCATATATTCATTGGAAGAAAACAGAAAAGCAATGTCAATATCATAAAACACAGTCTGATTATCCCATAGTAGACCCATTCTGCTCGGCTGTTGCTTGATGGACAGTTTATTATTGGCTCAATGATAGGATGTTTTTCACACTTTTGGTCAATATTGTGCAAGCTATCTACCAACTGAAAAACACTCAGAAAGTTGTTATAAGTCCCTGGATTGTGTTACATTACCCAGCTTACATTAACCAGCTTGGCAGGTAGGCAGCTAAGGTTGGGAGATGGCAATGATGTATTAATTGATTCGAATGTTACAGACAATATGTATAGCGATGGAAGCCTGGAACCCTTATCTTGCTTCAGTGAATGAATGAATAGGCGTGTCAGCGTCACCACATGTCCAATGTCACAATTGACCCTGAAGGCCGCATTTCCCCAGTATGCTTTCAAATTTCACAGAAATTACATTCTAATGTTGTCCTAGCATCCCTATATTGTTTTTGCAATGTAAATTGAGAGCTCTCTCAAAAGAAACGGGTCCTAAAGAAAGTTTATCCTTACCAGTAACCAGCACGTATTTTGCGCTCTGAACGATGTTTTATGTAGTTTTCCCGCCAGTGACGCTGGAAATTTGTTTCCACCAGACCAGGAAATATCTTGAATATTGGTACCGCTATCAAGGCAGTTGTATATATGAAATACTTAAAAATGGTGTATCTTTCGTATTTTCTGGAGGTAGCCCTATCCGTCAATAACGCTGCACACTTACTTAAAATGCTATTTCATAAGTTTGAACTTTAACATACCATATTTTCCTTACGTTTAGGCTTAGCCCCACTATTTTATTACATAATTCCTTATTTATCCCTGGATGAAAGGATTATTTGTCTAGATACATATCAATAACAATCATAAATGAATATCGTGGACCCACATAAACCGGTGACAATGCATACGCAAAAAGTGGTAAACAATACTGTAAAATGTTTTTTTTTACAATTTGTACAGGATTTTTACAATGTACACACCCGACACATACCTTGCGCTGTATACTCAGAAATTAAAAATACAATAACGTCTTTGCGCGATATTGATTCCAATGTTTGGAAACTTTTAATGGACATGCTATGTTGGCCACCTTTGGTGTTGATATATTGATTTGTTTAGGTATCCAATGATACAGAGGATAACACATTAACGTGTAAGTACACTTATTTCAACTGTGGTCCTCGTGGTTTTTAAGAGTGTCCTTCTCTAGTGTTAGTGAGTCCATCACGGATTTTTTTCTATTAAAAGTGAGGTGAACGAAATTGCCTAAGTACGAAAAGACGGAGGTGGTTTCGCACCCCGGTCACGACGTTCTACCACACGACCACCTCGCCCCACATTGTTAGTATGGTTTTATTATTTATTTTTACCAGTATTAACATTAATGAGATGTTCAAACTATTTATGTCCGGAAAGCTCTTTGTGTATGCAATCCATGTTGAAATTTAATTATATAAACCTAACTATAAAATTCACGTTATGAGAGACAACACTCATGATTTTGATCAATTATACACTTTATGGGACATTGACCCATTTATGATAAGTATTTTGTGATCTACTGTATGGAAGGCCTTTCTAAGATCATTGAGTACAACAATAGCATATGTCTTATTGTCCGATGTGCACATTTGAAATGTCCTCTGTTAATTTCATTATGGCATGATATGTGGATATAGCTGTACGGAACCCGTACTGACTTGAGTTTAATACATATCCTTAACGATTACAAAGTTGTCCAAACCAGTGTGGAACAATCTCTCCAGCCTTTAATTTCCTATGTCTGTTTTGCACCACTATTGAATATTGGTATTAGCTTGGCTATCGTCTTTCTAGAGGGGAACACACCAGTCTTAAACAAAATTTAACCAATGTGCGTGAGAGTTTTCGATATAACAGATATGGCGTTGGCTACGTTATCCATGCTATGCTTTCTTTTGGGTAAACGCTTTTGCAGTGTTAATAACTTATTGCTCATCAACGGGTTTTTAATACAGACGTTTCCCAGTTCTACCTTCTAAATAATATTTTTGTGTGCTACATTTGAACCAACATTTGTAAAGAACGTACTGAATTCATCTGCCATAGTTTTATTGGTGGATGTATCTCTATGTCCACACATTATATGGGTAGGACACTTGCTCATGTTTCTTTAACGTGTCCACTGTAATACGCCTTTTCAGCATATATTAATATATAAATTAGTTTGTTTTTGTACGTTTTGTATTGAGATTTGGAGCAATCAGTTCTATGTCGAAGAAATAATCTCTACAAATGTTCTTCGACATGCATTGTTTAAGCCGTTGGTCAACCAGGTTTTTTCTACATGTGCAATTGTCCTTAATCTTTACATTATAAATTGGGCAATGGAGGTTGTACAATGTATTGAATGTATTGATAAAATTAGCATACGCTATGTTAAAATAATCTGAATACAAAACACTTCTTCATTTTTCTTGCCTCAAACTTTCCATTAAGATTAGTAGATTGTTCTCTTTCAAGCTTCGTGCATTTCTAAATGCCTTAGAATATATTTGTTTTATTAGTATTTACATAAAACAAATATCAGCAAGTGATCACACATGTCACTAATTAATAACCCACTTTTAGCAGAATAGTTAACTTGGTTGATAAAAAATAGTATATATTAGGGTGCACGAGTTGATGGTAATTCGGCTCGGGTCTTTCTATTAAAGTATATGATCCAAGATCATACATACAGTTTAGAAGCCACTTTGTTCCAACATATTCCTGTATTAAGTAGATCAATATTAAAGTCTCCACAAACAAAATTGGGTTTACTTGGATTTGCATACCTAATTAACTGGTCCACGTGCTCATAGAATATATCTGTCTGAGCTCATACATCCTATAATTTAAATTAAGGCAGGTAACCGGTCTGATAATAAAAATGTGTGACCAATTGCTCTTGCCACAATTGATAGTGTATTATTTGAATATATTATTTAGGGTTTCCAATTTTTAAACTGCATATGTTTACCAATTTGGATTTTAAAAGCATCACTCAATTGCATTAAACAAATTGATTAGCCACTATATAGCGAATGGCTCATCTATGTATGTCAATATGTTGGAGGCCTCCAAATGGGGGATATATTTTAAATGTTGGTTATTTCAATTCATATTTTGATCCTGGACTGAAGAAGAAGTGACTACACATACGTATGATATTGGCCATCACGCCTACAAATAAAGGAATACCATGAACACACTGGCCTTGTACACTAATTCATTTTATCACCACATAAAATATTAGCGTGTACCCTTTCAGGAAACTAAGACTTGTACCCGCCAAGCTCTACGATAACACCATAAGCCTGATATCAATGTATATTGTCACGTACTTGTATAATTGGTGAATACTGTTGGTGGACCATATCTCGGAGGGGTTGTGTCCAATGGAAAGATCAAGGCACGATACCTTTGAACCAACAGCAGAGCTCCAGGACAGAGGCTTCCAGCAGCTGGGAACAAACAATACAATACTTTTATGAGGTGTCACTTGCAGGTAATTCCACAACAATATGCTGAAATTCATCAAAGTACATATCTGACTAAAAATAATTTGCATCACATAATATCTTATTTATACGATGACCTGTTAATTAAACAATATGTTCCTGTTAAATAAGCATTTGTTCCAATATTAATAATTATGCCAGTGTTGTATGTTGCAGTAATATTATATATTGTTTGATATAGCACTAGACCCAATATTGTTCGGTCCTACTCCGCTTGATCTGCATCCAATTTGTCTGCTGTTTTACACCAAGTGGCCTACTTTTGATTTCAGGATATAAATCATTCGGTCTACTGTTGGTCTCAAGGTTTCATTGATCCCATGAGCATCCCCCATATAGCGCATGGCTCATCTATGTATGTCACCATGTTAGAGGTATCCAAGTGGAGGGGGACATCAATTAAACAATACTATCACCGGCGTCTTTTTTGTCTCACGCCAGATTTGGCCTCATTTTGTGATATCACCGGATCTCACATTAGATACACCAGGAGTCAGATATAACATAATATATATATATATATATATATATATATATATATATATATATATATATATATATATATATATATATATATATATATATTATGTTATGACATTAATCGTCAGTATGGTATGACACATCGGTGTATTTTGTAAATACGCCATATTTCACTTTATCGGATAAAATATACGCAAATGTTCATAATAAAAACCACAAGAATGTAATCGTATATTACGTACAGTGAGGTTTTTTGAAGATGCTCTTTTTTAAGAAAACGTTCCAGCACTAGCCTCGCTTTGAGAAAGGTATATTTCCGTCGTTCGATATTGCTCACTCAAACCAACTTTTCTAACAACTTGTTTGTATTCGACAGATGAAATAACTGGTAATTGTTTCGAATATTGATTCAATGCATAACATTTTCTTCACATTTTAATGAAAACAGCATATTATATTACAAAAACCACACTAACCAGTATGCTCATGCATTCATCGAAGTACAGGGGCTCATTTCACTAAGATTCTTATGAGCTCATTAGCATAATTTCGCTCGATTTCGCTCCTTATAGTTATGATCTAAACAGAAAATTGTGTTTCACTAAGAATAAATAATAAAGATGCTCACAGAAACGCCCTTAAAAATACTCAAAGAAACACCCTTAAAAAGGTTCCTTATTAATGATGAGGTTAGACCGCTGATAACTACATACACCAAAACATATCCATCATAAACAGTCAAATTTAACTATCTTTATATTGTCTTGACTACAGTTTTATGCAGAGATCCTGTTCTTCAGTTAAATACATTTTCATAATATATACAATATTCATTTCACTTTGTCATACAAACATGTCCACAACTGTTCATAATAATCACAACATGAATGTAATCGAACGGCCTCGTAATGTTTATATATTTAATGCGTTGTACAATGACGATTTTTCAAGATGCTCTTTCTTCGAATTCAGTCGCTAGCCTCGTTTTGAGAGCCACATTTCCGTAGTTCAATATTGGTAAGTCACTAACTGAAAACAACTTTTCTAATAACTTATTTGCACTCCGTATATGAAATAACTTATACTTATTTCAAATGTCGATCCCATGCGCGAAAGTGTTTTCAGCTTTTTGTAAAAACGTCATACTATATAATTTATTACATAAGACGAAAAACACCCTGACCAGTATACATGATAATATATGCAATGTCACTAATATTATAAACAAATGGAAGTATTTTGACAGGTATATGTAAGTTTGCTGACTTATGAGTTCTTACTATAGGCCACTGTAATAATTTATTGTAGTTACGTATATGAAAAAAATAAACAACATTATTTTAAGAAAGATGTCAAACACGGAAAGATCAAGATTAGCAAAGTTTAATAAGGAGTTCAAAACCAATGTTTATCACAACCAGTGTCATGTAGAATATGGACCCCATAGAAAATGGACCCAATATATTGCTATATGTGTGAATATTAATATAAAATCTGTCCTTTTGTTGGAATGGTTTAATAAGTATATAACAAAAACTTACATTAATTCATTAATTTATTGTCTTCCCAGCTAAATACACGAATCTATGGGTTGCCTCCAGTTAATTATACAGAACAAGAGCAACATTTTGAACTAAATACGGGTCCATATCCTATGGGGTCCATTTTCTATATATGATATATAGAAAATGGACCCCCATGGAATAATTAAGTTAATTCAATTAATAAATGTTCTAGAAAATCACAAATCAATTTAATTTAATGATTTAACTTTACTGGAAGAGGTTATTTTAATTTAATTTAATAGAAAAAATCACAATTAACTTTCAATTAACTTTTTATTGGGTATATTATTTTATGCAATATGGTGGTGACTGCCACTGGCTTGCTGTCAGAAGTAAGATTTGATGATCATATTGCCCATTAAACACAGTCACTCAGCCAGTGACCCAAGTTCACCCAACCAATATCAAAGAAACTCAGGTCCAGGCAGTTATTTGAACAGTGTCAATGTCTAGACAGTATAAATCAGTGAATAAGCTGAACTGTGAGTGTGCCTGGCCAGGTGCTACAGCTGTATTATGTAACAGTGTTGAGTCCGCTTGCTTTTGTGGCTTTCATCACCCAACCAAGGGGATGCAATACAAAGTGTATCTGGAGTCTGGAGTTTTTCTATACATAATCCCACATGACAATGTCCATTTAACTAAAATAGTTAACTTAAATTCTCGAAAGTTTTAGAGACATTTGTGCATTGTAATTATGTTTTATTAACTTGCTTGCCATGTTGCAGACAGAGACATCAGTTAGCCCCCCCCCCCGTAGCAGATAGTGGTTTCTTGTTTGTCTTGTTATCTTGCATGGACATTGTTGGCAGTAATCTTCTTGGGAGTAGTGGCTTCCATGATGCCCACAACAACTGTTTGCATGGATGGCAAGTTATGTGATCATTTGGTAAAACAAACCATGATATGATATTCCGTAATTGAATTGAAGTTATTTGAAATTAATTGTTAATTGAATGAAAGTTAATTGTTAATTTAATTTAAATTAATAAGTTGGGAGGCTAATTTAATTTAATTTAATTCACCTGATAAAGCTGTGAGGTTAATTTAATTTAATATGTACATTTCTGAGTTAATTGTAATTTAATTAATTAACTTTTCCAAGTTAATTGCCCCATGCCTATATGACAGAGAATATGGACCCCCATAGAAAATGGACCCCCCCCCGGGGTCCATATTCCATAATATAATATGGATCCGCCGGGTTCAAATTCTATAGGATTCTAGGGGATAGGGAAAATGGACCATTTCCATGGGGTCCATAGTCTATATGACACCGGTACTAAACAGGATGGCTCTGCATGATCTCTTGGGGTTGAATCATGATCTGCATAAAACAAAATACATATTCCACAAGCCCTCTTAGATTCAGCAGAAAGTGCCCAGCTCACCCAAGTCCACACTTGTTCCACTAGAGAAAGCAAGTTATTATATCTCGTCTCACAACAAATCCTACATTGGTAACAAACTCCACCTCTGTGCCAGGGATATCAGACCATGATATTGTTGTTACCGATTTTGATTAAAGAGTCGAACAGCGAACACCAAAAGACGGAAGATCTACCAATTTGCTCGTGCTGACTGGGATAGCCTCAATGCTGCTTTTAGCAGTCTGTCTAATGAAATAAATACACATTACGGTTCTGGTACAAATACAGAACCACCTTTACGAATTCACTAATTAATTTGTTTGACAAACACATCCCTTCCCAACTCAGCTCTATACAGTGCAACCGCTCGTGGCTAAGTAGAAAACTACAAAGATTACTGAAGCGGAAGAAACAATTGTACAAGAAAGCCAAAAAACAAACAAACAAATGGATAAATTACATATTTGTGCATAAAACATGTAGAAGTCTGAATGGGACTACATAAAAAATACTATCTCAGAAGGACTTCAGAAAAACAATTCAAACCCATTCTTGCGCTTCAAAAATAGGAAACAAGAAAAAATTGGAGTATTCCCCCTAAAAAAGAACGGATCGTTGGTGGGTGATAGTAAGGAGAAGGCAGAGATCGTCGTGGAACAGTTCCGCAGGCCTGCTGTATTAAAATTAATTATACTAGTCCACCGGGCTAGTGGATTATAAAATCTACTAGCCCACATTAATTTTAACTAACTCGAGTACTTTCATAAATGTCTATCTTCCTCAATCCGTGTCCACAACCATATTTTCACAATACTAAAACAACTACTGTTTTATTTTATTTGTCTGCTTTTGATTCCAAAGAGTCTCAACTGAATATAAAAAAATTGGAAAATAAAGCAAGATAAATCTGGAAAAATACATTTAATACTTGGTTTTCATCCTGACTAGACTAGATCATTGACTAGAGTTGAACGTAAACTTGGCCTCTCTCTGCATTATCCTGGCACGTCAATGAATATAACAAAAAGTCAGAAAAAAAATGCGTTCGACAAATATTTTTAAATTTCACAGGCTCGGAAAATGCCGAGTTGACGTTCGAACGTTCGCGCAAAATATGACACTGACATATGGCGAAAGGTGCCAGTAGTGATAGCAATGTGGTGCCACCTTGCAGCTAAAAGCACACACTATGAATTACTTTCAATAATTCTGCAAGGTGGCGCTAGCCTCGTTTCCTTCAAAATAAGAAACATGGCGGCGGTACATTGCGCATTGCAGACGACGCAACGCTCGGCGGTCGGAGTGTTTGAAAAATAAAGCCTTTTAAATTATATTATGATTGCAGACAGTACAATGTTGATTCTCCCGACTAACAAGTGATTTATGTCGCCTCGGGCGAACGGGGGACTTGATTTTGGAAGCACTGGTTCCAGAGTGTCTTCACGAGAGAAGATGGATCCGCCCCGCCACACCTCGACCCCCACGTCTGATTGTATACAGTCGAACCCCCCTTTTTAAAACCCCGAGAACGGGCATGCTATGAAGAACCTCCTATAACCTGTCCAATAACCAATATCCGTCCCCAGCTTATTCACAAGATACGCTTCTCACACAACGCGCAAGGTGGAAATTGATACATATAAGAGTGGACTGGGCACAAACCTATAATGTGAACGACGAATCACAATCTTGGACATCCTTGGCACTGTACAACTGCCATGTGGTAATGTTATTGAAATCATATGTAATGTTATTTATATAATTAGTGTTAACATATTCCACCTCAAACCCTCACCTCAACTATTGTTTAGGCCAATCTCCCACGTCACACCTATTTCTGAGGCCAACCTCCCACCAATTGTTAGGACGAACCTCCAACCTCCCATTGCCTGACAACGAACGCACGCACGCATGCATGCACACACGCACGCACGCTCGAACTTCATATATGTCAATAATATAATAATATAGCAAACATAGGAATACAGTAGTAAAAAATACTGTTTACCTAACCAGGCATACTCGTGAAATGGAGGGCACGTATTAAACAGAGTAATTTATATAATCACCACAATGTATTCGGGGCAAAGCGTACTGGGAGTGTATGGGGGGTGGGTACTTCGCCCCACAGCTCTGCCCCATATTGAATGTGTCATTGGAATTACTAAAATAACGTATGCCACATTTTCGCCTGCACGAATCACTAACACATATTATAACAATATGTATAGGTGAGCTATTTCACATTTTGGATTTGTTAAAGTACGTATGCTGTTGGGTCGGTTAAAGCTATTCAATTTGTTATAATAATTTGGCCAGCAAATTCAAATTGGTATAACTTACTATACGTGCTGCGCCTCCTCAAATCGAACGTGCCCAAATTGGTTTGGCATTATGGTGCATCGGTTTATTGGAAGGCAGCGGCACTAATAGTTGAATCTGCCGAAATAGAGCGGGTACCAATGGGCCACTTGGTACAAAAGCTTAATGTCAAGGCCTGTATCAGTTTCGTGGTTGTATCTTAATTAGTTGTCATGCTAGTCAGCCATTGGTATATCCAGTTAATTATGCCATCCCCGATACCATGGGCTTTTAATTTAAGTAGTAATCTTTGATGTGGCACTTTGTCAAAAGCTTTCTGAAAATCTAAATAGTTAATATCTACTTGTGATCCCTCGTCTATCCACTTAGTGATTTCTTAAAAAAAAACATAACATATTTGTTAAGCATGACCTCGCTTTTAGGAATCCGTATTGAGATTAATTTAATAAGGAAGTCCACCATACGGTATTTAAATAACCTTTCTAATATTTTACAAATCACTGACGCTAAGCTCACTGACTTATTTCTCGAACCTGTTTTAACTAATGGTGTGATGTTTGCTTCTTTCCATTCAAAAAGAGCAACTCCCTCTTTTAATGTCAACTTGAACAAGTGGTATACTGATTTGTTCTACTGTTTCCATTAGTAGTTTTGGAGGAATTCCATCCATTCACGGTGATTTATAATCCTTCATTGCCTTTATTTTCTTAGTTATCATTTCTGGAGTTACAATTACTGCCCTAAATATTCAGATTTAGGCTACTGAAATTTATCATCTGGAACTGAAGTAACCATTTAAGTTTTCCGCCATTAAAATCCATCGTGCTACTATATTTCCACTACTGTCTTCTACAGGTCCGACCTAGTCTTGTACATTTTCTTTACTCCTGACATATGCATAAAAAACTATTGCTGTAATTGTTTATGTTACATGCTAGTTGTTGCTCATAGCTTCTTTTAGATTTTCTAGTTTCATTTGTAGCTGCATCAAGTGCCTCTTTTCAATTTACATAGTCTTCATCATTTCTGGTATGCCTATAAACCCTCAACATTGTTTGCTTTAACACTATTTTTTTCTTATATCTTCTTTTGATAAGTGTTTCTTTCTGGACCATTTTCCTTGTTTTTTCAATGGAACAAATGTATTGATGATACTTTCAATTTCATATTTTAGGATGTTCCAACAGTCAATTGCGGTCTTATTCCTCAGCATGTTATATATAACACATTCTCTCACCTGGTTGGTTCTAGAACGTGCTGAGTAAGGAAGGTATCCTGATTTAAAAATATAAATCATTGGTCCTCTCCTCTTGTACTCTCTTGAGATTTCCATTGTATGTATATATGGTTAAAATCTCCCATTATGATACACTCCCCTTTACTAACTTCCTATATAGCGTTTTGTATTTTTGTTTGTTCTTAGTTTATGTTTGGACTTCGGTAAACCAATTCAATAGTTAATGTTGAATTTCCTGAAACTATCTTGCACAAAACAGCTTCATTGCAATCTGCTTCCCTTTCTAATTTTAGTTCGTAAACCTGAATAGATTATTTAACATATAAAAACTCCCCCTCCTCTTCTTCATATTCGATCTCTCCTAAACATTACATATCGGTTATACCAATTATGTGAGGGTCACTGTCTTCTACCATAATGTTTAATTTGTTTTTCTTATTTACTAAACTCCTAGCATTTAAACACACGCATTTATATCATGAATATCCTGTTTCATATATGTTTTTCGTACATTTTGTTTTTGATTTATCTGTACTAGTGGCCTCTTGTCCTCCTTGAGGCACTACTAAGTACCATCTGCGCTTCTAGTTTAAACAATGTTTACTACCAAAAATATTGGTTATGTTACCCATGCCACTATCTACTGCTGCTGAGATTTCATCCGCAAATACTGCTGCCCCCATTCCAATTAGATAACGCCTATTCCTCATGTACATATCAGCCCTCCCAATAACACTTCCCCACACATCCACAAATCCAACTTACTCTTCCCAACATAGCTTCTGGACTAGCATATTAATTGCCATCCCCGGGCAATTTCGATACCTCTGACACCTCCTTCCTATTACATGTAAAATCCCTGAGAGAACTACCTTCTCAACCAGCATCTGGTTTAGTGTTCTGACTAACTGCCTGTATTTCCTAACTATGGCAGTTGTATCTTCACTCTCTATGTTATTTGTCCCTACGTGTACTAAAACAGATCCACCCTTGCCCGAACCCATGATGTTTTCTGCCCTCTCAGTTATCGCCTCTATTTTGGCCCCGGGCAAGCAAACCACAACGTCAACTCCCTTGTTTAAGACTCTGTCGGTCTTCAAAACTATCAAGTCCCCCACAAACACCCTCGCTCTCTTCCTCATCTCCTCTATTACTACCTCAGAATAGCTCTTCCGTTGGATCCCTTCCGTCACATTCTGTCCTGCAGCTTTGTCGCCTGGCAGACTGTTATCAATATCCGTCTCATGGCTAAATTGCGCTCCCGTCGACTTCCCTCCTGACACCTTCCCTCCCGTCTCCCTCACTCCCATCGCCTTCACTCTCGACTCCTTCCCTCCCTTCTCCCCCACTTCCATCTCCTTCGCTCTAGTTGTCTTTCCCGTTTTTTCCTTCCTGTTTCCTTTCGTCCCGTCACCTTACGTCCCGTCTCCTTACGACCCGTCTCCTTATGTCATACTACGACGTGTCACCTTACCTCCTCTCAGCCTCCTCCCAGTATGAGGTGAACTCTCCCTAGCATTTGTCTCATCGTCTTCCTCCACTTTATCATTTTCGCCCCCCCCACCTGAACCTCTGGCACAACCCAGCTTTTCCCTTCCCATCACTGCCATAACGAGCAGCCTCAGCTGTTCCAACTGCACCTCTAGTTCCTTCATCTTCGCACACCCCCTACACCCCAAACTAAACTATCCGCCTGAACATCAGCCCATGACTTCTCACACCAGGACTTGACGAAGTCCACCCAGTTGCTGCAACTGCCGCATATTTCACGGCGCCATTACATTATTTATTCTTGATTTGATTGCTACGTTAGCCTTTAATAAGGCTGTTTTTTTTTTCAAAATAATATTTTATGTCTGATTAACTATGTCTTTTCTCGTATAAGCCAAAACAAATGCCTGCCACCTAGCGAATACAGACAACACTGTGTAAACAAAACAATTTAACAAGATTTGCCATCCAAGCCAAAGGCCCTGATGGCAAGTGGACAAGGAAGCCATTGGCTTATCGAGAGTCCAACAATTTTCATCTACTTATAACCCGCCCTCCTGAGATATGTGTCAACCTTGTTTTTAAACATATTCACGCTGCTAGCAGTTACACAATCTGTAGACAATGTGTTCCATTCATTTATTGTCCTCTGTGAGAAAGAGTGCTTCCTGATGTCCAATCTACATTGATCCTTTACTAATTTTACCTCATGTCCTCTAGTTCTGCTATCCTTCTTGAGTGAGAAAAACATATTTCTATCAATATTTTCATACCCATTCAATATCTTAAAAACTTCAATCTGATCTCCTCTTAACATCCTTTTCTCTAGAACACATACTCCAGAGTTATTGACTTCCCGAGAGAGTACATCATTCCATTTCAGCTTTGAATGAATAACAATGCCCAGATGTTTGTAAGTATCATCTCTCACCACCTCTTCCCCTTAATACAAATAGATTTAGGAGGTGTTTTCTTTCGCTTAAAATCAATACATAGCATAGTCTTCGTGACATTTAGCTGCAAAAAAACTGTCATCACACCACTTAACAAATTCATTGATTTCTCGAAGGTAGCCAGAAAGAATCATCATCATTGTTAACCGTGCCAACAATGACACTGTCGCCTGCATATTTGACCAGTGGATGGACATTGTCAGTACTTTTGTAGTCAGAAGTGTAGAGTGTGTACATGAAAGGTGCCAGAATTGTGCTTTGATGTGCGCCTGTATTCGTGTGGACGGTAGGAGACCGAACGCCTTCGAGACTGACGTACTGACATATGTTAGTTAAGTTTCCAAAGATCCATTAAACATACGATGATAGCACATTCATGACTAATAGTTTTCGAACAAGAATATGAGGCTGAATAGTTTTTAAAACACTGGATAAATAAAGAAACATAAGTGGAATAGCATTGCCTGCCACTTATAGAACTGGATCATCGATACATATGTTTCTCTTATAGGCAAACTGTAATGGATCAGTGAAATATTTCAATAAAACGGATATTTTATTGAGAACTATTCGCTGATAAGCTTTCATAACAGTTGACGTCAGGGCGACAGGACGGAGATCACTCATAAACAATATAACATATTTCTTAATTTCTTCATCAGTTAACCAATGAGAATCGTCGTTGTATAGCTGACTCCGCACTACGAATTGTCGGTCTCAAATCGATCAGGGGAAAGAATATAGCAACAACGTGTTATAGGAAAGAACCAACATCGTGTCAGATCGTGTCTGCCCTGCAAGAGCTGCAGTAACATAAACCATTGACCTCGCAGCTGACGGCGCCCATCATTGCCAGTCGAGTCTGATCATGACGATGATTAGGGTTTACTATTACCAAAACACTTTCGCAGTTTAAATATAACAGTCGATTAATATAAAATGCTTACCTTCTGAGTTGGTAGCCCAGAAGCAGACCCATGCCAAGAGCAGAACTCGAAGCAGAAGCCCGGGTGGCGGCAGTGGCGGTGGACGAATCGGCTTCTTCGAACAGCGCCGCGGCATCTTCGCTCTTCAGCTGGGATGTTCACTGTAGCACAGTCTCACAGGATCACTCCTGATGCAGTCGGATGACAAATCGCCAAAGCAATGTGTCACTGACTGACGTTCTGACACTGCGGGCGGTATTTTATACAGTAACATCGCATTAGAATATCGATAAAGGGCGTTACGAAACAACTTGGCGTTATGTGATAGGCCATTAACACAAGTGACGTAGATCATTTGCCCAGTGAGTAGTTCGTGCTTTGTTATCCATTACATATGCCTGACAATCAAGCCATCGGGAATGCCGCTCTCTCTCTCTCTCTCTCTCTCTCTCTCTCTCTCTCTCTCTCTCTCTCTCTCTCTCTCTCTCTCTCTCTCTCTCTCTCTCTCTCTCTCTCTCTCTCTCTCTCTCTCTCTCTCCCTCCCTCTCTCTCTCTCTCTCTCTCTCTATCTATCTCTCTCTCTCTCTCTCTCTGTATCTCCCTTCCTCCCTCCCCGCCCTCCCCCTCCCTCGCTCCCCCTCCCTCCCCCGTCCCTCCCATAACCGCATTCAAATGTTACAGCGCCTATTCAATGATATGCGTCAATACTAAATCCAGTTCAAAGCCCGAATAATCAGGTCATTATTGGCACTGATCACAATTTTTACTACATAAAGATTGAGCCATTTCATATATATATATATATATATATATATATATATATATATATATATATATATATATATATATAATATGGAATAAGGGGTACTCCACTCAAGTGGTATTATAGTTATATCACGAATAGACAACATTTATGTTATTATCTCCTATTCAAAATGAAGAATTGTGTCTAACAATGTCTAATATGACAATTCAGCGCACAAATTATCAATTATGTTTATAGACCGTCAATAACACACAAATGCATAATACATAAAGAATTCAGCGCATGTTCACATGTGAGCTGTCGTAGCTTAGTGGTGGAGGGTTCGTTTTGCGGAGCACCATGCACCAGGATCGCCTCAATGCGTGGGTGCTACTTCATGTACAAAAGGATATCAAACTAGACATCCAAGCAATTATTGACAAGTACAGCAGGAACGACATGAGTATAATGCTTTTAATTAATCATCTTAGCTCTCATTGAATTGATGCCCACTGGCAGGAACGACATGAGAATAATGCTTTTAATTAATCATCTTAGCTCTCATTGAATTGATGCCCACTAGCATGTACACTAGATGTACAATACAATAATGCATTAAGAGTCCTTGATCTAATTTTGTTTTGTTCATTTCATTAATGTTATGATAGAATTATTAATGGTGGTTCAAAAATTATCTACCAGAGGTCTGAACATACGTCTTCTACGTAGTGCCTCGGAATATACCATTTTAAGAACAGGAAATACATTCCCCGGACCTTCTTTCATGGGTGGCTCCGCCCCCCGTTGGTCAAATCCTAGATCCGCCGCTGCCACACATTGTCAATCAGCGAGACTAAACAAAAGGGAATATTGCACTGAATGAAATTAATAAAATAATAACAAGAACATTAAAGAGAAAAACATTTTAATCGTACATACAGCGGACTGAACACGGGACCTTCCACGCGCAAAGCGAACGGTCTACCGCTAAGCCGCGACAGTTCACATGTAAAGTTGCATTGGATTCGTTATGTATTACGCAGTTCGTCGCGTGACATTGTCGTCTTTACTGTAAATTTTGTTTTAAGCATATTCAGTAGGTCTATTTGGACATAAAAGAATCGGATTCGCGAAAGGCTAAATCAGTTGCGGATGGAGTAGTATGCTACTGCCCCGTGAACAGAAATGGCACAGCTGTCTAGTGTAATATTTAATCGACTCAATAATGGCGACAATATTCTGACGTTGATCGCTCTCACTGACAACATCCTGGAGATACGGCACTACTTCTAAATACAATGACATTTACCTGCTGTCAGTGCACATGCATTGGGAGGCTTTTCTGACATGCGTGTATTTTGATTATATGTGACACCTTACGTTATATCATGCTGAAGCAAATTAAAATTATTGCACTTAACGTAGTGTTTCCTATTTGTGAGATTGCTCTTTAACCACTTTAGTGGAGAACCATTTATTCCATAGAATTCAAGTTTATGTAATATAATTTGGTGGTCAATCGTATCGATAGCTTTATTAAATAACACAATGCCCCCCCTTCATAAACATCATTAATAGTATCAATGATGTTTATGGCAACCGAGTTCACGCTTTGATATATAACAATACTCTTTAGTTGCACACAAATAAGTTAATGTGTTTTGCAGACAACACGTTACATTTTCCATACCAGTATGTCAGCCTGTTGCATAACTAATAGCTAGAACAAACAGGTGATTTAGTGAGACCCACTAGTGGACCGAAGATAATGCGTCCCTGGAGACAGCAGCATGATTGTGCAGTTGTCCTATTCAATTTCAAATAATACTGTCCCATTTATCATATATTATCATATATTATGTCTTATATTTTCCAAAGCCTTCCAATATGCACTTTGTTGACCTTTCATTAATGACTATTAATTATGTTTATGCCCCTATAAAACATATACAATCATATTCTATGGTATATAGTGTGCTGTTTTGAAACAGATAAACCATGGAAAACAATAGGTTAAAGTAAATCATGGTAAACCATGGTAAAATACCATGATATACCATGGAAATCATGGTAATCCATGGTGTTTTGAAACAGGGAAACCATGGTAAAATAATGTTGCTCTTTGAAACAGGTAAACCATTGTATATCATACATTTACCATAATATAATAATATAATAATATATGAAGAAAAACATGGTCTATAACAGTGTTCCATGTAATACAACGAAATACCATGGTATACCATGGTATGCCATGATATTCCATGAGGAAGAGATATATAAATTGGATGAGAGAGAGAGAGAGGGGGGAGGAGAGGGAGGAGAGAGAAGGAAGAGAAGAAGATAGAGAGAAATGGTGGAGAGAGAAGTGGGAGGAGAGAGAGATGAGGAGAGAGAGGGGGAAGAGAAGAAGAAGAGAGAGAGAAACGTGGAAGAGGGAGGGGAGAGAGAGATAAATAGGAGAGAGATAGAGGGGTGGATGAATGGGAAGGGGAGAGAGAGGGATATAGAGGGTGGTAGAGGAGGGAGAGATAGGGAGATAGAGATGGGTAAGGAGGAGGTGTGAGAGAGAGGAGGGGAGAGATAGGGATAGAGTAAGAGAGAGAGACAGGTAGAGACATAGAGACGGAGGGAGAGAATGAGGGAGGGAGGGAGGGAGGGAGGGAGGGGGAGGGGGAGGGAGGGAGGGAGAGAGGAAGATACATGGAGAGAGAATGAGACGGAGAAAGAGAGGGAGGGAGACAGAGGGGAGATATATAGAGACATAGGGAGGGAGGAAGGGAGAAATATATCCCTCTCTCTCCCCATATCTCTCCCTTTCTTCCTCCCCCTCATATATATATATATATATATATATATATATATATATATATCCCCTCCGCTCTCCCCTCTCTATGTGTGTGAGTGGCAGGTAGAGACAGAGATAGGGATGGAGAGAGAAAGATATAGGAGGGAAGGAGGGAGGGAGGGAGACATAGGGGTGAGAGAGAGAGAGAGAGAGTGATACGGGGGAGGGAGAGAGAGGGGGGCGAGAGGAGAGAGAGAGAAATATGGGAGAGAGAGGGAAAGAGGGTATAGAGCGGGGGTAGAGAGAGGGAGACGGATAGAGCGAGGAAGGAGGGAGTGAGGGAAAGGGAGGTGGATAGGGAGAGAGAGAGTGAGAGAGGGGGAGGAGAGAGATGACAGAGGAAAATAGGGTATAGAGAAGAAATGTGGGAGAGGGGAGAGAGAGAGGGAAGAGGAGAGAGGGGTGGGAAAGAGAGAGTGGGGGTGGATAAGGGGAAGGGGAGGGAGATACGGGGAGAGAGAAGAGGTAGGAAGGGACATAGGGAGAGAGATGGGGAGAGAGGGAGAGAGAGATAAATGTAGAAAGAGAGAGAGAGAGAGAGAGAGAGAAGGAGAGAGGCGGAGATTTAGAGAGGGGGGAGTGGCGAGAGGGGAGAGAGAGTATATTTTGGAATTTCATAACTCATGCACAAGAAACAACACGTGTAACAGTAGGTAAAAATAAATGTAAGTAATCATCAGTAAACTGGTCGCTGTCAACCATTATTATTATAACGTGTTATGATTGTATTGCTTAGTAATAACACAATAATCAGAGAATCACAGAGAATCACAAAAATTAATGGAGAAATGTATGTACATGTTACTAAGGTGGATATGTTTACACCATATTAAGACGACAATGTCACGAGACGGCCTGCAGAATACATAACGGATTTAGTGCAACGTTACCTGTGAGCCGTCATGGCTTAGCGGTAGACCGTTCGCTTTGCGTGTGGAAAACCCTGGGTTCAATCCGCAGTATGTCTGATTACAAATGTTTCTCATTTAATGTTATTATTATTTTATCGATTATATTTAGTGCTATATTCGCTTATGTTTAAGTTCGCTGATTGACAATGTTTAATTGTATCATCATATTTCTGAAATGAACAAAACAAAATTAGATCAAGAACACGTTGAAGCATTTTATAAATTAGTGTAGTGTACGTACAGTTAGAGAATTAAATTGCAACAACAAAGCAGATGTATACAGTACGACAGCAATAGTATTAACTAATAATACTAAATGTTCACATTAGGTGGTAGGCACCGGCAATAGTAGCACGTGTTAGAAGGAACAATTGGTGTGTGCAACAAATCAGACACGGTGGAAAGTATCATAGTTCAGCTAGAGCGTCATATCCCCTTACAACACATGCCTTGACTGATGATACAAAACGTTTTAATTTGGGTTTATTTTGAATGATAGGTGGAATTATATTCCAGCTCAACGGGCCTTTACATAACAACCTTTTTGATGATCTTACAGTATAACTGATGAAAGGACATAACATTACATGTGAGGTAGGTCTTGTTTCGTGAATATCATGGGTAAATAAAAAAAAATATCAGATAAAGTATATGGAAGGCTCCCATGAAAATAATAATACATACATTTTGCAACTTCAATTTGATAGCTATCATATGATTTTATTAAATTTAAGCATGTAAAGAGGGTGTGAGGGTGTTCATAATAACCTATTTTAAGAATGGAGCGAACAATTTTTTTTGCATAATGAATAATTTTGTAATACGAGTTTTACATGTGGATACCCTCAAGATGATTCCATATGTCAATTAGGAATACGCTAAAGTGAAATACATCGTTTTACTTGCGCTTTTGAGAAAACAGTATTTTCCCTTTTCTATCAAAAGCGCCACAAAACTCCATCATAAAACAACCGATGTAAAACGGGTACGTGGATGTGGGCTAATAACTATGCATGGGGGAGTTGGCATTATTGGGGTCAAATGAAATGGCTGGTACACAGTGCCCCTGTTTGTACGTTTAAAATGTCCTGCTTTACAACATATTTTTAATAATATCTTAAGCAAATACAATTTCGGGCCACTTTCTGCGATAATCGGTCAAGGAAAGTGTGTACCTCTCGGCGTGTGTGACTGGCTGCA
>OY759261.1:10460513-10543789 GCA_963662155.1 Lamellibrachia columna
AATTTTAAACACTTCTATTTAGTTTCCTCTTAGTTTCCTGGTATCTAATGTTGTCAAACCACTTTGTAATAAGCGGCATTCATAACTAAGGTCTCTTAATTCTGGAATCATTTTAGTTGCTCTTCGTTGTATTTTTTCTAGCTTGTCTATGTCCTTATTACGATACGGCCTCCATGCTTGTATACAATATTCAAAATGTGGTCTAACTATTGCTTTGTACAGGGGTACAATTAGCTCTTTCTCCTTATTCGTGTCCTTTTCTTGTGTGGTTCTACCTAGTACAGCATCACCCATTTTATATTCTTCGTCCATGTTTCCATGTCCTATATGTTTGCATTTACATCACCCATTTTATATTCTTCGTCCATGTTTCCATGTCCTATGTGTATGCATTTACACTTCCCAAAATTTAATAACATTTGCCATTTTTCTGACCATTTAACTAATTTATCTAGATCATCCTGTAAACTTTGTTTATCTGTATCATTAGTAACCTTTTTGAATACTTTTGTGTCATCTGCAAATTTGAGTACTTTGCTAGATAGGTAATCTTCCAAATCATTTATATATATATATATATATATATATATATATATATATATATATATATATTAAAAACAGTATAGGGCCTAATACCGATCCCTGTGGTACCCCACTCAGAACAGAATTCCAGTTTGACATCTCACCATCTACTATTACTCTCTGTCTCTGTGTGTAAGCCACTTTTCTATCCAGTTTATTACATCATTACCTATACCATGGGCTTTTAGTTTAAGTAACAATCTTTGATGTGGCACTTTATCGAAAGCTTTCTGAAAATCTAAATATACAACATCCACTGGTGGCAAGTCATCTACCCACTTTGTAATTTCTTCCAAAAAACATAAGAGAGTGGTTAGACATGAC
The DNA here is from genome assembly GCA_963662155.1 of Lamellibrachia columna. Lineage (NCBI taxonomy): Eukaryota > Metazoa > Annelida > Polychaeta > Sabellida > Siboglinidae > Lamellibrachia > Lamellibrachia columna. The sequence goes on from OY759261.1 coordinate 10,461,420, forward strand.
CTTGCTTTTAGGAACCCATGTTGAAATGTATTTATTAATTAATGTTTTACAAGGAATTCCACCATGTGGTCTCTAGTTAATGTTTCGAGTAATTTACATACAACTGATGTTAAACTGACTGGTCTGTAATGTTCTGGTTTGTTCCTCGATCCTTTCTTAAATAGCGGTATAATGTTTGCTTCTTTCCATTCTGAAGGAACTATTCCTTCTTCTAGTGACAAGTTAGACACTTTTGCTAGCGGTGTACTAATTTGCTCAACAATTTCCTTAAACAGTTTAGGTGGTATCCCATCAACTCCAGGTGATTTATTATATTTCATCTTCTTAATTTTCTTTGCTATCATTTCAGGAGTTACAAATAACTGCCCCAAATGTTCTGATTTATTGCCCTCAAATTTAGTAAATGAAAGTGGAAGAGAGCTGATATCTTTTGTGGTAAAAAACTGAGCTGAAATACTCATTCAGGACCTCTGCCATTTTAAACCCGTCTGAAGTTATGTTTTCACTGTTGTTTTCCAGTGGTCCGACCTTATCTATAACTTTCTGTTTACTCCTTACATAAGCATAGAAACTCTTGCTCTCATTTGTTACGTTACTTGCCAACCCTTAAATCACATATGCAATGTATCTTTCCAAACAGGTGTGTTCCCAACCAAATTAAAATTACGAAAATTATTCCAGTATTTAAGGCTAGGGATAAGTGTGTATTCACAAATTATAGACCTATATCTTTACTACCGCAATTAAAAAAAATTCTGGAGAAATTATATAACGCTAGATTGGACAATTTTCTAATTAGGTATGATTTACTTTGCCCAAGCCAGTATGGGTTTAAATCTAATATGTCAAACTCTCATGCTATTTTAGAATTGGTTGAAGAAATGACTAATTGTCTAGACAATAATAAATATTATATTGGTGTATTTATAGATATGAAGAAAGCATTTGATACAGTTGATCATGATGTAATGGGAAAACAATACATTTCTATGGTGTTCGTGGTACAGAAAATAGTTTGTTCAGCATATAAATTGTGATTCTGAGGTACTTAGGGTGTGTTGTGGTGTACCACAAGGTTCCATCTTAGGACCGAAATTATTTATAATGTATTTCAATGACATTTTTACTGCTTCAAAACTGTTTAACTATATTCTATTTGCAGACGACACGAACATGTTCTATTGTAATAATTAATTTATCACGCAGACAAATGCTGAGCTCAATAAGCTCAATGTGTGGTTTTCAGTGAATAAACATAGCAAAAACAAATTACACGATTTTTGGAAATAGCGCATTGAAAATGTCTGTCTCTCTATATATAAAAATAAGCAATGTCACAATTAATAGAGTTGAAGCAAATAAATTTTAGGTGTATTGATTGATGACAAATTAACATGGAAACATTTTTCTCTTGAAATCTAACTTTCAACGTGTAGTGCGGTTATGTACAAAACTAGTTTCTTAATTGACAGACGTGGGATGCGTATTTTATATTACTCTCTTTTCGCCTTACATTATGCATTGTGCTGACATATGGGGAAATACATATGCGGGAAACTTAAAATGCTCAGTCTTGTTACAGAAACAGGTTGTAAGATTATTTGATATTTAAAATAAATTAACTTGTGTTTGTATGTATGTGCTGACATATGGGGAAATACATATGCGGCAAACTTAAAATGCTCAGTCTTGTTACAGAAACAGGTTGTAAGATTATTTGATATTTAAAATAAATTAACTTGTGTTTGTATGTAATATGTTGATGTTGTTGAAATAAACTTTATTATTATTATTATTATAGATATGTGTTTGTAGAGCTGGAGGATCACTGTCGACGTTATGCTGAACGGAAATATCTTGTCCACACATGTGCTATCAACAAATAACAAAACTGCTACAAGACAATATCCAAAGCTGATTCTTAGTAGACATACCCAGGCATGGGCGGACTTGCCCCATGTCACGGCAAAACCCCCACACACATACTTTAAACGTTAAACACACATACTTTAAGCTTTAGGCTTTAAACTTGCCCTGTGGCACATAGGCGGACGTGCTCCAACACAGGTATATATTTGGTGGGGGAGGGGCAAATAAATATAAATGACACTGGATAGAGTAACAACGTAAGATCCAAACAATAGCTCTGATTTAAGGGCTTTACTCAGCTCTCTTAACGTCTAACCAACGCCACTTACAAATACTGAAATGTTATCGAAACAAAACTTCAGCAACATCAGCTCACAACTTTTTTGCCAGCAACTCGTGGACGCCAGTTTCCCGTTGCAGGTAGTTTGATGATCGTGTGACTAACTCGTGCGACCGAAATTACTAAATTCTGCAAAGGCAAGGAATAAAAGCCGGTTGGCGGACTTGCCTCGGAGACGGACTAGCCCCATTCTCCCCTGGTGTTCTTGTGAAAGGATTATTCTGGAGACATCACCATGTCGCAATCAGTCCCCTCCTTCCATTAGTCCGCGTTCATCTCTCTGAGCCCCACATAGCCTCTGCCCGACCGCAGCCTGACGCCCGTCTGTTTAAAGGCTGATTTAAGGTTATTCTCAAAAAATGGTAGCCATAACGGAGATACAGGAATAACAACGTCGACCTTCTTCAAGGTGTTTTTAAATGATATCACGCGAAAATAAATTATGGAAGAGTTGCAAACCCCCAGAACAGTATTTCTTAATATATATAATTATGTATTGTGTGGCATAATGAACGTAGGGTCCCAATTTACGATGACAAAATTAAAGGGGCATACTCCTGGATGCACTTACTTTGTTTGAATTAGGTTTTTTTATTTCATGACATTCGTGTTCAACATCCAAATACCACTGGGAGTGAAAATATATCTTGTACATGCTTAAGTTTATATCATTATTTTATTGTATTAATTGTCAGCATTAATATATTTTATGCAATTCGTAAACATAATCTTCCTATAAAAAATAAAACCCCAATATCTTCTTGAATCAATGTCAAATCCATGGCTTTCCCAAAACAAAGCCGAACGTGATATTCTTAAACGTGAGGTGGTTCCTGTCATTGACATTTTTTCTCAGGGGAAATGTATTAAATCTATTTCCCCCTGATCCAAGTTTACCCTGTTTCAAATTGTCTAACGTTGTTCTGGTTGTAAAGTGCATCAATTGTTTTACTTATATCTTTCATATAATGGAAGTATTCAGAGTGCCCTGTTCAATATTTGAATAGTCAACATAATCTTCGTAAATGTATTAGTTAAGCATTAGTGACTGGATGAAAGTATTTGCTTGCAATTGATTCACACTAAGTGTTTCTTACAATTGCATCCAACTCTTGTTCTACATAGTTATTACTATAGAAAGATGCAACCAGTGGTCGTTTCATTTAAAGTAATTTGATTGGTGTTCGGACAGATGCCCGTTAAACAGTTTAACGCTTCCTAGACTGGCCATGCCCACGGCTGTGTTGGCGCCCAGCTGAGCAACTGCATAGTTCCGACTCAGCCCTTGTCTTCTGAAGGACACTCTTTATATATTTCCCTCCATCCTGGACAACCTCCAATGAATGTGTTGTATGCGGTGTTGAAGCAGCTTGAGCGATCCCATGAAACATGCTGGGTGGAGATGGATGACCCCTTCACCATAACACCGTGTGTGGTCACAATCCTGAAGATTGTGCATCCATGTCTGCCTTTGCTGCCATCAATTGATGGAATATGACAAAACTTTAGATTAATGGTCTTCCGCTTTACCCCAGTCGCATAATGCATGTGCAATATGTGTTCCTGCATCACTTCCCTATTGCCTTATCGGCAGATCTCTTTGTCGCGCACCAACGCCGTCACAAGGGCCTTTACACACACCCTTACCCCAATCCGTTGCCATACCCTTAATTATGTATAACAATATACTTCAGTGGCTTTTAGATGTAACTGTCTATTACACATTTTATTTTGTTTAATCCATTTCATACAAACTACATTTCCAATTGTAGATTATTATATTACAGTGGACTCCGATTAATAGGATCACTTCATTCCAGAGCAATTTTATTGTGTTAAGCGGTTGATTTTCTCAAAGGGAAATATGGCAGCTGGATAGGATGTTTTTATTTTACTTGCATAGTTAGTGCAATTGTGTTATGCCCAAAATGTAGAGTGGGTTTTTCTGAGTAAAACACGAAAAAAATCCCACATATTTTGGATATGTTAAAAGAATATGCAGGTGAACACAACAATCCAAACCAGACGACCATGTAATTTTAAATCTCAGAATGTGTTCTTTCTCGCAGCCAAAATGTAATTTCTTGTAAATGTCCATCGATGATTGAATGAAGGCATTGATTACATGGTAGATGCAAGGTTTATCCATGAATAATACCAATTCAGAGTTATGTCATTGTTATAAAAGTTAATTGTATTGACAATAAACACACAAAGGTATTGGAATACGCTGGAAACACATGCTGAGTAATTATCTCTACCTGCCATGTCTCCCCTTACATCAGTTTCGAAGAAACGATTAACTCATAATATGTAGCAATGAATGTACTGAACACACATAATAATGGAAGTATTTAGAGTAACCTATTCAGTATTTGAATAGTCAACATTATCTTCGTAAAAGTATTTGTTATGCATTAGTGACTGGATGCCAGGATTTTCTTGCAATTGATCCACACTAAGTGTCTCTTTCAGTGGCATCCGACTCTTGTTCTATAAAGTTAATACTCCTGGGTGACTTATTTTGTTTGAATGAGGTTTTATTATATCATGGCCAAATACCATTGATTGCTAAACAATCGTATTGTGCATATCTAAGTTAATGACCGTCTTAAATAGTGTATTAGTGCTAACGTGTTGAACATAATTTTATTGCATTTCAGCATTAATATTTTGCATAGAATTTCGTAAAGGTTAATATTCCTTTTTGGTTCTCATGGGAAACTTATTAAATCTGTTTCCCCCTGATCCAAATTTACCTTTTCAAATTGTTTAACGTTGTTCTGGATGCAAAGTGTATACATTGTTTTAATTATTTATTTCATATAATGGAAGTATTTATTTATATATTTGACTTGTCAACATTATCTCCGTAAATGTATTTGTTATGCATTAGTGACTGGATGACAGGATTTCTTCGTCCCTGCTACATGACTCCATAGTAGCTACGTACATATTTGATTGATATTCTCGTATGACAAATGTTCTTACATAGACAAAAGTCAAACCTTGGGCGAAACTCGTGGGGGTTGGTCTGTGTTGCAATGGATACTTTCAATATTATTTAAGTTTATGTACTTTTTCACTTTTTTACATGCTCAACGTATCGTTTATTTAATAACAACACTACTATATAGGTAACAAGGTTTTTCAAGTCAAATGTGGTAGTTCGCGCTACAAGTTATCATTTTTATCTAATTCTGCAGTAGTAGACGTAATTATGTAAAGTGGGAAATTGTTCTGCCACAGTCATTTTGATTCTACTAAACGGCCCATTCTGTAATCCGTGATTCTAACAAAACAAAAACACCATATATTTACGGCGTTTTGGATTATTAGTAGACTGTTACTTTTTCAATGCCAATTAAACCGCATATATATCCAGCAAATAGCAAGTCCATAAATAAATGTTTAGTGCAATACACATGTGTGGAACAATACGTTTTATGAAGTCTCCTAAGATTATACAATTTGAACCATACCGTATGTGGGGCAAGTTGAAATAGCCGGAGAGGCACACATTGTAATATATAAATTTGTTAAAAAACTAATTATCTCATTTATGGATACTTACTTTAACAATGTTCTAGAAACATGTGCCAACAGAAGACTGTGTCAACAAATTTCTGCACTGCGGGCATTTGTTCTATCCTCCTGATGTTCTATTTTATACAAAATTTTCAGTTGTGGAGGAGTCAGTGCTATTTAAGAAAGGATCGAGGAACAAACCAGAACATTACAAACCAGTGAGTTTAACATCAGTTGTATGTAAGTTACTCGAAACATTAATTAGACACCACATCGTGGAATTCCTTGTAAAACATAAATGAACAAATACATCTCAACATGGGTTCCTAAAAGCAAGTTCATATCTAACGAATCTGGGTAGATGACGGGTCACCAGTGGATGTTGTATACTTAGATTTTCAGAAAGCTTTCGATAAAGTGACACATCAAAGACTATTACTTAAACTAAAAGCCCATGGTATAGGTAATGATGTAGTCAATTGGATAGAAAAGTGGCTTACACACAGAAGACAGAGAGTAATAACAGATGGTGAGATTTCAAACTGGAAATCTGTTTTGAGTGGGGTACCACATGGATCAGCACTAGGCCCTATACTGTTTTTAATATATATATATATATATATATATATATATATATATATATATATATATATATATATATATATATATATATATATATATATATATATCTATCTATATATATATATATATATATATATATATATATATATATATATATATATATATATATATATATATATATATATATATGATTTGGAAGATGACATGCCTAGCAAAGTACTGAAATTTGCAGATGAAACAAAAGTATTCAGAAAGGTTACTAATTATACAGATAAAGAACATTTTACAGGATGATCTAGATAAATTAGTTAAACGGTGATAAAAATGGAAAATATTATTCAATGTTGGGAAGTGTAAATGCATACAAATAGGACATGGAAACATGGACGAAGAATATAAAATGGGGGATGCCGTATTAGGTAGAAACACAAAGAAAAGGACTTAGGTGTAACATTTAGTGCTGACATGAAAGTCTCAAAGCAATGTGTGATTGCAGCTTCGAACATAAATCAAATTATAGGGCTAATTAGGAGAACCATCATGTATAAGGAGAAATAGCTATTTGTACCCCTATACAAAGCAATAGTTAGACCACATTTGGAATATTGTATACAAGCATGGAGGCCGTATCGTAAGAAGGACATATACAAGCTAGAAATAATACAAAGAAGTTCAACTAAAATTATTCCAGAATTGTGAGACCTTAGTTATGAATGCCGCTTATTACAAAGTGGTTTGACAACATTAGAGACCAGGAAACTAAGAGGAAACTAAATAGAAGTGTTTAAAATAGTGAATGGTTATGAGGATGTTGACAGGAATATGTTCTTCAAACTTAAAGGAAGCGGTAGAACCAGAGGACACAAAGCAGCATTAGTTAAAGAACAGCATAGTTTGGACATTAGAAAGTACTCTTTCTCACAGAGGGTGATATATGAATGAAACAAACTGCCAAATGATTGTGTTAATGCTAGTAGTGTGAATATGTTTAAAATTAACAGATATCTGATAAGGGCGGGCGACACATAGATGATAAAATTGTTGGACTTTCGATAAGCCAATGTCCTTGTCCACTTACCATGTGGAACTTGTTGCCTGGGATGGCAGTCTTGTTAAATCTTTTTAAATATGGGGTATGAAAGCCGGACCCGGACGCCGGACCGAGAAGTTAATTTGAATAAAATAATTATATTGACATAGCAAACATCAAGAGAAGTGCCGTAAATATAAATATGTGTGTATAGTAGATTGTGTCACCTCAAATTAAAACATACATCCTAATCAATATTCTAATATAATCAATGGGTAGGCCTATATATCTAGGTCGTAGTGCCCTGCACGGGCAGGGCTCACATTTATTATTCCTCAACAGTCGAGGTAGGGTGGCTCCTAAGCCCCGCTCAGTTGTAGTGTAATTGACAGTTGCCGCTTGTCGCGCGCTCACAGCTGAACTATTGCACTTTTGAATCGTAAATGTTGTTGCTTCAAGAATATATATATATATATATATATATATATATATATATATATATATATATATATATATATATATATATATATATATATATATATATATATATATATAACAACAGGGCAACGACATTAGCGACACTGTGCAGACAGCAATGCAGATACCACGTAAAACCCCTACAAAATACATGTAATAAATTGTGGTAACCAATTCCATATACTGGTATCGACTTTTAAAATGAGGTTTAAAATCAATGGTTATAATTTATATATTTTAATGATAGTCACGACAGCATGAGTTACAGTGGTATCTTACTCTTTTTTTTCAATAATTGTTTCTAACGATATACAATGCTATATACACATGATACGATGAGCCGAAGTTCTGTCAACCCATCAACTTACACCAATTAAAGCAATAGGTGTATGTTGAGTTTATGCGTAACGCAAAACTGCGATAACAGTAGTGAAGTCACTCATAGGTTTACAGAACAATCATATAGCAATAAATAATGCACTAACACTTTAAATAATACGTACATATGCACATGCTTGCACATAATGATAACAATAACAGTGTAACATAGCAACATAACAAGTGATCTATTTACTTATTTAAACTTTTAGATTGAACACTTGGTCTCTCATTCGAGGGTGCATTCCGTTCAAGTTGGATGTTTCAAACAAAGGGAATTAGCAGGCAGGTGAATTAATTGGCCAATCTCTGTAAATAAACCTTGTCAACTGAGAAAGGCAATGAGATCAGGCCTGAATGGTCCCGCATATTTGCTCAGTAAGAAAGATATGGACCGTGACATGGCTGCACTGACTGTTAGCACTTGGTGGTAATGTGCGAAACTTCAGTGTGGCAGGGACTGCCGTTAACAAGAAGAGGTGCATCCCCAAAAGCTCAGTGGTAAATGATTTATTTAGTGTAATGCTTGCCTGCATACACAGGTGGCAATTGTGACCACACCAGGGAAGCCAATCGCAATCGACCCCCAAAGTTATGTGTTGACGTGCAAACTTAAGAACATAAACATGAACCCTCTTTATTTTGACCAACGATCAAGCACGCTACATTCTTGCTGGTATTTTTTGCATATCAATTGTTTTATGATTTTACTACACGCTTCTAGTGTTTAGCAAATGTTTATAAACTTGTAAAAACAAAACAAATTACTACATCAAAAATAGATTTATTTCAAGTCACATCCCTTTGAATATGGAGTTACATAACAAAATTAATGTCACAAAAATCGTCATAACAATTTTTTTTAAGTTCAGAACCTCACCGTATTTCGTCAGATTAATTACCTGGCGGTACTAGTTCATATAACAAACATATTGAGGTCGATGTTGAAACGTTTGAGCAATGACCATTCAAAACTGCATAACACCTGACTATTTCATTCACATTTTCCTTTAGAGGCGATCGATTCCAAAGTTGTGACGATCAGATCGAGTTGAAACTTCACCACGTTGTAGATTTGATCCATATAAGTCGATTTGCCCAAAAACGAATTGGGATTGACGGTCAAACATAAGTGGCAAAGCTGAAGAGCTATACGTATATCAAACAAATTCGTAAAAATCGTCCTAACTCTTTTTTAAACTTATCCAGATTTCATCATAATAAAAAATCTACGTCATATATTACAGCATAATGAGGTGGTCGTTCAAATTATTGAGGTGTGACAATAAAAAACATGTCATGCGGTGTTTGAGATGCGCGACCTGGATGCGCGTGGGCAAGAGGAGCGAGGTGGAGGGCAGTGTGTCCATGGGTCATTAAGTGTCTACTGCGTTTGGCTTTGAGGGCACTGCCCGGCCAGCAGCGTTTACAGGCAAGAATACGTGGAGTTATTAATATTGACAGGAAGTGTACGTCAATATCCTTACAAAGGAATTATGTACGAACAAAACATACGGGCACGCACGCACACGTATACACACACGACTCTATATGTAGATGATTTGTTGCCAGGCTGCATGAGTTTACCAGAAAATCTCCTGTACTCTCGAGGGAACGGCGTTTTAGTTTCAATCTGCTAATTTAAATATCTAATCCATTAGTATTTTAAGTTAGCGAATGCGACACCGGGAGCACACGCTAAGGACATAAGTTGAACAGTGCATCACTTCTATTCCTCACGACAGATGTTTCTATTGTATTTTTCCATTTCCCTGTTAGATTGAAGGAACAACTGTCTCATCCGAAAAACACAGGCAAAGTGGAATGAAGGAAATTGCCCAAGTTTCAAACGGCAGCAGGCGGTTTTGAACCCCGGTCCCCTCGACCGACAGTGCGACACTCTAGCTTCTACCACACAGCCACATCAACCCACTATTTCACCACAGACGTGATGATCAGATAATTGTTTATTAGATATGTGACAGCGTGCCCTCCGTGAAAGTTTAATACATCTAGTTACCTGGTCCTCCGTATTGTTGGAATAAACAACGAAGACACGTGTTTGTAGCTGTGTTGGTCCCAGGCCGTTTCACTGTGTATTGTAATAGTAATCGGCATGTCAGAAACTCTTTAGCCGTTTCAGTCTGGGACCGTTCGGTTAGAGTTATCTCTGGAAGCATTGCTCTGGAGTTCTGGGAGCGAAAGTGTGTGGGAGTGGCTCTAAAAACAGCAACAACATCTATTTTTTATTGATAGAGAGTTAAACTTGGTAGAGTTAAAAAATCCATCTTTGAAATGGAATGATCCGTTGCATCGCCTGACTATATTTACGACACGAGTAAATTTGGTTCTATCGAACCAAACCATCGTCACTACATCGTGTGTCACAACCACTTATGTAATTGTCAACACGTCAGGTAATAATCAACCGTTTATAATATATTCATGAAGAGGAGGACAAGAATGAGAATGATTACGGCAATATAATGATTGGGAAGCGGTGATTTAATGGTTAGAGAATCCGTCTGACGATCGAGTGGACGGTGGTTCGAGAACCGGCCTTTCGATCGAATGGACGGTGGTTCCATTCCACCTCCGCCGTTTCGCAGCTTGGGTAATTTCATTCAGCCCACATCGCCTGTGTCTATCGGAAGACATCCTAAGAGTCATTGGTCCCTTCTATTTGGTCTCTGTGCCACGGAAATAAAAGATCCCACAAAGGGAAATTGAAAAAAACTGTGATGGAATCACTAACTGTAGAGATGGACATTCTTAAATGGAAACTCAGCGCAATATCCTAATAGGACTTTGCTGGGTAATTATCCAGATCCAGATCCAGAGGATGATGAAGATTATTAGGGGGATGATTACGATGAGCATGATGATGATGAATATGATTATGAAGTTGATGAGGATGAGAACAAAGGATACTGATGATGACAAGATGATGAATATGACACCATGGTGAGAATGATGATCACAATGAGCATTATGGAGGAGGAATAGGAGCATTATGACATGATGACGTGTGTGATGAGGGTGATAAGAAAGATGATGAGGATGATAACGAGGATGTTGAACATGATGCAGAGTTTCTCAACCGGTGGGTCGCAATCCCCCGCGGGTCGTTGGGCCAATCCATATAAAACAATCTGCTAATTTAAATATGAATGTGTGTTCCTTCTGTCAATATATTAACAATTAATATGCAATTAAGAGGAAGGTGACAAACTGTCTGTCTGTACTTATGTCTGTCTTTTCTTACTCTCTGTCTGTCTGTGTCATTATCTTGCTCTTTTTCCCCGTATGTCTGCCTCTGTCTGTCTCTTTGTCTATCTATCTGTCTCTCTGTGTGTATGCATGCACACGTTGATATGCAACTATCGCATCACCTAATATATTATATACATTAGGATGTGCGACAGTTGCATATTAGCGAGATTTTATTTCTGGGGAAGCTTGATTATGATTCCATTCTTCCATTGTGCGGGAGGATTTTTTCATTGTATTGTTAAAACGTAACCAATGATTTTAGCGTAAATTGGCCTATATTGACGACCTTCGGGCGTCGCCATCAGTCGAACGATAATAATATTACTTTGGGTGTAGATTGTATATCAGAAAGTACTCATTCATACAGATAAATTAATGGAACAAATTAGCGTGAATAGGTTTATTTTTTTATTTTTTTAGTACTCCCCGAGTCCCTGGGCTAGCTGATGAGTAATAACGTAGGCATAAGATCTACATGATGCCGTCACGTTATAATTATCAATTAATTTACTGCACTGAGGCATATCCGCACACGACTGGGATGCGGCCGGCCGGCCGGGGAAGATTGTCAGTTTTCCCGCAAACGCGGTATATGGCGGTAAATTATAATTGTGCAACAGCAACACTAATGACATACATTCTAAAAATGCCTCAACACACCTATATGCATATATTATTGAGAGCAAGACATACATCGAAATCTTCTTCTTCCAGGTAAAAGTCAATCCTCGCTTCAAGCCTTATAGACTCGGTGTGTGTGCACACGTGCTAAAGTGCTGTAAGAGAAAGTCATATAATATTTGGAAGAAAGAAAAAAGATGATAGCGTGCGTGTAGAACTGCCATTTTTGCCGAGGAAAAGTTGATAGCGTGAAAAATGTAATATCAATTAATGTTGCAAGCTGGAGATCTTCTGTCTGAAAATTTCCAAACTTGATGCTGTAGCTGCTTTGGCTGGCAGGTTATTCCAATTGGCTATTCTACGGGGTAAAAACTATACTGGATGAATTGCTTAGTGATTAGTGGGAGTTGAACAGCTTCAGAATGCTTGTGTCGGGAGGGTCTCACCAGGGGTATAAATTGGGGGAAGAGGTCCAGGGCGACTATGCCATGTAATGCCTTATAAAACATGCCAAGGCGGATGTCGGTTCTCCTTTGTTGGAGGCTGCGCCGGTGCAAGTGTTTGATCATAGTGGTGACACTTGCTTCATCGTTGTAGTTTTTACAAACATACCGAGCTGCCAGTCTTTGGACCATCTCTATTTTGTTTTTGTACGTGTGTGTGTAGAGGTCCCATATGGCAGCGGCATATTCTAACTGGGGTCTAATTAAAGTGAAATAAGCACTGACTTTTTATTTTTCCTGGCCAATTTTGAGATTTCTTCTTAGGAAATCTAAGGATGCGTTTGCTTTTTTTGTGACATCACGTATATGGTTATTCCAGGACAATGTTTAATTTATGACCAAACCAAGATATTTCGCGTTGTCCTCCTTTACGAGTATGTATCCATGAAGAGTGTATTTTTTGTATGTGGGGTTAAGGGATCTTGTTATGTGGAGTTCACTACATTTCTGGGGATGGAACTCCATTTGCCATGTTTCTTCCCACTTGGCCAATTTGTCTAGATCTTGTTGAATGACTGTCGCGTCAGTATCATTGAATGTTGTCATGTAGATAATAGTGTTATCAGCAAAGAGTCTGACAGTTGATTTGAGGTTATTAGGTAGGTCGTTTATATAGATAAGAAAGATGATGGGGGCAATCACTGAAACTTTTGGGACTCCACTGATAACCGGAGCCCCGTCCGAATACATACCTTCACATGCCACGCGTTGATTTCTGTCCTTCAAGAATTTCTCAACCCAAGTGTTTACAAGTCTAGTGTCTCTCAAGTGTCTGGATTAGTCTTTGGTGTGGTACTTTGTCAAACGCTTTGGCGAAATCCATAATAATTACATCAGTTTGCCTTCCGCCGCTTAGATTGGCCAGGATATATTGTGTGAAGGCTAGCAACTGTGTATCGGTTGATCGCTTTTTCGAAATCCATGGTGCTTGTTGAAGGGGATATTGTTGGCTTCTAGGTGGGTTAGTAGGTGTTTTGTGATGATGTGTTCCATTAGTTTGCTGCACACACACGTGAGTGACACTGGACGGTAATTTGATGAGCAATATTCTTCTCTTTTCTTGAAGATTGGTGCTATATTTGCTTGTTTCCAGTCGTCCGGTACTTCACCTTTCTCAAGGGATGTAGAAAATATTATCTGTAGAATAGGAGCAATTGTTCTGGCTATTTCATTGAGGATTCTGGGGTGAAGCCTTTCTGGTCCCATGGCTTTTTAGGGTTTAGATTTTTCAGGAGATTTTGAATGCCTTCTGTGGTGGTATTCAATTTGGAAATCGGGGGATACTATCGTATTGGGTCAGCTTCCTGTGGGGGAGGATGTAAGGGGCTCTCTTTGGTGAACACAGAGCTGAACTGAGCGTATAAGATCCTGGCTTTGTCCAGGGGGTGTCCTTCAAGATTCCATTTTCTGTAAGAGGTGCGATGCCTACTTAATATTTTCGTCTGTGTTTGATGAAATACCACAATTTCTTGTTGCCGTTTATGTTGTGGTCATCCTATTTTGGTGTGATTTCTGATTCCACATATGTCCAAGAGGCTGTTCTGGTTTCTTTCCTAATAGTGCTTTTCAATGTATGTAATTTATTTTTCCGAAGTTTGGATTTCTTTGATCCCTTCTTTGTTTTCTTAAAAAGTAGTTTTTTTCAATTTACTATTTATCCACGGGGGTCTTTTCCGGCTTGATGCATTCCTGTGAGGGATATGTGACTCTACTGCTTCATTCAGGACTGCTTTAAGTTTGTTCCAAAGTTAATTAGCGGTCAGTGTCTCTCGGTTTGTGTCGATATATTCTCGAGTCCTGTTGAGTTCCCTTTCTATACCCTCCCAGTTGGCTTTCCTATAGATGGGGAGTTTACGCCGGGTTTGGGTGTATTTCTTGTGGCTTATATCAATTTCGGTGAAAACGATATTGTGATCGGATATGCCTGGTAAGATCTCTGTTCTGTTGACAAGCGTTGGATTATTCATTACAAGAAGATACAAGGTGTTGTCTCCCCTGGTGGGTTGGTCAATGACCTGGGTCAAGCCATGGTCGGCTAGGATGTCTAGAAACAGGGTATGTTGTGAAGGAGAACAGCAAGAGGGCTTCAATTGAGTCGACGGCAACTCCAGGCCAGGCTGGTTCATATCACCAGCTAGTCATACATAGCTGCTGTCACGAGACAGTTTTGCTAATGATTGTGCAAGTGAGTTGAGGCTTTGTTCATCTGTAGCATTAGGCCAATGCACAAGCTCTTGCTGGATGCGATGTTCAGTTTGATCCAGAGGATCTCGCATTCTGTATCTAGGTATTTCTCTCTCAAACTAACAACATATGGTCTTACTGCTATGAATACTCCACCCCTCGTTCTATCTCTCTGTCTCTACGATAAACTGTGAAATCTGGAGGGGAAACTTCATGATCCTAGATGTCCGGAGTGAGCCAGGGCTCTGTGCGAACAATAATATATGTATTTGTGCTGTACAGGATGTGATTCAGTTCCTATTTTATTTCACTATTGACTGGCAGTTAACACTCAACAGTCGAAGAGGCTTATGTTTACATGTTGACGCAGTGTGACATAATTTTGTGGGGAAAGACTTTAATGTATACAATTACATGATATTCTGCAAAAACAACATTTTAGTTTATCATTTCTTACCGACTCAAAAGAGTTCAATTCGCAGGTTCAAGTGTTTGATGTATGATTATATGTTACCGTAGAACACAGTTTTGAAACGAAATACTACGCGGTTTGGTCAATAAAGAAGTGTGCGGACATGCCTCAGCGTGCGGACATGCCTCAGCGTGCGGACATCCCTCAGCGTGCGGACATGCCTCAGCGTGCGGACAAGCCTCAGCGTACGGACATGCCTCAGCGTGCGGACATGCCACAGCGTGCGGACATGCCTCAGCGTGCAGACATGCCTCAGCGTGCGGACATGCCTCAGCGTGCGGACATGCCTCAGCGTGCGGACATGCCCCACCTTCCCTTACGGAGGACGCGTAGCTCCGTGTTCGGCGACGTGCTACTCATGCCCCTGGATGTCCCCAACTATTTATGTCGCAGCCACACTAATAATTCACTCATACTGTATAACGCGTGTGTTTGTGTGCGTGCGTGCGTGCGTGCGTGTGTGCGTGTGCGTGTGTGCATGCGTATGCGGCGGGGTTTATGTAAGAATGCGGGGGTGGCTGAACTTATATAAGAGTATGGAAGTAGCATTGCTTATGCAAGAATGCGGCAGTGGCATGGCTTATGCAAGACTGCGAGAATGGCATGGATTGTGTAAGAGGCGTGTTTGAGTGGCAGGTCTTACGTAAGAACCCGGCAGTTGTATGGTTCATATAAGAGTGAGGGAGTGGCACGATTTATATAAGAATGCGGGAGTGGCAGGGCACGTGTAAGAAGTCGGCAGTGTCAGGGCTCATGTAAGAGTGCGGGAGTGGCAGGTCTTATGTAAGAGTGCGGGAGTGGCAGGTCTTATGTAAGAGTGCGGGAGTGGCTTGGATTATGTAAGAAGTTAGTGTAAGAATGCGGGTTCGGAAGTGGCTTCTGTAAGAATGCGGCAGTGGCAGTGTCTATGAAAAAGTGATCGAGTGGCATATATATATATATATATATATATATATATATATATATATATATATATATATATATATATATATATATATGATATATATGACATGATATATCATGCCATTCGATCACTCTTTCATAGACACTGCCAGTGCCGCATTCTTACATAAGCCACTTCCGCACCCGCATTCTTACACTAACTTATTCTTATTACATGAACGCTGTCACTAGTGCTTGAATATATATATATATATATATATATATATATATATATATATATATATATATATATATATATATATATATATATATATATATATATATATATATACTGAAGCAGGAGTGGCAGGGTTTATGCAAGAATGCGGCAGTGGCAGGGCACTAAAAGCACCAGGACCATACGCTATATTCGCGGAGACGCTCAATTCAGGCGGCAGTGCACTCAACAAAGTTCTGCTGACCCTCGTAAATCTTCAAAAACCAGGGGCGCATTTAGGGGGAGGTCTGTGGGCAATGACCCCTTGATTAAATGTTTATCCGTTGCGATGCTACATGTTCGCTAACTTGATGGGTAATTAAACTTGCCCTCCATCAACCCGTTGCATTTTGGTCCAACTTTTCATAATTTGCAGATGCGCATCAGAACATACATCGATAACACCACTAGAGCCTAGAGCGTAGACTCCTCTCGATTCTCCGAAGCGCTGGCATGTTCTCATTAGTTAGACTCGCGTGGAATGGAAAACAAGGAATGGTTGTTTTGTGTAATACCAATAATCATTCGTACCATGTAGTTGATGTCAATTCATATGTCGAGACATATTTCAATTCGGCGCACTATATAGGTCCCTCCGAAATTCGGTGTACTTTAAAAGTCCTTCGTCAGCTCGGCGTATATTAAAAATCCCTCGTCAATTCGGCGTACTTTAAAGGTCCCTCGTCAAATCGGCGTACTTTGAAGGTCCGTCCTCAAGTCGACGTACTGCGAAACAGCGGAAGTGGAATTGAACCACCGTCCTTTCTATCGACAGGCGGGTTCTCGAACGAACGTCCACTCGATCATCAGGAGGGTTCTCTAACCACCGTCCACTCGATCGTCAGGCGGGTTCTCGAACCAACGTCCACTCGATCGTCAGGCGGGTTCTCTAACCATTAGACCACCGTTACCCACTCATTATATTGCCGTAATCTTACTCATTCTAGTCCTCCTCTTCATCATTATTATATAAGCGGTTGATTATTGCATGACGTGTTGACTATTGCATAAGTGGTTGTGACACACGATGTAATGACGATGGTTTGGTTCTGGCGAGAGAACCAAATTTACTCGTGTCGTAAATATAATCAGGCGCTGCAACGGATCATTCCATTTCAAAGGTGTATTTTTCAACTCTACAAATTTTACCTCTCTACCAATTTATAAAAAAAAATGTTGTTGCTGTTTATAGAGCCACTCCCACAAACGTTCGCTTCCAGAACTCTACAGCAATGCTTCCAGTGATAATTATAACCGAACGTTCCCAAACTGAAACGGCTACAGAGTTTCTGACATGCCGATGACTATTACAATACACAATAAAACGGCCTGAGACCAACACAGCTACAAACACGTGTCTTCGTTGTTTATTCCAACAGTTTGGAGGACCAGGTAAATAGAAGTATTAAATGTTGACGGAGGGCACGCTGCCATATATCTAATATAAAATTATCTTTTGATCACGTCTGTGGTGAAATAATGGGTTGATGTGGCTGTGTGGTAGAAGCTAGAGTGTCGGACTGTCGGTCGAAGGGACCGGGGTTCAAAACCGCCTGCTGCCGTTTCGAAACTTTGGCAATTTCCTTCATTCAACTTTGCCTGTGTTTTTTCGGAAAAGATAGTTGGTCCTTCTATCTAACAGGGAAATGGAAAAAACTCACAGAGATGAGCTAACCTCACAACTACCTCCCAGTTAGGTGTGGTCAGCTGTTGTTTGGAGATTATTTCATAAGCAAGCGGCAACTTCCATTCGACTGGCAAATTGACACCATATAATCCTCGGGGACAAGAGCTCCGTGTCACAGATGTGTCAAGTCATGCATAAAACCCTGAGGACGCCACAGTTCCGAATACAATAGAAACATCTGTCGTAACGAATGGAAGTGATGCACTGTTCAACTTATGTCCTTTGCGTGTGCACCCGGTGTCGCATTCGCTAACTTGAAATATTAATGGATTAGATATTTCAATTAGCAGATTTAAACTAAAACGCCATTCCCTCGAGAGTACCGGAGATTTTCTGGTAAATTCATGCAGCCTGGCAACAAATCTACATATTGAGTCGTGTGTGTGTGTGTGTGTGTGTTTGTGTGTGTGTGTGTGTGCGTCTGTGTGTGTGTGTGTGCGTGTGTGTGTGTGTGTGTGTGTGTGTGTGTGTGTGTGTGTGTGGTGTGTGTGTGTGTGTGTGTGTATACGTGTGCGTGCGTGCCCGTATGTTTTGTTCGTACATAATTCCTATGTAAGGTTATTGACGTACACTTCCTGTCAATATTAATAAATCCACGTATTCTTGCCTGTAAACGCTGTAGGACGGGCAGTGCCCTCAAAGCCAAACGCAGTGAACACTTATTGACTCATGGGCACATCGCCCTCCACCTCGCTCCTCTTGCCCACGCGCATCCAGGTCGCGCATCTCAAACGTCGCGTGTGGCACGCGAATTTTTGTTGTTCAAATTTGCATATTTTTAATTGTCACATCTCAACAATTTCACCGACATCCTCATTATGTTGTAATTTTATATGAGGTAGCACCTACACATTTTTATTATGATGAAATCTGGTTAAGTTTGCAACGTTGAAAAAACAATTAGGACGATTTTTATTAATTTGTTTTAGATATTTATAGCTCTTAGGTTTGACCGCCAATCCCAATTCGTTTTTGGGCAAATAAACTTATATGGATCAAATCTATAATGTGGTGAAGTTTCAACTCGATCTGAACGTCACAACTTTGGAATCGATCGCTTCTAAAAGAAAAGGTGAATGACATAGTCAGGTTTTATGCAGTTTTTAATGGTCATAGCTCATACGTTTGAACGTCGACCTCAATATTTATTTTTATATGAAATAGTACCGCCAGATAATTAATCTGACGAATTATGGTGAGGTTCTGAACGTTGGAAAAATAGTTATGATGATTTTTGTGACATTATTTTTTGTTATGTAACTCTATATTGAAAGGGATGTTTCTTGAATTAAATTAATTTTTAGGCAGTTATTTGTTTTGTTTACACAAGTTTATAAACATTTGCTAAACACTATAAGCCTGTAGAAAAATCATAAAACAATTTATATGCAAAACATACTAGCAAGAAAGTAGCGTGCTTGATCGTTGGTCAAAATAAAGAGGGTTCATGGTGGCGCCACCTGTGTTTTTAATTTTGCACGTCAACCCACAATTTTGGGGATCGATTGCCTTTAACATTGGCTTCCCTGGTGTGGTCACAATTGCCACCTGTGTATGCAGGCAAGCATTACAGTAAATAAATCATTTACCACTGAGCTTTTGGGGCTGCAATTATTATTGCTAACAACAGTCCCTGCCACACTGAAGTTTCGCACATTACCACCAAGCGCTAACAGCCAGTGCAGCCATGTCACTTACTGAGCAAATATGCGAGACTATTCAGGCCTGATCTCATTGCCTTTCTCAGTTGACAAGGTTTATTTACAGAGATTGGCCAATTAACTCACCTGCCTGTTCCCTTTGTTTGAGACTGAAAAACACCCCTCTTGAACGAAATGCACCCTCAAATGAGAGACCAAGTGTTTAATACAAAGGTTTAACTAAGTAAATATATCACTTGTTATGTTGCTACGTTACGCTGTTATTATTAGAGAGTTTTTGCAAGCGCACCGATCTCGGCTCCCTTCCCGATCCCGATCTCGCGATGCGTGCTACGTCATCGCTTCATGTGTATATACGATCGAGGCCGTGTCGGTGAGATAGGGAAACACCGATCTCGCAGGTACAATCGGTTAGTGGTCTCTCTATCTATATTACGTTGAAATTGTGGTTGAATAAAAAACAATTATATAGCAATTGTACGTAAAACTGTTGTTGACTAATTAGCTGCCCTATTTTAGTTGCCAATGGGCTTAATGCATCAGAAAACAAGAGTTAAATGCGCACAAAACAAAAATACACGAAACCATCGACGGCACCGTAGCCGTAGGCGTAGCCCGTAGGCGTAGGCGTAGACTTAGATTTAGACATCGCATTGTAGATTAGTCCTATAGTATAAACTATACCAAACATTCCAGCTGAAATGGAATTAAATGATATACAATACAGAAGCAAACAGTTATGGTCAACATTCTATATTGTAATTTTATAAATAAAAGATTTACTCGAGCTTCCCAACTTCATCTTCGACTCGTGCACATTTTGTTTTGGTTCGCATATGCAAGTTTAGCACAACTATCCGACTGTTATTTTCTTAAATATATTCATATTTTGTTGTGATACGATGTCCACAACTGCATCTGTCAGTTCAGCATAAACACTGACCTCCAGTGACCAACCGCTAGTTGCAGAACGATAAAATACCGCGTTGCCACGGAATTGTGCGACACACGAATTTGGGACATGCAACCATACAAATAAGTGTTTTTATTTAACATATTTTTTATATCATGAAGATTTCTTCTTGTTCTGCTTAAAATACAATAACTAAAAATCTAAATGTGCAAGAACTCTCAGATGTTGGCATGGTTATTCTCCATCATTTGTAGATGACATATAGTAAAAGACATACCACTATAATTATATTACTATTAGTTCTCCTACAATCTGGCATTGAAGATGTGTGTTGTCATGTGTGAAATAGATATATGAGAACTTTGAAGTTCCTATGTTGTTGGTAAATAGTGAAAAGTGGCCTATGTAGCAGTAACAAATGCTATGGCCATAATCTAGAGATAAAATTCCAATTTATGTGTATATAAAAAGCAGGTACAATGGCGCCTGTATGATGCACCATATTTGGATTCCCTAATCAAATGGATTAATGTTGAAAAAAATTATGGACACATCAGATGATAACACAATAGGTGATTAGCTAGGTGATTTTACTAGGTGCTTTAACTGTATTAATTATGTAAATATTGCTGTCAAAAGCAAGAACAACGTCTGAATACATAGTTCTAGATGTTATGTACCCGGGTCATTCCATGTGAAATCAAACAATGGGCAAACATTTGATATCTAAGGATTTACTTAAATTTTAACCATTGACTAAGTGGCTATACTTGAGCACTTGTACAAATACATAAACATTTGTATGCAAATTGTCTCTGTAATGTCTTAGTATAAGGTAAACAAAGGGTAAGCACCCAAAATAGTACCCATTGTTTTTACATATTTTTTAGGTGCGTCTAACTTGAGAAGTTTTCAAGGTATGTATATGAAATTGGCTGAAAATGTAGATATATTGGTACACATTGTCTATGCAAAATTCTACAATGTTTAATATCCAAGCTAAATGTTGCAGAACACCATCCTGAAATAAAAAATCGGCAAAAGTGGAAATGGTCATAACTCATGAATCTCTTATTTTTAATGATTTCATATGGAATGCCCCATTGCCAAATGTTCCTTGTCATGTCTGTTATGTAGACATATGAAGGTGTGTAATTATAATGGAAGTGTGTAAATTTCGGGGTGTCATTTAAAATACGGGATTTGGTCAAATCTGATTTCGAGTTGAATTTTTATATTTTACTTATAAGAATTAATTTGATAAAATAAAAACATTGATTTGGAATTAAATTTGAATTGGAAAGTTTGCACATAGATATCATTGAATTTAATGAATTTCTCAGTTCATATAAACGTAAATGTTTTGATATAAATCTACACATATAAACAAAGAAATATGTTACAATTTATTTATTTTTCAGACTTACTTTCAGACAAAAAATTACAAGGTGTGATGATCTCATTTTGAAATCTAAACAGTAATACCACCTGCTCTAAGTAAACATGTAATTTGTGGGACAACACAATAAAAGGAAGTAATTGGCTTGCTAGTCTTAGAGCAGGTATTTTCTGAAGCAATACATTTAACAGGTGTTTCCATGTTCTTTGAATAGCCATTGTCTGTGCATTGTGCACTGCTCTCTGGCACTTTCCAAATATACCAACAGGTGGAGCAACATACATATATTTATACAATACATTTTATTGTACGCTTGGAGTGATAATGTAATACAATAGTAACATACTATTCTATTTTAGCAATGTTTGCAATATGTTGTGAACTGTACATCATGTGTTTTTTTATTTTTTAGAACAATTGATTAAACAAATTTGATTTGGACTTTATTTGAACTTTTTGTCTATCCATTTAATTTGTATTGATTATTGATAGATACATGTGAATTGGAAATAATAAAAATGATATGGTATGGGTAGAAGCCTCACTTTCACGCGTCCTAATAATGGATAGTACATATTTTATTTTATTTTTCTGCAAAAAAATACCTTATTTTTTTCTTGGCTATTGCAGTGTAATGGCTGAGGCTGACATCTACAAATTGTGCAGTTTGCTGCAGTTCCCAGAGAAAGTTATTTCCACGTCACGAGTAACATCCACTGACTTAGAGTGTATCTGTATCATGCTCCGGCGTCTAGCCTACCCAAATCGACTAAAGGATGTAGAGAATATTTTTTGGGGAAGGCATCAAAGCGAAATAAGTGTGTTGTGCACATATGCTGTGCAGCATGTTTACAACACCCATAGACACCTGTTGTTAAACATTAACCAGACGTGGATAATTGACAACATCCCTCTCTTTGCGGAAGCCATCACCAATGCGGGATCACCACTGACGAACTTATGGGAATTTGTTAATGGGACAGTGCGTCCAATACGCCGGCCAACAAACAACCAACGGGAGGTTTTTATAGGTCACAAAAGGGTTCATGCCCTGAAGTTTCAGTCGGTCATGGCCCCAAATTGACTCATTGCTGATCTTGCAGGGCCTTTCCAAGGCAGACGCCACGATGCCAGTCTTCTTCGCGACAGCCAGCTACTCGAACGTATCGAGGCAGTGCCTGAGCTACGGTAATATTGTCTTTATGGTGATCCAGCCTACCCATTGCGGTCCACCATTTTAAACCCTTTTTTTGGACCAATTTTAACGAGGCCATGGCCAGTGTACGACTGTGTGTAGAATGGGGCTTTGGTAAAGTTTTACGATATTTCGGTTTTGTTGATTTCAAAAAGAACTTGAAATTGTATCTGCAACAAATCGGAATGTTTTATGTTGTAGCAGTACTCCTCACAAATTGTCACACGTGCCTCTATGTCAGTCAAACCTCCACCTACTTTAAAATCAATCCTCCTACACTCGAGGAATATTTACAACTTTAGGTCACCTTGATGAACAAATATTGGCAAATTGAGAATCAATGCCATTCTGTATTGAATAAAAATATTATAAATCTTGCTTAACCATAATCAGTATACAATATATCACATTGTCATACACTGGCCATAAAATGTATAAGACTAAATATGTCAGAGGTTATTAAGAGGAGATACTTCAGGTTGATACAAAATATATATATTTGCTTTGTGCACATTGTTCTTGCCAAATTGTAGTGTTTCTTACTGAGTAAAAATATAACGTTTTTCTGCCAGACCCCGTTTCCATGGCAACAAACAAAATGGCAACTATTAAAAAATAATATTGGAAAATTGGGAAACAACATTTGACACTTCAAAACAATTTGTTTTGCAACAAATACTTATGTAACTTTTGAATATGAGAATGTATTTCTGGCCGTTGTGTAGAAAAGAATTAACTGAATACACCACTGAAAAGCTTGTTTGGCTAGCATAATTACTTCCAGTTATTCTTCTTCCAATTGTGAGAAACATTGTTTCGATAAATCTTGTTAAATCTTGTTAAATAAACCAGCCGTAACAGTTTGAAAGATTGGATTTATTACTTGAAAAAGGCACTAAGCTATACACACAATCTACGATTTCTTAATTAACATTGCCAGCATATGTCGCCTCTCCTCCCACTCGAGTTCGAAACGTGCCTCTTGCAAAACCAACTCTCGCTCACGCAGCGAAAGCTCCTTTGAGCGGAGATCTTGCTCTTTTGCTGTTTTCTCGAAGAAATTGCGTCGCCTTAGTGTTACTTTGGCAACGCTTCGGTGCAGGGGTTCGAGGGACTGGTGGATTTGTCTCCGTTTCAGCCCCTTTCGCTGATGTAATAGGCCGTTCACCGGTCATGGCCGCCTCCCTTATTTTCTGGCCTTTCTTTCTTTCCTGAAATACATTAAGAAATTACAGCAGGAGCCAGGGGTAATTTAGTTGCTAGAAATGACCAAGTATCTGGTTGGTATATTTCTAAGTAGATATAGAGGAGATTGTTATTAATTTAAGGGTATGTGTGCGCACAGCCTATCTTATTGTGTTCTTCCTTTGGTAGTAGTGGTCATGAATGTAATGTTCTAGTTGTTACAGATTATGTTAAGTAATATATTATTAAAATTTTATCATGCAATTGCATGTGTTGTGCGTGAGACGATGTTGGGGCATATTGTAACGTTTTATCATGGCAAATTATGGTCATCACCTGGGTGACAGTACACACATCAACAGTTGTATCTCTTCTATTTTCTCCCCACACTATAAAACTATGAGCGTCTATTTTGTCATAAAAGTACAAACTAAGATGATATTTTAACAATTTGCTATTACGGCATGCATTGACAGTATTCATGGTTATCTAAAAATGTTTTACACTGCACCCAAAGGCTATTTATCAGTGACTTTAAATTCCTTATCTCGCAATCTGACAATAATTGTAATTACTCACTGCCTCTTGGTCTTGTTTTGACCTTCAAGTTCTTCCTCATAGCCTCCTTGTGGTCATTTACCAGGACAGCAATAACTTCAAGGTGGCCAATCTTTTCTGTGTAATCTTCGTCTGATCCGGAACTGTAAACAAACAAGTCAATAACATTTTACACAACATAAGATAATTACTTGGTAAATACCACACGTACAGTCAATACACATTCTACAAGGAACAAAACGTAATCTACAATAACAAGAATAAATATTAATGTGCTACAAATGTAGATGAAGGATTTTCCATATAAACCAATAAGTATAAATAACGAATGATTACACAGAGTACATGTAACCATATTTCTTGGCTTATTTTTTAATTATGATCTCAACTGAAAACATCACATCAACACGGTTAGATAAAAAAATTGCAGTGATAATGTAAAAGTTATATATATATATATATATATATATATATATATATATATACAGTTTTACATTATCGCGGCGATTTTTATTTATTTATATATTTATTGCTGTTAGTTTTTGTTGTATACATATATTGTTTGTTGTATATATATATATATATATATATATATATATATATATATATATATATATATATTTATTTATTTATTCTGGCAGGGGTGGAGCATAGATAAGTTCCAACACATTAAATATTACTAATATATTAATTA
This sequence comes from Lamellibrachia columna, assembly GCA_963662155.1. Classification (NCBI taxonomy): domain Eukaryota; kingdom Metazoa; phylum Annelida; class Polychaeta; order Sabellida; family Siboglinidae; genus Lamellibrachia; species Lamellibrachia columna. The sequence continues at coordinate 10,487,128 of OY759261.1, forward strand.
GTCAAGTTGACTATGGTGTTGTATTCTATTTTAATTGTTATGGAATTTGTACTGTTTTTGGAGAAACAAATATTTATTTTTTAAATAAATGTAATGACCTCTTAAGACTGTTTCTGTCTTCTGCACAGTGGTACGATAGGAGACGGGCTAAGCGGTCATTGGTGCTACGTTTGGTGACGTCGTATCCCGTCTCCTGCATTCGTGCAGCCACCAGATCCCACCCATTGGTATATGGGTTTTCGGCTGCAGTGATTTTTATCAGTAGCAGGTCCATTATGCTGGAGTAGTAGCGGCGTTGGTTCTTTTGCTCTGGACTGCAGCTCGTGGTCAGTTCGCTGCAATGTTGAATTTGTAAGGTTTTATGAAAAACTGTAGCTGTACAAACAATGGAAATAATGGATCAATTCAATAAGCATTTTACAAATATTGGAAAGTCTTAATACAAACCTACCCCAAACAGTAAACTGCCATAAGCAAGTTATAAAAAAGCAATGCACAACACTTTCTGTACAACTATATATCCCATTGAAATAATTTACATAGTATGCAAATTTTTTTTAAATGTAGAAGTTTGACAACATTGTTCTTTAAGTTATACCATATATAGACAAAATACTAGCTTACATCGTCAATAAATCATATCTCACAATAAGCTAACAATAGCAATTATAATCCCTTTGTGCAAAAGTTAAAAGCCTGACGTATTCACAAATCATGCTATGCCTCTCAATAGTATTACAGCACCTAATATACAATAGGCTTTGTCTATGTTTTACATAACGTAATATACAAAAAAATGTGAATTTAGGACGGTAACATGTTTTACAAGAATATATTACACGCTCATTAGCTATTACCCTTTATTTTATATAGATAGACGATAATATATTATTGAAATGTATCATGTCCTAATTTCCTAAATCCAATTTTAGCAAATACTGTTTTTCTGACAAGTCTATTCCATGACAAATGTGCTGATACACTCATTAACTTTGAAAAGGTAAACGTTTCCATACCAACATTTTTTATATTCGCACCAAAAGGGCAAACAAATACAATACTTTAATTAATACTGACAATGCCAGTGGCAGTGACCTTAAGTTAACTTAATAATATAACATCCGTTATTGGGCATTATTCTTATTAATATTCATATACGAAGTATGTTTTTATGTATGAGACAATTTAGTTCACAACAGCAATTGGCAACGTGAAATATATATATATATATATATATATATATATATATATATATATATATATATGTGTGTGTGTGTGTGTGTGTGTGTATATCTACATGTATAATTATAATGACAAAACAAGTACATCATATTACATTTACTTACCTAATCGCCCAAACGTAGAAGAAAAGGGTAAAACACATACTCGTTGCAACGGTTTTGAGCAGTTGTATTAGTTCTTCCACATCCTGTAGATGGCGCCATCCACGTAGATCGGGTTACGTTGGCGCGTGTTGCAAAAACTCTACCCGATCCCCGATCTCCTACTCACCGTACCGATCCGCGCGCGAGATCAAGGTCGGGAAGGAAGCCGAGATCCGTGCGCTTGCAAAAACTCTCTATTATCATTATGTGTATGCATGTGCATATGTACGGGTTCCACAATTTGTATAGTAAAATTACATGTTTTTTCTAGGTCCAGGTCCACTCACTGTAGCCCATACCCGGCCCAAACCCGAAGCGTTTAATGTTTTCAGCCCAATCCTGGGCCAGACTCATACAAAAATAATGTACGCCCAGCCCGGCAAGAGACATTTAGTAGACGCCCGGCCCGGTCGATGGCCAAAACCCTGGCCGCGAATTTATGATTCTTCTACAGTTGAGACAGACTTTAATTTTAAAACGCCAATTAAGTTACTTCGCCTAACGACCTTTACCCTTTACAACAGGCATCAGGCATGGATTTCTGTTGGGTGGGGGAAATAATGGGTACATTTGGAGGTGCGATACAGTTTAGGGGTGCGGCGACAAACACACAACACGGCGGATAGTCAAATAAATTGTAAATATTAAACATTATTTTTTTATTATTTAAAGTTGTAGTGCATTATTTATTGCAATATGACTGTTCTGCAAACCTATGAGTGACTTCACTACTGTTATCGCAGTTATTCACTACACAGAACCCCAGCATAGACCTATTGCTTTAATTAGTGTAAGTTGGTGGGTTGACAGAACTTGGATTCATCGTATCATGTGTACATAGCATTGTATATCGTAAGAACCAATTGTTGAACAAGAGTAAGACAACACTGTAACTCATGCTGTCGTGACTATCATTAAAACATATAAATTATGACTGTTGATTTTAAAGCTCATTTTAAAAGTCGTTACCAGTATATGGAATTGGTTACCCTAATTTATTATATGTATTTTGTAGGGGTTTTATGTGGTGTCTGCATTGCTGTCTGCGCAGTGTCGCTAATGTCGTTGTCCCGTTGTTTTATATATATATTCTTAAAGCAACTACATTGACAATTCAAAAGTGCAATAGTTCAGCTGTGAATGGGCGACAAGCGGCAACTGTCAATCATATTACAACTGGGCGGGGCTTAGGACCCAGCCTATCTCGACTGTTGAGGAATAATACCTTTGAGCACGACCCGTGCAGGGCACTACGGCGGACATGTAGAGGCCTATCCATTGATTGTATGAGAAGATTTATTAGGTTGTATGTTTTTAATTTGTGGTGACAAAAGCTACTATACACACATATTTCTATTTACGGCACTTTTATTGATGTTTGTCAATATAATTATTTTATTCAAACTAACTTCTCGGTCCGGCGTCCGGGTCCGGCTTTCATACCCGATATCCAGTAAGCGATGCTACGGCAAGCTCTCGGCTTTCGTGTGTTCTCGTTTTGGTTTTGTTTTATCTTCTTATACAAAACTTATGTATGTGCAGTCTAGCATCTCCTCCAGGGTGACATCTACTTTATGACCCGAAACAAAGCATAGACATGTGTTGTTATTAACATAATCCTACCAGTAATAGGACAGTTTCAAGATGGACTTGGATATAAATGGGGCCACATCAACGACAACCCTCGTGCCACACGCCTGTTTTTGGTTGTGGAGAAAATACCAGGAAGATGGAACAAATGCCCGCAGTGAAGAAGATGACACAGTCTTCTGTTGGGAACTATTCCTACAAGAGTATTCCAGTAAGTATCCAGAAATGAGATAATTAGTTTATTCACAAATTGACATATTACACAATATGCCTCTCCGGCTGTTACAACTTGCCCCACATAGGGTTGGGTTAAATTGTATAATCTTAGGAGACTTCATAAAACGTATTTTTGCACAAATGTGTATTGCAGTAAGCAATTATTGATGCACTTGCTATTTGTAGGTGATATTTGCAGTTTAATTGGCATTAAAATATGAACTATCTATTAATAATCCAAAACGCAAAATTGAAATATATGCTGTTTTTAGTTTTGTTAGAATCACGGATAACAGAATGAGCCGTTTAGTAGAATCAAAATGACAGTGGCAGAACAATTTCCCACTTGACAGAATTACGTCTACCTCTGTAGAATCAGATAACAAACGATAAATTGTAGAGCAAAATATTTTTTTTTTTTAAAAAGCTTGTTACCTATATATTAGTGTTGTTATTCAAGAAACGATACGTTGAACATGTAAAACAGTGAAAAATTACATAAACTTAAAATATTATTGAATGTATCCATAGCAACACAGACCAGCCGCCGCGAGTTGCGCCCAATGTTTGAGTGTTGTCTATGTATGTTTGTCATACGGGAATACCAATTAAATGAGTACGTATCTACTACGGAGTCATATGCCATGGATGAAATAAAACGTATTTGTGTGAAGTACATTAATTGCTAAGTATTATGAGTCAATCCTTTCTTGGAAATACATTTAAGGGGAGATATGGCAGCTAAAATTGTTTTTTGAAGAAAACAATTACTCAACATGTGTTTCCTACGAATTACAATACCTTTGTGTGTTTATTTTCAATACAATAAACTTTTATAACAATGACATAACTCTAAATTAGTATTATTTATAGATAAAGCTTGCAACTACCATATAATCAATGCCTTCATTAAATCCTTGATGGCCATTTTTTATGGCCATTTACAAGAAATTACATTTTGGCTGCGAGAAAGTACAGCATTCTGAGATTTAAAATGACTTGGTCGTCTGGATTGGATTGTTGTGTTCACCTGCATATTATTTTCAAATATAAAAAATAACATTCGGTTTTGTTTTTGTTTACTCAACAAAAATGCATTCTACAGTTTGGGCATAAAAAATTGCACTAACTATGCAAGTAAAGGAAAACATCCTATCCAGCTGCCATGTCTCCCTTTGATAAAATCACTGTAATAGAATAATCTACAATTGGAAATGTACTTGGTATGAAATGGATTAAACAAAATAAAATGTGTAATAGCTGTTACATCTAAAAACCACTTATGTATATTGTTCTACATCATTAAGGGTATGGCTACGGATTAGAGTTAGGGTGTGTGTTTGATGATAAAACAAATTCGAGGCTCTTTTTGGAGTCCGCGCTGATTGTCTTTGTTTTCAGACTGGTCACGGTAAAGGCCCTGTGACGGCGTTGGGGTGCGACAAAGAAATCTGCCGATAAGGCAATAGGAAAGTGATGTTGGAACACATACTGCACATGCATTATGCGACTGGGGTAACGCAGAAGATCACTAATCTAACGTTTTATAATATTCCGTCAAGTGATGGAAGCAAAGGCAGACATGGATGCACAATATCCAGGATTGTGACCACACACGGTGTTATGGTGAAGGGGTCATCCGTCTCCACCCAGCATGTTTCATGGTATCGCTCAAGCTGCTTCAACACATTCATTGGAGGTTGTCCAGGATGGAGGGAAATAACTAGTGTCCTTCAGAAGACAAGGCTGAGTCGGATGCTATCCAGTTTCATGGCCAAGTCTAGGAAGCATTAATCTGTTTAACGGACGAAAAAGGATCTGTCCGAACACATATCAAATTACTTTAAATGAAACGACCACTGGTCATATCTTTTTTTAAATATTAACTATATAGAACAAGAGTTGGATGCCACTGAAAGAGACACATATTGTGAATCAACTGCAAGAAAATCCTGTCATCCATTCACTAATGCTTAACAAATATATTTACGAAGATAATGTTGAACATTGAAATATTGAATAGGATACTCTAAATACTTCCATTATATGAAATATATAAATAAAACAATTGATGCACTTTTCAACCAGAACAACGTTAGACAATTTGAAACGGTAAATTGGGATCAGGGGGAAATAGATTTAATAAGTTTCCCCTGAAAACCAAAAAAAATTAAACGACAGTAACCACTACACATTTAAGAATATCACGCTCGGCTTTGTTTTGGGAAAGCCTTGGATTTTACATTGATTCATGAAGATGTTGGGGTTTCATTTCTTGTAGGAAGATTATTTTTACGAATTGTATACAATATATTAATGTTAACAATTAATACAATAAAATAATTATATAAACTTAAGCATGTACATATATATATATATATATATATATATATATATATATATATATATATATATATATATATATATATTATCACTCCTAGTGGTATTTGGATGTCGAACACGAATGTCATGACTGAATGGTGGGAGGGGACTGATTGCGTCATGATGATGTTCCCAGACTATTCCTGTCACAGGAACACCAGGGGAGACTGCGGCTAGTCCGCCCCCCGAGGCTAGGCCGCCAACCCGGTTTTTATTTCGTGCAGAATTTAGTAATTTCGGTCACACGACTAAGTCACACGATCATCAAAATATTTGGCGTCCACGAGTTGCTGGCAAGAAAGTTGTGAGCTGATGTTGGTGACTGAAAGTAATTTTTTTAAAGTTTTGTTTCGATCAAATTTCAGTACTTGTACGTGGCATTGGTTAGACATTCAGAGCCCTTAAATCAGAGCTATTGTTTGGATCTTACGTTGTTACTATATCCAGTGTCAGTTATATTTAGTTGCCCTCCCACCCACCAAATATGTATTTGTATTGGGGCACGTATGCCTATGTGCCACGGGGCAAGTTCGCCCCTAGAATAGCTGATGTAAAATGCACAATATCACTAACACGCACTCTCATAAAGACTTACAATTGTCCATTTCATTGTGATATTCTAATCAAAAAAGTTATGAAACCACATTTTGATGTCACCACTTTCTAGCCGATGCAGTGCCAAACCTTGTTTTTGGTTTGCTTGGTTTATTTCATAGATAGAACAGAATTTCTGAGGACTTTAAGTTTCTAACAGAATGTCTGTCACGTTTTTTGACAAAACAGTAAGACAAAGCTGCACTGTTCTTGTGTATTTGCTGTTTAAAGTATGTGTGTGAGGGAGATTGCCCCGACATGGGGCTAGTCCGTCCATGCCTGGGTAGGTCTACTAAGAGTCAGATTTGGATATTGTCTTGTAACAGTTTTGTCATTTGTTGATAGCTCAACTGTGGGCAAGATATTTGCGTTAAACATAAGGTCGACGGTGATCCTTTAGCTCTACAAATACAGTCTCCAGATCTATTAGAGTGTCCACGGGGACGGACTAGCCCCGGTTTCCCCTAATCAATTAATCAGTCTTTAGACAACCTTTACTCCTTTGATTTTGGGGGTTTATCAATGAAAATTCAGAAAACTGGTGAACATTAAATTAAAGTAAAACGCTACCCGGCAACCTTCGGTCAGTATTTCTAAGCAACAGTTTCGTGCAGTTGTATGAAGGAGTGTGTCAGCAACAAGTACAGCTGCCGTGTGTTTGGAATACCGTGTGGCAGGCTATGTAAGGGTACATATTGCAGACATGACACATTGTGGCACTCTTTCAGACTCTCAGTCGCATGGAGTATCATTGATTTGTACATTTGGGTACATTTTATTACTCTGTTAAGCAACAAAAGGTGTTTATTGCTTGGGAAAATTGGGCGTCATTTTGATTTTGTAATTTCGGGGTGAAGGAACCCTACAAACATCACTCTTCTGGATTCAGCACACCCAAATCACCCTAAAACCGTTTGTTGTCACGCTAAATATGTCTACAGGGTTTCCGTTTTCAGAAATTGGTACCGGTCTATTTAGCTAAACCAACCTCACCTTCTGCATGTGTTGAACCTTTTATAGAGCATATTAAAATGAGGAGCCCAGCTAGTCGAGGAATGAATGCTCCTGAACCAAGCCTCATGGCCTATTTCCGGAGATGTGCATCCGACGAGAGCAAAGTCGCTCATTTCTTACGTTGTATCTGTGTGTTCTACACAAGTACATGCATGGTGGTGAATACGACTGATGACAAGAAGAAGGAATTGGATCGGACATTAGAATGAAAGAAAACAGTCAGTCCCTGGCAGCTCTAGCAAGGATATCTGAAGGGCATCGTTCTTACAAATAGAAATAACCAAGCAGGCCTCGTCACCCGCTGTTCCAACAATAGCTTCCTTCATGCTGTTATGACCCTGGTTGGTAAACCACACAGTTGCTGGATAGACGCTTGGTCAACGCACCCGCAATCAAACCTTCACAAACTGTCAAGTAACCCGGAGGGACGCCTACCAAAAGAAGCCAGTCAGGCCGACCTAATTGTGTCTCAACGGCCTAACGACTGGTGCTGGGCGCTGCAGAGCGACTATACAGAAGTAGGACAACTTACGTTTGATGTGCAGATTCTACACATTATTATTTTATTTGGCAAGGTCCTAATTGTGTTAATGAAATATCTCATTTTCACTTGTTTACAATTGTGGATAGTGGTTCTATTAACAAAATGTGTATAGAAACATCAAAACGTTCTTTTTTAAACTATGTTACGTTACTCAAGTACACAGTTGCAATGACGTAAACAACAATGACGTTGTCCAGCCAACCATTTCTATATGCCACTCCACAACTATCCATTTTGAATGTATAATACATTTGTGGGAGTGGTGATATGCTGAGTGGTGACATTGTTGGGAACAGAAAATCGACGCATGATTGTCTAAATCGCTGAGACCTGGGCCCGTGTGTGATCATGTTTTTATTTGGTGAAGCTTCTAACTTTCCACGAAAAAATTCTAACTGTATTGGATAGAAATGTCAGCAACAAGTGAGTGCTGTCGTTGACATTTCAAGAGTAATTGACATTTCAATGTTATTGACATTTCAGTGACGACACTGAACTTACGCAGCCGACATTCACGGGTCCAACGACAACGTAGCTTCGATTAAATTTTAATTATTTATTACCAGCAGAGTTACCCGGTGTAGCAAATATTGTTCACGAAGCAGCGGCTCTGGGTAGATACAATGTTACTACGATATAGCTAGTGATATAGCTAGTGTTTGTCATGCTATCTGTAGACGCTTTCTATCCACAAACACCTTCGTGTGGTACAGACAAACTCTAATAACTAGAAAAGTATTCACAATCGCTGCATACATCCAGCGGCAAATGGGTAGGCATTTTTGACATTGTGAACCCCACTTCCGGGGGCCCCGTGGATATGGTTCCACATCCGACCCCCTATGTCCGTCAGAAAGGTTACCTTGCAAAGTTTCGTCCGGATCGGCCCAGAAATGCATACACACATACATTTTGATTATATATTAGATTGTTTGTCTAGAACTAGACCCAAATGCTTTATTTGTTTCCCTTATTAACACAATTTATGCAATTTCTACAGAATATTTTATAGGATTTTTGCAGAAAAAATTGTGTAGAAGCCACAAAACGCTGTAGTGGAAGTTGCAACCGTGGAATTATTTTTTCTTTTATGGCATCGTAAAGATAATAATTTGGCCCACACATTTGCCGCTGGGTGTATGCAGCAATTTGGAATACTTTTCAAGTCATTGGAGTTTGTCTGTACAACATAGAGGTGTTTGTGGATAGAAAGCGTCTATATATATATATATATATATATATATATATATATATATATATATATATATATATATATATATATATATATATATATATATATATATATATATATATATATAGCACAGCAAACACTAGCACTAGCTATATTATAGTAGCATTTGTTATTTTGGCCCCCACCCCCGGGGGCTCCACATTCGACTCCCCGTCCGTTAGACGGCCCCATTAGGTCACCGTGCAAATTTTCGACCACAAATGCGGCCGTGCATCAGACACAACAGTCAAACAAACAGACAGACAGACAAACAGACAACCAGACACTTTGATTTATAGATTATATTTCATTTTATGTAAACAAATTCTACTGTATTTTGTAATTCTGAATCCTGTGGAATTTTATATAATTTTTTGCTAAGGGCCTATATGGCCACATTTGTTTGATTAAAAGAAAACTGAGCCATCAAGTTGATATATAGTCAAAATCACAAATTCCAACTTTTTTAACATGCCTCCATGTGAGATGCCCGTCAATGTCTACCAAAATATCCATGCCTCCCATATGAGATTATGCCATGGTGTACGTATGATATTGTAAAATACCATGGTATACCATGGTGTTTTGAAGCAGGTAAACCATGGTTTACCATTACATATACATATACATATATATATATATATATATATATATATATATATATATATATATATATATATATATATATATATATAATGGTAAACAATATGACGTGGTAAAATACCATGGTGTTTTGAAGCAGGTAAACCATGGTTTACCATTAAATATATATATATATATATATATATATATATATATATATATACATATACATATACATATACATATACATATACATATATATATATATATATATGCTCGCACGCACACACGCACGCACACTCAACTTGTTTTCACTAGGCTAGGACCAACTCGACGTCAGGGCGCCGGTTTGCATCAGCCTGTGGGCTTGTGCTTCACACCAGTCCTGTACCCAAGGAAACCTGTGTACGTCAGAAACAGTGTCATGTTTGTTGAACTGAACACTCATTCTGATTCGTATGCCAGGACTGCCTCAACCAGAGTGCTTGACAACGGTGTGAACGATCTGGACAACAAACAAGGGACGATTGTTACAACCAGTAATGTAATAATCGACCGGTAATGTAATAACAATGATGACGGTAATCATTATGATGATGATGACGTTAATAATGATGATGTAGATGGTGATGATGAGGGTGATAACGATTATGATGATGATGACAATTAAGGGGTCGTCTTAGTGACGACGATGATAATGATTATGATGATAATGATGATAATAATAATGATGATAACGATGGTGATGATGAGGGTGATAAATGGTTACGATGATGTTGAGGAAGAAGATGAAGACAATTAAGCGGTCTTAGTGGTGATGATGACGAAGATGATGACAATGAGGGTGATCATTATTACGATGATGAGGACGAAGACAATGACACCCTCAGCCTCATCATCCTGTTATTCCTCCTCATCGTCATCATCATCCTCATGTTCACCCTTATAATGGTTAGCCATGCTGACATCCACTCGACGTTCACAAATATATGATTAACATAGGAATCTCAGAACGAGTGAGCCGCATGTTTTCTGGGAGGACATATGGAATGCCGTTCATATAACTGCCCAGGTAACGCACGGCAATAACTACATGTTGGCAAAGAATAGGACCGAGTCAGACAGAGTGGTAAGGAAGAGGGGGGGTCATTAAAAAAGTGTCACCTCAACAAATGAAAGAGGTACTCTACACTCAATTAAGGAATCATCTCAAACAATTATTTAAGGGATTATTAAAAATGCTTAAAAAAATACCTGATCATAATTTCAGCAAATTAAGGGGTCATTTAAAACAAGTTAAGGGAAATCTCAAAATGCAATGTGATATTATATTAGAAACTTAGAAATTTTAATCGCAAACATAATAAATAAGGGATCAGCTGAAACAATTAAGGGGTTATCTAAAAAATTATATTTTTAAATATGACTAAAATTATTATATCATTAAGGGGTCATTTAATAAGTAACTAACTGATCATCTCAACCCATTATGGAGTCATCTCATAAAATCAAGTGGTAGTCTCGAAAAAAAATTAAATGAAGGGGTCATCTCATAAAAATAATGGGTCTTCTTAAAAAAGTTAAAGGATCGTCACAAAACATGTAAAAAGTAATTAAAAAGTTAACTAGCTGATCGTTTCAATAAATTAAGGGATCATCTCAAATTAAGTGTCTTCTCAAAAAAGTTCAGGGATCATATTACAAAGTGTAACTAACTAGTCAATATAAATGAATGAGCTGATCGTCTCAATAAATTAAGGGATCATTTCATAAAATAATGGGGTCTTCCAAACTAGGTAAAGGATTATTTAATAAAAGCAGGGATCATTTTAAGAACTTATCTAGCTGATCGTTATGAAATGAAGAAGTCACTTAATATAATTAAGGGAAATATAAACATGTAAGGATTCATAGCAAAACACAAACGTATTGGGTCATCAAACAAAGTATGGGGTCACATCGAAAATGTCAGGGGTTATCTCAAATAAATTAAAATGGTTTTTTTTTAAATTAAGAAATCATAAAAAAGGTAAGGGTCATTTAACACAGTAACTAGCTCATCATCTGAACAACGTTAAGGTGTCTTCTCATAGAATTATTGGGTTATTTCAAAATTAAAATATAAGGAGTCATATAAAAGAAAAAAATTAAGGGGCCATCAAAACATTAAGGAGTTATATAAAAATTTTAATAAGAGGGTCGTCGAAAAAATCAGCCTCATATTTTACGTTTTAGGTGATTGCGTTTTTAATTTAAAGATACCCTTTAGTTTTGGGGATTACTTCTTAATGTCGTACATTTTAAATGTACACCTAAATTTTATATATGTTCAGTTGTTAGCTTAATTGTTTGAATAACCCCCTACAGCAACTAAAATCCATTGATATGTATTACATAAATGTGTGAGCTGTTGATTCAGACTAAATATCTATACTATTTTTCTTGCTTAATTCGAGAGCAAACACGTGAGACGGCCTTCTTAAATGTATGATTATATAATAATAAAATATAATTATGATATGTATACGTTGCGGAGTTACGCAACCGAACACTGGTAGCGCGCAGGCTGAGAAGAGAAGAATCGCCACGCCGTTCTGCGGTTATGTTCTAGTAAGACATCGGCGCTTACTGCCGTTGTACTCAGACGTCCGCGCTTAATGCCGGCGTACTCAGACGTCCGCGCTTAATACCGTTGTACTCAGACGTCCGCACTTATTGCCGTTGTACTCAGACGTCCGCGCTTAATGCCGTTGTACTTAGACGTCCGCGCTTAGACTTGGGAACGCAGGAGCACGTGGAACACTGAAACAGACCGCGGGAACGGGAATACGTGATCTCGGAAGCGCTGGAACGCCTGAAGATAATTAAGGGTTTATCTTAGTGATGATGATTATGAGGATGATAGTTATTACGATGATGAAGAAAACTACGTCATCCTCATCGTCCTGCCCCTCCTCCTCCTCCTCAACATCCTTATGTTAACCCCTATCATTGCTAGCCATGCTGACATCCACTGGACGTTTACTAAAGTATATTTAAAATACGATTCCCAGAACGATTCAGCGGCTTGTTTTCTGGGAGGACATATGGACTGACGTTTATATATCCTCCTAGATAGCATACGGCAATAATAATAATTGATGTGGGCAAACGATTGGTTCGAATCAGGCAGGGTAGCAGGGAAGACGAAAAGGAAAGGGTCCTTAAGAAACATAAATGTTCATCTCAAATGTAAGGTATAATTTAAACAAAATAACTAGCTGATCGTCTCAAACAAATTAAGGTGTCACATCGTAAAATTAAGAGGTATTCCAAAAAAGTTAAGGGAACATAAAACAAAATTAAGGGTCATTACAAAAAATCAACTAGCTGATCATCGCAACAAATTAAGAGATTATGTCATATAATAAAGGGTCGTATCAAAATACAAATATAACGATTTATCAATATGCAAATTTAAGATTTTTTTGTAAAACAAACTACAAAGTGTACTAAGGTATAATATCATAAAGAAAATTGTAAGGGGTGATTTAAAAAATAATAATAAGATGATCGTCACTATAACTTAATGGATCATCTCAAAACAGTAATAGGTTATGTAATAAAATAAATTAGTCTTCTAGAAAAGTAAAGGATGATTTCAAAAAGTGTAAGGGTTCATTTAAAAACTGATTTAGCTGATTGTCTAAAAAAATGTGGGATCATCTCATACAAAATAAAGGGGTTTCTCGAAAAAAGGGATCATAAAACATGCAAGCGGTCATTATTAATAAATTAGTTGATCGGTCTCAATAAACTAAGGGATCATCTTAAGACATTAAAAGGTTACCTCATACAAAAAAGGGGTCTTCTAAACAACTGTAAGGGGTGATTTAAAAAATAATAATAAGATGATCGTCACTATAACTTAATGGATCATCTCAAAACAGTAATAGGTTATGTAATAAAATAAATTAGTCTTTTAGAAAAGTAAAGGATGATTTCAAAAAGTGTAAGGGTTCATTTAAAAACTGATTTAGCTGATTGTCTAAAAACTGTGGGATCATCTCATACAAAATAAAGGGGTTTCTCGAAAAAAGGGATCATAAAACATGCAAGCGGTCATTATTAATAAATTAGTTGATCGGTCTCAATAAACTAAGGGATCATCTTAAGACATTAAAAGGTTACCTCATACAAAAAAGGGGTCTTCTAAACAACTGTAAGGGGTGATTTAAAAAATAATAATAAGATGATCGTCACTATAACTTCTTGATCATCTCAAAACAGTAATAGGTTATGTAATAAAATAAATTAGTCTTCTAGAAAAGTAATGGATGATTTAAAAAAGTGTAAGGGTTCATTTAAAAACTGATGTAGTTGATTATCTAAAATATGTGGGATCATCTCATACAAAATAAAGGGGCTTCTCGAAAAAGGGGATCATAAAACATGCAAGCGGTCATTATTAATAAATTAGTTGATCGGTCTCAATAAAATAAGGGATCATCTTAAGACATTAAAAGGTTACCTCATACAAAAAGGGGTCTTCTAAACAAGTTAAAGAATCATTTAGAAAGCTGCACCTAGGATCTAGGATGAACTCACCATCACTGAAAATCTTCTGAAACTATACCTATCTTCTGTAAAATACTCAAGACATATTTTTTGCGAAATTGCAATTCCTCCATAAATCCCTGACAGTACCTCGCTGTGACGATGACTTTACGTGTCCCGGTTCATGATTTCAAACTTAACCCCTTTGAGCTCGGGGTCCTGAGGAATTAGGCTATAGAAGTATTGTTATTACTCACAACTTCAAAAACATGTAGGACAGGAATATATTTATCATTCGAAAACCAAGTTTATGCAATAAGCTATGTATGCAAATCAGTTTTGTAGCTGGAAGTAACTGGCTTACAGGAGTTACAGGTATTGATTTAGCAGCACACAACTAAAAGTTTTCACCCCACAAATAATTATCATCATAAACTTTAGTAAACAAAATTCTAAATATGTGATTAAAACATGTCACCATGACAACATTAATTATATTAAGCTTTGGGTAATTGTTCTTAACTGGAAATTTTTTTTACTGAACATGGAAGGCAGCACATTTTGACATGTGCAGTTAAAAATGTGAAACAATGTACTGCACATGTCAATTCACTTATTTAGCTAGTGGTCCTTTATGGTAGGGGTTATTTAATTATACATATAGGAATGACAGAAATTACATAGAAGGGTATGTCGGTGATGCAATATGCAGATGGTCAACATCCCTTCCCTTGAGGGACAGTGAAGGGGTGATGGCTGGACCCTTTATCAGCTGTCTGTGGTGGATAATTCTGGTGGTCACTAATCCTAATGCAGCATTAATGACCCCTCATCCTTTTTGAATCACCAATTTCATCAACAAGACATCACAGCTTAAAACCTTCTCCTGACAGACACCCAGTTATCAATTCAAATCATTTTGAGTTAGAGAGGGATGATCCAGAGGTTGGCAAGGATTGGGTGATAGCCATTGGTCTTCATCTTTCCTGGAGTCTGTCAAAAGGTAATATAAGTTTAGGTAGTGAGGAGACTCAGATAATTGTTGTAGGCAGTACTGATTGCCCTAGGAATAGTTGGTGTGTAATCAGGCAGTGTTGTAACTGGTCAGGGAGTCTATCAGATAGTGCTATGGTAGTCAAGTTTCTTTGTTAGCCATATAAAGTTGGGGTGTGCCAAGGACTCTGTATGTGAGACAAGAAGAGTAAAGTGTTTCATTGTCAGTTGGTTTAATGTTTGGAATGTGTTATTAGCACTGTAGTGTAAATAAAATATTGTCATTGTAGTAAACTCAATTTCGTTGTTAGCATATTCTTAATTGGTACCCCCCTCCATTGTCGCATTAATAGAGAAGATTACCTCTATGAAACGATGATGGTGTGACAGCTGCTATGCCATATAATATAATATTCCACCTTCCTAGGGGATTGATTCAGCACACAAACATACTTAACTACTAGCCCACTGGAAAAAATCTAACATGACAATGACAGCACATCAAGATTTAACAAGATTTGCCATCTAAGCCAAACACCCAAATGGCAAGTGGACAAGGAAGCCATTGGCTTATCGAGCGTCCAACAATGCTCGTCTACGTGTAATTTGCCTTCTGTGATATATGTCTACCTGGTTTTTAAACATATTCACGCTGCTAGCAGTTACACAATCGGTAGACAATTTGTTCCATTCATAAGATCAGTGGTCATTCGGTAGACAATTTGTCCCATTCATTTATCAGGAAGCGTTTAACCTATTATGTTCATTACCTTGTTCCACTAACCAACCGTGTGTAGGCTATCAGAGAAGTGCCTCTCGAAATGCCAGATACAGTAGACGAGGTTCAGCTGTAGGCTGGCCCGAAGATATGACAATGTTCCCTCTGCATGGTGTCTGTTGTAACAGCAAACATCAGTCATACTACAACTGTCAATAATACAAGAGCCAAATGTCTGTTTCATTCATAACAAGCATACTTCATATCACTGTCATTTAAACTTAACGCCTTGTGAATAATTTGTCAATCGGATATCTAACTGGTAACAAGTGCTATCAACTACCATTTCCCTTTATGCATGTTAATGTTACGAAACTGTGCACCTACCATCTTGAGTCAGCAATCGATATGACTTCGCCTAACACCAAGCCCCTAGGTACACAATGAAACAAAATAATTATGGTTTACAAGATAGTGTCAATGGGCGCTGTTCTTAGTTCACACGACAGCAACGTTTGCTGTCATGATCCACAGTAGGAACCACGAGAAGGTGACAAGCGCTCCTCCCACCACAAGTATTTGTATGCATGCAGTGTAAGTGTGAAAAGGTGTGCCTGAAACAGAATCATCTTCATCATTAATAACACGGTATGACACACAGTTTCATTCCACACAAACCCTCTTCAGCTCTTCTAGGATTAGGCTACACGGTATAGTATATTTTAGCAGGTTTTGACTATTGTTTGTGTGCGTGGCCATGGGTGGGAAGTTTTCATGTATCCTCTTGGTCATCTAATGTAGTAGCAGTGCCCTGAGACTGAGCCTGTCACCATGGCCCATGCTCGATGTTCTTTAGTTCTGGCATTGCCAGTCTCGACGACAGTGATGGAAGTCGGTTAGGGCAGGGACCTTTTCTTAATAGAGAAGTCGAAACAGACGAAGTCGTGTAAAATATTGCCGAAACGGTCAACATGATATGGGAGAAGGAAAATAACGCGCCCGGGCTTACCTGTCACTACCTTCAGATAGTGGGTGCCAAGATGACATAGTGACTACTATGACGTTACATATATGTGACTAGGGCATAATTATCGGGGTGAATTTGCTAATCATGTCACATCCTTCGATCCGGTGACGCCGACGGCGTGAAACTTGCGGCGATAATAATAACTATGCTGGACCATTTTGAAATAATTAAGATATTGCAAAGTATTATGCATCGTTGGAAAGGCCTATTATTAAGATACATCATGGTATCAGTTTTATGGCTGTATGTTAATTAGTTTTCATTTTAGAGCACTTTAAAGACACCCCCGTCAACGTTTTCAAAACACGTGTTTTTATATTTTGATCAAAAAAGTGTACCTGGTCTAAAAAATGTACTAATAATAATGTTAATGTATTTTTTTTACATATTGTGGAAGTACTCAATGTTCTCAACCTGCGTGGGGGTCATTTATACCAGTGCATCCATTATTTTTGTTGCAAGAGAGCTGTAAACAGTGTTATTTTTAACTTATTTTGCACATTTTTACAGGGGCGGTTGGTAAAAAGTAAAAAACAACCACAGTTTATACCCTACATATATATATATATATATATATATATATATTTAACTCAGTATCTACTTCTAAGCATGTTTGACATGTATAGGTCATTAGCATTATTATATAAGTTAACAATATTTTTTACAAGATTTTTACAAACTGCAAACTTTTATGTATATTTACAGAAGAATGTTCACAGCTGAAGACATGCTGATGCAAGATGAATATTTGACAGGTGTATCATGTAGGATGATGATCATTGGAAAGGCCTATTATTAAGATACATCATGGAATCAGTTGTGTGGCTGTAGGTTAATTAGTTTTCATTTTAGAGCACTTTAAAGACACCCCCGTCAACGTTTTCAAAACACGTGTTTTTATATTTTGATCAAAAAAGTGTACCTGGTCTAAAAAATGTACTAATAATAATGTTAATGTATTTTTTTTACATATTGTGGAAGTACTCAATGTTCTCAACCTGCGTGGGGGTCATTTATACCAGTGCATCCATTATTTTTGTTGCAAGAGAGCTGTAAACAGTGTTATTTTTAACTTATTTTGCACATTTTTACAGGGGCGGTTGGTAAAAAGTAAAAAACAACCACAGTTTATACCCTACATATATATATATATATATATATATATATATATATATATATATATCTATATTTAACTCAGTATCTACTTCTAAGCATGTTTGACATGTATAGGTCATTAGCATTATTATATAAGTTAACAATATTTTTTACAAGATTTTTACAAACTGCAAACTTTTATGTATATTTACAGAAGAATGTTCACAGCTGAAGACATGCTGATGCAAGATGAATATTTGACAGGTGTATCATGTAGGATGATGATCATTGGAAAGGCCTATTATTAAGATACATCATGGAATCAGTTGTGTGGCTGTAGGTTAATTAGTTTTCATTTTAGAGCACTTTAAAGACACCCCCGTCAACGTTTTCAAAACACGTGTTTTTATATTTTGATCAAAAAAGTGTACCTGGTCTAAAAAATGTACTAATAATAATGTTAATGTATTTTTTTTACATATTGTGGAAGTACTCAATGTTCTCAACCTGCGTGGGGGTCATTTATACCAGTGCATCCATTATTTTTGTTGCAAGAGAGCTGAAAACAGTGTTATTTTTAACTTATTTTGCACATTTTTACAGGGGCGGTTGGTAAAAAGTAAAAAACAACCACAGTTTATACCCTACATATATATATATATATATATTTAACTCAGTATCTACTTCTAAGCATGTTTGACATGTATAGGTCATTAGCATTATTATATAAGTTAACAATATTTTTTACAAGATTTTTACAAACTGCAAACTTTTATGTATATTTACAGAAGAATGTTCACAGCTGAAGACATGCTGATGCAAGATGAATATTTGAGAGGTGTATCATGTAGGATGATGATCATTGGAAAGGCCTATTATTAAGATACATCATGGAATCAGTTGTGTGGCTGTAGGTTAATTAGTTTTCATGTTAGTGCACTTTAAAGACACCCCCCGTCAACATTTCCAAAACACGTTTTTCTATTTTGATTAAAAAAGTGTACCTGGCTTAAATAAATTACTAATATTAATGTTAATGTATTTTTGGTTGCATATTGTTGAAGTACTCAATGTTCTCAACCTGTGTGGGGGTCATTCATTCCAGTGCATCCATTGTTTTTGTTGCAAGAGAGCTGTTAACAGTGCCATTTTTCACTTATTTTGCACATGTTTACAGGGGCAGTTGATAAAAAGTAAAAAACAAGTACAGTATATACCCAACATATACATTTTTAAAACTCAGTATCTACTTCTAAGCATGTTTGACATGTATAGGTCATTAGCATTATTATATATGTGAACAATAGTTTTTACAAGATTTTTTTAAACTGCAAACTGTTATGTATCTTTACAGAAGCATGTTCACAGCTGAAGACATGCTGATTCAAGATGAATATTTGACTTGTGTATCATGTAGGATGATGATCATTTGAAATGTATATTATTAAGATGCATCATGGAATCAGTTGTGTGGCTGTACGTTAATTAGTTTTCATGTTAGAGCACTTTAAAGACACCCCCGTCAACATTTCCAAAACACGTTTTTTCAATTTTTATTAAAAGTCTACCTGGCTTAAATTGTAATTTGTTTTACATACTGTGGAAGTACTAGATGTTCTCAACCTGTGTGGGGGTCATTCACACCAGTGCATCCATTATTTTGGTTGCAAGAAATCTGTAAACAGTGCTATTTTTCACTTATTTTGCACATTCATACAGGGGCAGTTGGTAAAAAGAAAAAAATAATATATACCCTACAGATAAAGGTTTACACTTGGTGTCTAGTTCTAAGCAAGATTGACATGTATAGGTCATTAGCATTATTATGTATATGAAAATATTGTTTACAAGATTTTAACTGCGAACTATTATGCAGATTTTGACAGAAGCCTTTCCACAGATGTATCATGTAGGATGAAATGTAAGATTTTATTGTCATACTTATGCATACTTGCATTATCTGGGTGTATTAGTAGTTAAAATAAGAAACAACTACTATAAATATGTACGTCATTACAAGTATCATATCAATATGTGTGGATCGTTCAGTGAATAACCATTCTGACACAATATTGCATACCAGCTATCAGTTGTACATCATTTTTAGAGTTTCATACACCTTCACCCATCATCTAGGCCATCATCATATCCAAAATAGATAAATTTGGCATAAACAAATATTTACATTACTACTAATACTAGTCATTAGTCACTATACATAAGTCGTATCCACAGTTATGATAGTACTTATAATGAAAAACAATCAGAAAGCACAGTGTAAATCATATTAACATTCCAAGTGTAAGACTGTCAGCTTTGAGCTTTGTGAGTAATGGATGCCTTTCTTCGTCTTGTCTGCTCGGACATCGTTTGACAGGTCAGTCACGCCGTCACTTTGCAAGTTTGTTTACATGTTTTATCTCCCGCCAAAATGAGCAAAACACCCTCCAGAACTTCAAACATACACTGCAACACGATAATATAGTTAGATAAATCAATTATTACTTACACACGTACTTGAAGAATGGATATTTATGAACTTTCAACAACTACGACGAGAAAGATGAACTTGAAACAACAGCGGGCTAGGACATCGCATAATTTATTATTCTGACATGTGTGTGGCGCCACGTAACGTTCAAATAGCTAGATAATTCTTGGCGTCGGTGGATAGTGATAAGGGATTGTTTTAGTTGTACAGAACATTACTAGCCAGACCTAGCCAAAATAAAAAAATATATTTTTGTGTTAATAAATGATCAATAAAATACATACAATTGTTTTTTTCGTGAATCAAGGTGAATCCTGGATTTGCGAGAATCGTGAAATTTTCACCTTAAAAAACAAAATACTTTCACCTAAAGAAATAAAACAGGAACGTTTATTCAGCTTTACAGGCGTATGCACACTTTTATTATAGGTGGTCTATGTCGGCTGCTATGGACCGTTAAAGGCACCCCCTATAAACGGGCCTCTCTGGGTACACGTTTTGGTCGACTTGCTGATCATAGCACTACTAGCGCCGCCTAACGAGCTCCGGCATTGCTAATAATAAGGCTACATCGAAATGGAACAGAATAAAGTAAGAATACTGCGTTTATCTCACTCACTCGTCACTCGTTTGTTCCCTAGCAACGTTATCTTCATTTTATAACCGTCCATGTGTCGAAAGAAGTCAAAATATGACATAATTAATAGTAGAAACAAAGAATGTGAACAACTAATTCAAGCATTCCAACTAAGCACGCGCGCTACCTGTCGGATAAATTGCGGTGATCTTAACCTGTCCGCTAGGAGGACCAGGAGTGTTGTATGTCGTCTTTACCGGGTTCAGATCAGATTTATCCTACAATTTTTCTTGCAGTTTCACAGAAGATTTATCCTCTATTAACACACATGCTGGGAGAAACTCGAGAAAAGGACACCTATTTTTTTTTAATGTGTCCAAACCTATAAATGTCGGTTCAACCTGGTGATCGACTGATTCTGAAATGTTGATACGTTCTGCGGAATAGTCAGTGTAAAGCACTTAGTAGTACAGATAATGTTAACTTGTCTTACGTACCCGATGTGAAAGTGTTCGGGAAAAATCACTTATCATGCGCAATCCCCACTAGCAACAGGCGGAGGGAATGCCAGCGCCTCGTGTCACCGACTCTCCTGATGACATTAGCATTTATCAGCAGCTAGATGTCATCATAGTCAGCAGCAGGATGTCATCATAGTTACAAGACTCCTGGGGAGGGCGTGATGTACTGAGTATCCTGAAGCAATACCCAGACAGTGTCAACTGATGCGTAACGGCTAGCGCCCCATTGTCAAGACTGACCGCTCGGCCAAAGTCCAGCTCCACACACCCAATCAACAAACAACAATCGATGGGGCCGAAGTCGCGCAAACATAGGTCTACGATCGACGACTCTACCGCGACCAAACTAATGGAAATGTTTAAAGACGAGACTTTTGTCGCGAACTTCGCTGAACAAATCGCTGATGCTGTTGCACAGGAACTAAACGTGCGACTCGAGAACACGGAGAGAGTGACTGCTGCCCTGACCACAAAATACGTACACTGGAGGAAAAGGTGGAAACCTTGGAGGCGGAGGCGGACAGACGGGAGCAGTACACGCGTCGTCCTAACCGCCGACTGATCTAGTGATTACAACAATAAAGAAGTTGGGATTTGATAACATAGGCGTTTCCGATCTGGAAAGAAGCCATCGCATCGGCCAGAAGACTGACAATCGCGATCGCCCCCGTAGACGCACGACCATAGTGCGCTATCGAAGCGAGGCGGTAAGAGATGACGTGTATCGGTCAAGAACCACAATCAACACCACCGAGACGAACAAGTATATATCAACGAAGATCTGACGTCGAAGAGGGCATCACTAGCGTACAAAGACAGATCACTCAAAAAGGAAAACAAAATCAATGATTGTTGGACATATACAGGGAAAGTTCTCGTAAAGACAAACGCCGGAATGATCAAAGAAATCCAATCTGCAAAAGACTTGGACATGTATTAAATGGATCTGAACATTCCTTGTTTAATGTACACTGAACACCTGCACCTAACTCTGTTCACTGTCCACTGAACATTCCATGAATAGTGATGTAGGAGTGACAACAATATAGACCTGCACAAAGGAACTTCAGTTAGCAAACAATGCAGACCTACACTCATCGTACAGACCTAGACCCATCGCATGGACATAAGCCACAGGTAACACCACTAGTGCCAACTGCCAACATTTTGTGTAGTGACATTATGGGGACCAAAGACTTGGATATATATTAAACGGCTCCGAACATTATTCTGAAACATTCTTGAACATTCAAAGTTGCTACTACTGTGCCTCTGAACATTCTAAGTGGCATATGATACAATGCCCATCGGGCCAGAGATTACATCATATTAGTTAAAACATATTATACTATTAATGTATTCTGGCCTGAATAGGATATCTCCGTTAGTTCGATCGATGTCTGTGATGTCTCTTTTTTCATACTTATTTTTTCTTTTTTTTCTTTGACAACAATTGTTACACAAACAACGTTTATCGTTATGTTTATCCATGTATGCATCTTCGTTGTTGCATAATACTTAACATCAAATTAGAATAACATCCACAAGAGCATAACATTATCACGCTACAACACAAATCAACATACGCACAATTAACATGAAACATTTTTAAACGATGCATATGAGGTATACAGATATAATCTCTCGAGAAATCACCTCACGCATATCACGCTGCACAGTTTACATAAGCAAACTATGAACACTAAATGACATTGGATGAATCATTTCTATAGTATTTGGGTGGCTTACAGAACAACTTTTTAAAATAATATCCTAGATGATAATACAAATCAGACTAATTAATTAAATTAATTAAAACCTATACGTCTATCCTCATATTTCGATTCGGATGCATGTGTTGCTTTATGTAAAAAGAAAAAAAATTGCTTCAGCATAATAAGATCAAATATATAATATATTAATGCAAAATTTAGCGAACTAGAGGCATTCGTAGAGGAATTAAAAACTAAAAATTTTCAATTTAGTGTTATATGCCTACAAGAGAGTTGTATATCTTAAAATGATGATTTCTCACACATACAGCTGGACGGATACAATTGCATTACACAGGGAAAAACATCCAGTAAAAAGGGAGGACTAATCATATACGTTGATTCAAAATATACATACGAAGTGATTCAAAATCTAAACAACTATGAACTTTGGGAAGGGCTTATTATCAAAGTAAGTGAAGGTGGTTTGACCAAACCAGCAATACTAGGAAATATATATAGGCCTCCAAGGAATTCAATTGATAACTTGGAACAGTTTATAACAGAATTTTCACTACTGCTATCATCCCTAGACCAAATACAACACAATGTAATCTTTGCCGGTGATTATAACATAAACCTGCTAAAGTTAAATGAAGATGAACTGTTCAGTGATTTTGACGAATTCTGCTTAATGTCATCAAGGCATGTCGCCTTTCTTCAGTGCGTTGATACAGGCTTCGACTTCGGTTGCAATGAACTCCGGTTTACTGAGGTAGGGTGGGGCGGAGCAAGGAACCCCCTAATGGTACATAGAATGGGGGGAAAGAATCCTTTGGATATATAAACATAGGTTTTATTTTTTTATGTCAACATTAGGTTTCTGTACGTTTTCCGGACTAGTTCTTCCTACTTTCTAGCGGCCGATCCATTAGGCGAGGAGAACGTCACCGCAGGACTGTGACATTATATAGTTTAGTTTTATACATAAGTACTTGCTAAGTAACTGAAACACGTCGTTTGAGTTATACCACCCTTTGGTCGCCACCCTTTGGTCGCATAGATGCGACCATTGACGATCTCCCCGTCATCATTGACGACACCAACACTCAAGACTGTATGAAGATGAAGGAACTAGAGGTGGAGTTGGAAGAGCTGAAGCTGCTCGTTGTGGCAATTGTGGGAAGGGAACAGGGGGGGGGTTGTGCCAGTAGTTCCGGTGGCGGAACAGTAGACGATAAAGTGGGGAAAGACACAAGAGATGCTAGGGAGAGCTCACCTCAGCCTGGGAGGAAGCTGAGAGGAGGGAAGGTGACAGGTCGTAGGGAGACAGGAAGGAAAGGAACGGGAGGGAAGACAACTGGAGTGAAGGAGAGGGGAGTAGGGGAGACAAGAGGGAAGGAGAAGGGAGTGACGGAGACGGGAGGGAAGACAACCGGAGTGAAGGAGAGGGGAGTAGGGGAGACAGGAGGGAAGGAGAAGGGAGTGGGGGAGAAGGGAGGGAAAACAACAGGAGTGAAGGAGAGGGGAGTGGGATTCGATAGTTAGGAAGAACGACAGAGTCTTAAACAAGGGAGATGATGTGGTGGTCTGCTTGCCTGGAGACAAAATAGAGGCGATAACTGAGAGGGTAAATAACATCGTAGGTTCGGGTATGGGTGGATTTGTTTTAGTACATGTAGGGACAAATAACGTAAAGAAGGAGGGTACAACTGCCATAGTTAGGAAATATAGGCAGTTGGTCAGAACACTAAAACAGACGCGGGTTGAGCAGGTAATACTGTTAGGGATTTTACATGTAATGGGCAGGAGGGATCACAAATATCGAAATTGTCGGGGGATGGCAATTAACATGTTAGTCCAGAAGCTATGTAGGAAGAGGAAGTTGGATTTGTGGATTTATGGGGAAGTTTTGTTGGGAGGGCTGATATGTACATGAAGGATGGGCTTCATGTAAGTGGAAAGGGGGCGGCAGTATTCGTGGACAAAGTTTCAGCAGCAGTAGATAGTGACATGGGTACAATGACAAATATTTTTGGAAGTAAACATTGTTTAAACTAGAAGTGCAGGGGGGTTACCTAGAGGTGTCTCAAGCAGAACAAGAGGCCACTAGCACAGATAAACCACTATTAAATCATCCGAAAAACATCTCTGAAAAAGGTTATAGATGCGTATGTTTAAATGCAAGGAGCATAGTAAATAAGAAAAACGAGTTAAACATTATGGTAGAAGACATTGACCCTCACATAATTGGTATAACTGAATCATGGGCCAACACAGATATATCAGATGCTGAATTAGGACTGACAGGATACGTAATGTTTAGGAAAGATCGAATAGGAAGAAGGGGCGGGGGAGTTATTTTATATGTTAAATAATCTATTCAGGCTTATGAAATAAAACTAGAAAGGTAAGCAGATTGCGATGAAGCTGTTTGGTGCAAAATTGTTTCAGAAAATTCAAAATTAACTGTTGGATTAATTTACCGAAGTCAAAACATAAACGAAGAGGACAACACAAAAATAAAACAACGCTATAAAGGAAGTTAGTAAAGGGGATTGTATCATAATGGGAGATTTTAACCATGGACACATACAATGGAATTCTCTAGAGAGCACAGGGATTGAGGACCAACAATTTCTATTTTTAATCCAGGATAGCTTTCTTACTCAGCACGTGCTAGAACCAACCAGTGGAGAAAATGTATTAGATATAGTTTTGTCATCACAAAAAGAATTAGTGGACAATGTAAACATATTTGAACCATTGGGTAACAGTGACCATAATCAAATACATTTTGACATCAATGTAAAATCAGAAAGTAAAAATAAGAAAGCGTACAAGAGAAACTTCCACAAAGGTAACTACAAAGATATGAGAAAATACTTAGCAAAGCTAGATTGGAATAACATGCTGATGAATAAGATCGCAATTGAATGTTGGAATATTCTAAACTATGAAATTGAGAGTATCATCGATAAATTTGTTCCCTTCCAAAAACAAGGAAAACGGTGTAGAAAGAAACACTTGTCAAAAGAGGCTATTAGAAAAATAGTGTTAAAACAAACTATGTGGAGGGTTTATAGGCGTACCAGAAAGGAAAAAGACTATGCAAATTACAAAGAGGCACTTAATGCAGCTACAACTGAAATCAGACAATCTAAAAGAAGCTATGAGCAAAAACTAGCATGTAACATAAAACATGACAGCAATAGTTTTTATGCATATGTCAGGAATAAACAAAACGTACAAGACAAGGTTGGACCTGTAGAAGACAGTGCTGGAAATATAGTATCACATGGGTTTTTAATGGCGGAAGACCTAAATGGTTACTTCAGTTCTGTGTTT
Source organism: Lamellibrachia columna (assembly GCA_963662155.1). Classification (NCBI taxonomy): domain Eukaryota; kingdom Metazoa; phylum Annelida; class Polychaeta; order Sabellida; family Siboglinidae; genus Lamellibrachia; species Lamellibrachia columna. The sequence continues at coordinate 10,513,684 of OY759261.1, forward strand.
ACCAAAGAAGATATTAGTTCATTACCAGTTGCTGATGCTACATTTCAGGAAGCTAAATCTTACTATTTAGGTCCGTTAGTTGTAACTCCAGAATTGGTAACTAAGAAAATACAGGCAATGAAGGATAACAAATCACCAGGATTGGACGGGATTCCTCCAAAATTACTAATGGAAACAGTAGAACAAATCAGTATACCACTTGCAAGATAATTCAACTTGTCATTAAAAGAGGGAGTTGTTCCGTTTGAATGGAAAGAAGCAAACATCATAACATTATTTAAAAAGGGTTCGAGAAATAAGTCAGAAAATTACAGACCAGTGAGTTTAACGTCAGTGATTTGTAAATTATTAGAAAGGTTAATTAAAGACCATATGGTGGACTTCCTCGTTAAGCATAACTTATTAAATTCATCTCAACATGGATTCCTTAAAGCGAGGTCATGCTTAACAAATATGTTATGTTTTTTGGAAGAAATCACTAAGTGGATTGACGTGGGATCGCCAGTAGATACAATCTACTTAGATTTTCAGAAAGCTTTTGACAAAGTGCCACATCAAAGATTACTATTTAAATTAAAAGCCCATGGTATCGGGGATAGCATAACTGACTGGATAGAACAATGGCTGATTGACAAAAGACAACGAGTTGTAGTAGATGGAGAAGTTTCAAATTGGAAATCGGTTTGGAGTGGGGTACCTCAAGGATCAGTATTAGGACCTATATTATTCTTAATAGATATCAATGACTTGGATGACAGTATAACAAGTAACGTACTGAAATTTGCGGGTGACACAAAACTGTTTAGAAAGGTTAATACTGATGGTGATAAACAACATTTACAAAACGATCTAGACAGATTAGTGAAATGGTCTGGGAAATGGCAGATGCTGTTCAATTTTGGGAAATGTAAATGCCTACATTCAGGACATGGGAACTTGAATGTAAACTATAAAATGGGAGATACTGTTCTGGGTACTACTGTAAAAGAAAAGGACTTAGGAGTTACAATAAGCGCTGATATGAAAGTTTCAGAGCAGTGTGGTATTGCAGCTTCAAATGGTAATCAATTTCTTGGATTGATTAGAAGAAACATAACATACAAGGGAACAAAGTTAATTATACCTCTTTATAAAGCAATAGTTAGACGTCATTTAGAATACGGTATACAAGCATGGAGACCATATCGTAAGAAGGATATAGATACGCTTGAACGCATACAAAGGAGAGCAACTAAAATGATTTCAGAACTTAGAGACCTTAGTTATGAAGAACGCCTGAAAGAATGTGGTTTAACAACTCTAGAGACAAGGAGGTTAAGAGGAGAACAGATTGAAGTTTTTAAGATATTGAATGGGTATGAAAATATTGATAGAAATATGTTTTTCTCACTCAAGAAGGATAGCAGAACTAGAGGACATGAGGTAAAATTAGTAAAGGATCAATGTAGATTGGACATCAGGAAGCACTCGTTCTCACAGAGGACAATAAATGAATGGAACACATTGTCTACAGATTGTGTAACTGCTAGCAGCGTGAATATGTTTAAAAACAAGGTTGACACATATCTCAGGAGGGCGGGTTATAAGTAGATGAACATTGTTGGACTCTCGATAAGCCAATGGCTTCCTTGTCCACTTGCCATCTCGGCCTTTTGCTTGGATGGCAAATCTTGTTAAGATGAGCAGATCACGACTTACGTCAAGTCTGTCACCGATGTTGACGGGTCTGTCACACGGGGCCGATCTGGCCCGTTTCAGCGTGTCGTGCGAATGGGTAAGCATTACAGCTTGATATGATGTCAACTCTCCGTCTTGGGCAATATCCCCGTGTATACTTCTCGCTAGGTTAAAATTATTGCCTTAATTCGCAGGGTTACTTGTGACTGCTGCCCTCTTTATGATGCACTGGTAATCATATAATTTACGTCATCGTTGAAACCGTGTCTGCCACTATTATACATCAACGCAATATATATATATATATATATATATATATATATCTATATATATATATATATATATATATATATATATATATATATATATATATATATATATATATATATATACATCAAAGCAATATATATATATATATATATATATATATATACATCAAAGCAATATATATATATATATATATATATATATATATATATATATATATATATATATATATATATATATATGTATGTATATATATATGTATATATATATATATATATATATATATATATATATCGTGTATGATGTGAATTATCATTTAGTTCATTATCATTAACTAGCACCTTCCGTGAGGTAAAATCTTTGACATACATATTCTCTGAAAAAACGTGTTTATAGGGGTAACAGTTTCTGGCATAGGGGTAGTGAACAGCAGTTGATGAGCAACTTGTTTTGGTGTAAGGATGTAGTGCAGCTTTGCCTTTCGTGAATAGTTGCAACGTTTTCGTATCGTTTCCCATTTACTCTTGTTAAATTGTGTCATGTTTGTCGATTCATTCAGAGTCTATAAATATTTACGGCGGTCCTCTGAGATCAGCTCATCTCCTGCTTCGATTGTATCATTGACAAAAGGGCTCGATTTATATTTTTTTTTAATCATACATTTCAGCCTACTCATGTGTTAGATGAGCAATGTAGTTTCTCCTATATCCACGTCGGGTGGTGATCGTCCTTGCGGCCCTTCATATAGTTCTGTTGACTGCAGTATATCTTTAATTGCTGCATATTTTCTATGTTGTGCACGACGTTTTGAATTTGCCTTTTTGAGTTTGAACCGTCGACAAAATGCCATGGTTTGTGCGTGACAATTGCGTTCATTTGTAGACCATGTGATCAGTGTTGGGCCTGTGGAACTGGATCTATTATATTCTTGTTGCAGCATTCCGCCATCCGGCTGATAATAAAGAAGAAGTCTAGATTGTAACTGAACTAATTAAAGCAGCAATCTGCCACACTAGAAAAAGCTGGGAAGTTTGAGGTCGTGACTCAGACTGAGGCATTGAGCCTCTGCCCAATCATCCACCAGTTCGTTGTCAGCGTTCGTTTTCTAATGTCAGTGCACAGTGGCTGTTAAAAGCTCCGATGTTCACCCGTCGTTCATTTCCTTTTGGAGGTGTTGGGTATGATAGATAGATAGATGTGATACATAATGCTGAGTGATTGCTGTTGTTGTTCAGGTCAGCGATGCGTTGTTTCGATGTTGATAATTCATTGTTGGTAAAGGACATGATGGTCAGAGCCGACCATGCATAGGACCCGTGTTTGTAACACCAGCTGTTGACATGTAGAGTGGTGTAATTATGTTAGGCAGGTGTGTGGTGTTCATAGAGGCCAAATCCTTGTGCTCAATTGGGTAAAATTAAAACATAATGAACAATGTACAAATATGCCCCCTTGGAGTGTCTATCATGCCAGATTGATTTACCTTTTGTAGTTCAACAAAGTTGTACAAGTTGTACCCCGCCCACAAATTACAAAAGGATCAGGCTCACGGTTCATTGACTCATGGACTAAACATGTCGATTGATCACAAACAGTTTCTTTGTTTCATCCATTACAGATCTGCCTCCACCAGGCTTCCACCTGGCGTCATACGTTGTCGCTGTGTTTTTATTCCTTTTTGTCGTGGCGCTGGGCTTAGCCTGGTGCTACGTCACAGCGCCACGGGAGTCGTCCCTTGAGGAGTCCCAGCCCCCAAAAAACAGCGACCACGACCACCTACTCTCCGTCAGCAGTTACGCTACCCATCTCAACACCATGGTTTGTCAAATGAAAGACCGGCCGAAGCGACGATCGGCGGTTATCAGATTTTCCCGATACATTACATTTCGCAAAGAGCAGGTTTATCCTCATGGTATAAGTTTATCCTCATGGTATAAGTTTCACCAGCTTACATATAGAGAGGAGCGAGCTGCTGTCGTCGGGTTGGTTGAGGGCGCTGGAAATGCTGCCAGCCGGCTGTGACCACCCATCCCGAGCCAAATATGTATACTTAACTAACTGGGAGGAAGGAGAGTCTAATAATAGAGATTTTTTAAAGAAAAAATAAGGTTTTAATATAAGGGTGGACTTTTATAAATGTCGAAGCCATTGTTTATTAAAAACTTATCACAGAAATACAGTTATTTTTATTTTGTACACTTTTTATGCCTATTGGGAAATTGGTTCAAGCAGAATGAGATTATTTAAAAAAGATAGAAAAGCAGGATATTTGACTAAATTCATAAAAAGGTCACCTCCCTCCCAAATACATAACTAGGCACATATACGCGACTCCGTGGTGCTCGTATACCACCAATGGGCCCTCGCCGCCCCGGAGTGACAGTCGGCTTTCTACCGGCAGTGACTTCATCCTTCCAACAACATCGGCGGTCTGGGGCTCCTCAAACCAACATCTGGGGACGGCCATACTTTATCTTAATAGTAATAATAATAATGTTATTCAATTTAAAAAAAAATTACGGCCAACCTTTTATCGTAATAATAATAATAATTTAATTAAATTTTCTAAAACTTTACAATCGTTTCTTTAAAAAACTTACAAAATATGTAGTATTTTGCTTTTAATAGTAATCATTTTAAAAGCTTATTAAATATTAAAGTCCAATAATCGGCGACAAAGTACAACGCCGGAAGTGAACGTGACACGACGGGTCGACGTCCATTAGGCACCGGTCATGTGTGTCCGGGAAGAGCACGAAGTAACGACGCGAAGAAAGATGGCGCGATGTTGAGACGTGCTGACGACTCCGTTTCCACCAGTCGTAACACCACTGCCGACCAGTTGCGACATGTAGCTTCCTCTCCATGCTCATCACGGTAGACAACACCCAGTTGGTGGCCCGCGGATGACGATAATGAGAGAAGAGTTGACAATGATGAACATACCTGTACCTCCCCCGCAGTCAATCGAATGCTGAAACATCAACACATTCAAAGTAAATTATTTCATGATACTAACAAAAGTACACTCCTCTTGTAAAGGGACTCCATGCATTACTTAAGCTATTCACGCGCTACAGATATGAACATCAACGAAATCAATTCGCGATGCACTAAATAACTTGAGGACGGAGCTTTAAGTGAAACTGTCAGAATTTTATTTTTGTGTGGATTTGTTTGGGTGGAATAAGGAGGTGAACGTTTCTTGAAGGTTTCTGTTCTTCAGGATCAATCTCAAATGTACCGTGAGATTACCAGTGAGACAACCACCAGGACTAGTTTGCCTCACACTGGGGAGTGATTGTTCACTCTCTTTATTAAGCATGTTTGTTTAGAGGACCATGTACAAGTAAACATTATGATAAAACAACAAAATATGTATGGTTGTTTGTTTAGCTAAGGATGTTGTGAGAGATGGACATCCGTATTCGACCTAATAAGCGTACACTACGTTTGACAAAACATTGGGCCATGGCATTTTTTTAAAGAATCTCTTTTTATAAGCGTACACTAAAATGTTTGTCTTTAGATAATAAGCTAACTGTCAACTTTTGGTGACTTGTGTAGAACAATTGAAATGTGGTGGCAACTGAGTAACACCAGATGGCGACACTTTTCAATTGTTCCACACTAATGAAATTACAATAATTATGGATCCTGCTGATTAATAAAGGAGGTGTATGTTAATTAGGGGACGAACGCTTAATAGGTCGAATACGGTCTTATTGGTCAAATCAATCAATCAATGTACCCATTTAGCATAATTAAAAAGTAATACTGACGTCATTGGCAGCAAAAACAAACTGTGCACAAACGTATCAATGCAAATAAGCATTCACACCGTGTAGAAGAAATGGAAACCTGTAGTGGCTTGACCAATTCTTAAGATTTATTTTATTTTATCCACAATTTTTTTAAGATATGAATGATATATGGCAGAAACTCAATACATCTGAATTACTAGAGCTAGTTAATGACGGGGTGTGGCATTAAGTGGGGGTTGGCTCTAAAAAGGTGGGAGACGGTAGGTTGAGGCACCTCCCTTCATTCAAGGGAATGTATAACGATTCTCACTGGTTAACTGATAGTTGGGGTTTCTTATAATTAAAATGACTAACTTCTCTTTATCACTGAAGTATATTTACATTCAGAAGTTGTATAAAACGGGAAAATAACAAATCAATATTTATTGATTGGTCAGTGCTTTATTGATCAGTCGTTGTATATTTATCTTCAGAAGTTGTATAAAACGAGAAAATAACAAACCGATAAATTATAAGATGAAAAACTGAATAGTTCAACTTCAAAGGGGAATATTTATTGATCGGTCAATCTTTATTGGTCAGTAAGTTTTTATTGATCAGTCAGTTTTTTATTGGTTGGTCAGTTTTTATTGGCCGGTCAGTCTTTTTATTGGTCAGTCAGTATTTTATTGATCAGTCAGCCTTTTATTGGTTGGTCAGTATTTTATTGGTCAGTCAGTCTTTTATTGGTCCATCAGTCTTTTATTGGTCAGTCAGTCTTTTCTTGGTCCATCAGTCTTTTATTGGTCAGCCAATATTTTATTTGTCGGTCAGTCTTTTATTGGTTGGTTAGTCTTTTATTGGTTGGTCAGTCTGTTATTGGTTGGTCAGTCTGTTATTGGTTGGTCAGTCTTTTATTAGTCGGTCAGTCTTTTGTTGGTTGGCCAGTATTTTATTGGTCAGTCAGACTTTTATTAGTCGTTCAGTCTTTTATTGATCGGTCAGTCTTTTATTGGCCGGTCAGTCTTTTATTGATCAGTCAGTCTTTTATTGGTTGGTCAGTTTTTTTGTTAATCAGTCAGTCTTTTATTATTAGGTCAGTCTTTTATTGATCAGTCAGTTTGTTATTGGTCAGTCAGTCTTTTATTGGTCAGTCAATCTTTTATTTATCAGTCAGTATTTTATTGGTTTGTTAGTCTTTTATTTATCGGTCAGTCTTTTATTGGTTGGTCAGTATGTTATTGGTTGGTCAGTATTTTATTGGTCGGTCAGTCTTTTATTGGTTGGTCAGTCTTTTATTGTTCGGTCAGTCTTTTATTGGTCGGTCAGTTTTTTATTGGTTGGTCAGTCTGTTATTAGTTGGTCAGTCTTGTATTGGTTGGTCAGTCTGTTATTGGTTGGTCAGTATGGTATTGGTCGGTCAGTCTTTTGTTGGTCCGTCAGTTTTGTATTGGTTGGTCAGTCTTTTATTGGTCGGTCAGTCTTTCATTGGTCCATCAGTCGTATATTTGTCCATCAGGCTTTTATTGGTTGGTCAGTTTTTATTAGTTGGTCATTCTTTTATTGGTTGGTCAGTCTGTTATTGGTTGGTCAGTATGTTATTGGTCGGTCAGTCTTTTGTTGGTCCGTCAGTTTGTTATTGGTTGGTCAGTCTTTTATTGGTCAGTCAGTCTTTTAATGATCAGTCAGTCTTTTACTGCTAGACGCCATCTCTATGCATGTTGTGAAATTGACATATGTTATTTCTACGCCAAATCATGTATTCCTCAAATATTAAGATATGAAAGAACACAATAGTAACTCGTTTTGTATGGCATTCTTTTTAAACAACCGATATGTTATCAATATTAATAAATTCAGTGTTGCAATGTATGTTCAGTTGACCAGTTAGAATCGTCGTATATTCCCTAAAATGGCAAACAGGATATTTCTTCGACACACTTACCTGGACACACTCAAGTACGTTCCACTGTTGACAACAGCGCTCCTTAAAGCAGACAAGTTGTCCACACAAGATACACATACTAGGGTCCTTGGGCTGTGAATGACAACCCTGTACCTCATATTCACGATGCCTGGGATCTGAGGCCTGTATCTCCTGGTTACGAGGCCTGGGGTCTGAACTCTGCACCTCCTAGTCACTAGTTCTGGGGTCTGAACTCTGCACCTCCTGGTCACGGAACCTGGGGTCTGAGCCCTGTACCTCCTGGTCACGAGGCCTGGGGTTTGAGCCCTGTACCTCCAGGTCACGAGGCCTGGGGTCTGAACTCTGCACCTCCTAGTCACGGTGCCAGGGTCTGAACCCTTTATCTCCCGGTCACGAGGCCTGGGGTTTGAACTCTGCACCTCCTCGTAACGGCACCTGGAGTCTGAACCCTGTACCTTCTGGTAACGGAGCCTGGGGTATGAACCCTGTACCCCCTAGTCATGGAGCCTGGTGTTTGAACCCTATACCTCCTAGTCAACAGGCTTGGGATCTGAGCTCTGCACCTCCTGATCTCGGAGCCTGGGGTCGGAACTCTGCACATCCTGGGTACGAGGCCTGGGGTCTGAACCCTGTATCTCCTGGTTTCGAGGCCTAGGATCTGAACCATGTACCTCCCTGTCACGAAACCTAGGGTCTGAACCATGTACCTCCCGGCACGAAGCCTAGGGTCTGAACCCTCTACCTCCTGGTCACAAGGTCTGAGGTATGAACCCTGTACCTCCTGGTAACGTGGCAAGCACATAACCATTTGACCACCGCGCCAGCAAATCTTTGTACTCATCACTGGAACATAATTAATCTGGAACAATACACCCCACATAGGGTGACTGCACTTAAAGACAACTCAACGGTGTCAATCAGAACAATTTACCAAACACACGATGACAGTTAACATGCCCATAATTAAAACACAACTCAACCAGAACAATTAAAGCGAAACAAAGTCAAAAAGGCTTAATAACAACTAATAATTTTTAACTACAATCAATAATATCACGCTAGTAGGTTTCACAGAAGTTTTGGAGAGTTGGATACTCTGGCCACATCTCAATAATACTGGGGGCTGACATGTTTGGTTGCCCCCCCGCCAGTCCTGATTAAGATAATTAATGAATTTATAAAAAAGAAGTGCATCAAACATTACCGTGATTAAGATCAAGAAGAAGCAGATGATAGTCCGCCACCTCAATAAGTGAGCGCAATAACACATGGAACAAGATCTGAGACGATTTAACGAGATTGCCATCAAAAGCAAGCAGCCCCACAGCTAAGCGAAACCATTGGCTAATTTAGAGACCACAACATGTAGTTGATGAAGCAACCAAAATATGTAACATGTGGAGAATTGACAGTGGACTGAGATGGTCACATTCAAGTAAGTAAGTAAAAAAGGTTTATTTTTAACAAGGTCATTTTTATGATCAAACTCAGATCATGACCAACCCTTTCTTTAGCCCCTCAGTCATTGTGAATATCTTATACCTTTATACCTCTATATTGATATAATGTCCTTTATTTATTACTCATCACGATTTTAATTATCAGGGCATGTTTATTTACTTCCCACTGAGGGAAACCTCTTGCTGCCGTTTCGAAGAATGTTGGTCACTCCGCGTTGCCACAATTCACTCAGCTATATAAATGATTACCTGGCTACAGACGGGTGGATATGTGAACAAATAATCAACGCGCAGTAATTGCAGTATGGCTGAATGCTTCCCAGCGAAGTCAAGATACGTTGGGATGAACAGGTATGCTAGTAGGGTGAAGTGTACAGCGATTTGAACAGTCCAAGAGACTGAATATTGTGCTATATAAGAACGTACATTTTTACATTTTGTAAAGAATCATCTTTCAACTGATTAATCAGTCAAATAATTGTTTCTGACAAGAGTTCCTGGTACTCACCGCCGGTATGGGTCTGTCCCCTGACAACAGTTCCTGGTACTCACCGCCCCTGGCGTTTGAATGCGCATTCAAATGCTCAACATTCAAAAACATTAGCATTTGTTAACAAGCATGATATATATATATATATATATATATATATATATATATATATATATATATATATATATATATATATATATATATATATATATATATATATATATATATACAGATATGTCCCCTGACAACAGTTCCAGGTACTCACCGCCGACATGGGTCTGTCCTCTGATAATAGTTCCTGGTACCCAGGGGACAGCATTGGTCTGTCCCCTGAAAACAGTTCCTGGTACTCACCGCCGGCATGGGTCTGTCCTCCGACAATAGTTCTTGGTACTCACCGCCCTCTGGAGTTTGAATGCGCATTCAAATGCTCAAAATTCAAAAGCATTATCATTTGTTAACAAACATGATATATATATATATATATATATATATATATATATATATATATATATATATATATATATATATATATATATATATATATATATATATATATATATATATATATATATTTGCTTGTGCAGTCTGCAGGTGCAATTTTCGTTTGTTTTTTATGTTGTAACTTTATTTAACAACAGCAAGGTTTTTTTGGTGAAAACTGTCTTTGACAGTTTGCTAGCTATAGTTGAAAATATCACTAATAATATTATTATCTGGCATAATATATTCATCACTATTTTACTAATGTACCAGGCTGTGCACGTCTGTGTAATTATTATTGTGTGCACAGCGGCAATCCTTGTTAGACTTGAGAAAGTGCTGCATGACCTTGTCTACAATCACAATAAGCACAAACACACCGGGAGGCGACGTTTCATCTAGCTACTAAAGCACACGAAATGTTAATAGTTAATTGCTTATAGACAGACATGTCACTTGGGGTCCTTATTCGTATTGAAGATTGTGCCCCTTTTGAATAGTAGTGCGCTTTGTGATCAATGATATTGTCCCTTTGGGTCCTTGTCATATTAGTAAGTTGCACTTTTGTGAAAACAGTATTTTACCTTTTCTATCAAAAGTGCCATAAAAACTCCATAGTAAAACAACCCATGTAAAACGGGTACGTGGATGTGGGCTAATAACTATGCATGGGGGAATTGGCATTATTGCGGTCAAATTAAAGGATTGGTACACTGTGCCCCCTGTTTGTACGTTTAACATGTCCTGCTTGACAACATATTTTTAACAATACCTGAAGCAAATGCAATTTCGGCCACTTACTGCGATAATCGGTCAAGGAAATTGTGTACCTGTCGGCGTGTGTGATTGGGTGCATAGGAGCCACTCTAGTAACTGCACACATGTCTGCCATGTGACAAGTTAAAGGCTGTTTAACCGCTTTCGTCACCTGCCACCAATAAAGATCTCGTAATCGCAGTTTTGTATAGACAACAATTACCTGGTGGTTTTCGTTAGCAAAATTCACTAGACGCGAAGTAAGTGCTATAGGGACTACTACGCGTTCTTCACGAAAAACGATACCCTCATGAACCGATAATTCATGTCTGATCAGAAAGTATGGCTGCACTGCCACTTAATGTTGTTTCTTTGCTTCAGGCCACCCGGTATTCAGGTAAGTCAGAAGCTGAGTACATACATCATCCTCATTTATAGTATTCTTCAGCTCAGTGCATGTAACAACACTACAAGTTTCAGTAAGTATCACTCTACAGACCACGTCCCAACCATCTTCATTAATTGCGGAGTCTGAAGTGATGACCGGCAATCGCGAGAGCGTGTCAGCAATTATGTTTTGCGATCCAGGTTTGTATTTAACTGTGTAATAATAATGTAATAACCGAGCGTTCCATCTCGCTATTCCGGTGACCAGTACCCTTCGAGGAGAATGAGGTTACCATAGCTTGGTGATCTGTGCGAAGAGTTAAATGTCTCCCCCACAGGTAAGTATGTCATCTTTCAACAGCCTAAACACATGCAAGTGCATCACGTTCTCCAACGGAGTAATAACATTATGTTGCCGTCAACGGTCTGGACGCACGTCAGTAGTATGTGGGAGGTTTTGAAGGATCAAATGAGGGGGGTAACTATAAATAGTTTTCGGGGAACCCCCGGGGAAACCCCAAGGAAACTCCGGGGTTTCCCCGAGGTTTGTGTTGACACAATCGCCAGGGGCGTTCACGGGGTTTCCCCTTTAGGATTTTCCCGAGGTTTGCGCTGATACAATCGCCAGGGGGCGCTCATGGCTTTTCAGGTGACCACGTGCACGATGGACTTCCGTTTCCGGTTTCTTGCGCATGCACAGTGTGTGCTTATATCCGGCCAGCTAACCCTAACCCCAAATCCGGTGCACGATGGACTTCCGTTTCCGCCTTCTGGGTAGCCTGAGCACCCCCCCCCCCCGACGACTGTATCAGCGCCCCTGACGACTGCAGCTAAACCTACGCCATCTACTCCGGACCTCACAACTGTACAACCTCGACGATTTGTATATAACCATAGCTAAGTCGTTGCAGTCGATAATGTGGTGTCAGTAAATTCTATACATGTTTGGTTATTAATATAAAAGGTGAACACATATTTTGCATTTCCCATGTACTAGAATTACGCCAATTTACGGGTGAATAGTTGTTCTAATGCGTGTTTAGGAGGACGTTACTGTTACATAAGTTTAATTTGTTTTCTTCATCCTTCTGTATAAAAATTAGCATAGTGATGTGCCTTGTCTATTGAATGAAGTCACCTTAGCGATAAGCCGCACGCAGAACAATACTAAATAAGGACATGCAGCTGATGTAAGCCGTACACTGAACTTGCAAGTGCGATATGTATGCAGGACTGAGGCAGTATAGGCAGTATATAGGTGTCGACATTAGACGACATACGTCGAAAAGTTCTCGATATAATTTGATGATGCGATATGTGTTGTATAGGCTACATGCATGACTACGTTTTTCTCGCTGCATGCATGGACATTCGACTTCTAGGTCACGATCTGCTAGCAGGGTGAAACGTGGTCGTGTCTCTTTTGTTAGCGTGGTTATAAATCGACGCGACACCTTCCTATCAAATAAAAATATTTAAAAAGAATACATAGGATATCATAGTAAAGCATTAATATAATTAAATATGGGTACATTATTTTTAAATATTGACATATAACGAAAATATAAAATAGTAGAATAGGTCAAGGAACAAAAATGTCATTGTTCATTCGACGATGCCGTTGAAGTCCGGCAGCGGGCATCGCTTTAGACTCAGTGTGCAGTGCGCTTTCTTATCACGACCGTGTTTGGTATTGTTTTGCGTGCGGCTTACATCAGCTGCATGTCCTTATTTGATATTGTTCTGCGTGCGGGTTACGTCAGCTACATGTGCATGTCCTGACACGTTTATAGCATTCGAACGAAGTCACGCACTTCAATATTTGGCATTGCGGACGGGAGCGATAAGCAACACACAGAACAATACCAAATAAGGACATTTAGCTGAGGTAATCCGCACACAGAACAATATCAAATATAGTCATGGAAGGGCGTGACATCGTTCGAAAAAAACCCAGAAAAAACAGATCAAACCAGTTCAAACCGGATCAAACCAGAACAAAACCCAGAAAAAAACACCAGACTCCTCGTGAAACGTGTCCAGACACGTCACAGAAAGTGCATCGTCAGCAGTAGCGACAGGCTATATAAACCGAGCCGCCACTGCAACTGCCGTCACAACTGTTCTTCGATCTCTGCACATAATTTCACTCTATCGTTGGATCAGCACACCTATTCCGTCGCGCCACCAGCAGCGATGTCATCTAGTGATCACGCCAAGAGCGCGAAACACGTATGCGAGAAATGTGGTAAATCATTTGGAAGAGTGGACAATCTACTACGTCACATGAGGACGATATGTAGAAAAAAACACCACCACCGTCTACTCGTGTAAGAAATGCGGGCGGCATTTCGATAGACGTGACCATCTGACCAGACACGCACGAACCGCATGTACCAACGCCTTCTCGCCACCATCATCAAAGAGAACAAAAGGGGAATATATTACACCCCTCCACCCACTGGTTACCGAAGAGCCCATCGATCCACCCGCTCGACTTCCCTTCGCCGACACTCTGTCAACGGACTTGTTAGACATCGTTCGTGAGCACTGGTCCGCTATTAGGACACGCGTAGCGAGATGTCCCCTCCAGGGCAGCTTCAATTACAGATTGACTACTCTAGACACGACCGTTCTAGAGGCTCATTTGGCATCAGGCATCATGTTCGAGGAACAGTCCAATGCGTTACGGATTCGTGCTAAGGAATAAGAACACGGTAGATAAGGAATAAGAACACGGTAGATACAGGTATTATCATTCCTCTTGTAACTGTTGCGGCCGGTACATTGACGTACCTACTCTCGTCATCAACCGTGGTGACTTTGACGAGTTTCTCGAACGCATCCGAGAAACCGACGTTTTATAGTGGGCTATTAATCAAAGACCAGATTCGGCATTGGTATGCGAACTCGTGACCAATGTCACCTTTTTCATCAACTCGGCTTTCAGGGTCCAGCTTCCGCATTCGTATGTCTGCACTGATATACACAGGCTTTTATATAGTCGTACCTTTGTTGCCTTGTTGATGTTGTCGTTGCTCCGTATCTTCTTGAGTCTTGATATCGCTGATGTTGCCAGTTTTATCCGTGTGCGTATTTTCTCTGTGGAGTTGCCCTCAAAGGAGATGATCGACCCGAGGTACTTGAATGATGTTACTTCTTCGAGGCTTTCTCCGTTCATTAATAGTTATTGGCGCTATTCTGCTGTTGACCATGATCTTGCTCTTGCCTGCACTTATTTTCATTTCGTAAGTTCCTCCTCTGTTCCAGCGATTAGGTCAATGTCATCTGCGAATTGGAGTTTGCTGATCTCTCTTCCATTTATCGATATCGTGCCATTTTCAAGGTATAGGTTGAACAGCACTGGCGACAAGAGGCATCCCTGGCGTGCTACGACCCGATGTTCGAAACGATTGTCCAATTTCTCCTTCGTGTAACACTTCACTCGTTGATATTCCTTCGTTATGTTATATCGTCGCATTACTCGCCAGAGTCATTTGTGCCATACACGATCAAATTCCTGTTTAAGTCGATGAAATCGTGATATAGGTCTTGATAGTGATCTGCTTTGCCTTTGAGTCGGTTGTGTATGATTATTAGCATTATTTTGCTGGGATGGCTGATCAGACTTATAGTTATGTAGTTCTTACAGCAGCAGAAGTTCCCTTTCTTTGATATCATTATTATTAGCGATTTTTTCCACTCTTCTGGCCAAGTCTTGGTTTCCCAAATATGTTGGAATGTGATCATGAATGCGTCTATCATTGCCTCCCCACCATGTTTGATAAGTTCGGCTGGTACCTTGTCTACGCCGGGGGATTGTCTCTTCTAATTCTGCTCGGAGAGTGGGCATATCAGAATTTTCATTTTGAGGCTTTGTTCCGAGGATGTTGTCACCTGTGTTCAGTTCGAAGTTGTAGAGTTCGTCACAGTACTCGGTATTTCTGCGGTCTTCATTTGCGCACTTCAGTTGGTTTGTAGACTAGGTGGCACCCATCTCCTCTCCTATAACGCCAGAACCCCGACGGCATGAGTCCTCGTGGAACCAGTTGCCCAGCCAGCACCCCGGGGAGGTGGGGCTGAATTGTGCTTGTACGGGTCATCAGCAGGCTACTACTTTCGCTCTTCGCCCCTCCAGTAAAAGGGCTAGCTGATCCCAGTAATGCTGGATACATTATTGAAACAACACACACCTTGCAGATATATTGTATAGATTGTATTATATATTGGTTTACACATAACTAAATTAACCAAAACAATTAAATGCTTGAAAAAAATGAGGAACACATCACGTCTGACACCAATGTGACCACGTGACACGTACATTTTATTTACTGAAATAATGTTGACGAATTTTAATATCGTATAAGTATAGCTTTGCAAATAATATCGTTGTACCGCTAACAAGCAGATTTTTACCAATTAATTCGTTTAAAAATAGCATATAGAATAAAGGTGAAAGGCTGCTGCTCGCATACACCCGCTACCACCACCACAACTCACGCTGTAACATCGACTTACCGCATATTTCTTAACCGTGTTTAAATACATAAAGAGGCAATGATTATTAACATACCGAATATGTCACAATGCTCTCGTATTACGGCGTTGCTTTTCTCTATATATCAAGAGTCAACACCGATATCTAAAGAGTTGTATTAGCCAAGAAAGTACTTACCTGAATAACTACACATCGTCAAATGCTCTACGACATGGTGTCCCACAAATAAATGTAGATGGCGCATCTGTCCAACGGTAAACACGAATGTGACCTAATCAGACAGATGGTTTGGGCAAGGGCAAGCATAGTTCGCCGTATATTATTATATACTTCACCTTTATTCTGAACACAATCTTCTAGTCCCGCGGTTAGACGGAAGAGGCACTTTCCATGCCATTAATTTTACATGTTACCGCGACGCAAGGGCAAAGTAAGTGCCAGGCTAACCGTGGTGCAAGTGGCACACTCGTACCGGGCCCCCACAAAAAGGTGCCCCCACTAAATCAACCATTATCCACAAGATTAGCCGCTTAGAGTTTATCTTCTCTTTCCTTTAATCGGGCTCTCACATGTGACCTTGAACATGAAGTCTTAGAAGTATCACGGATGCTTTCCCCAATGAAGTTTCTGCTTGGCATATATCTGACTTTGATGATTAGTAGCTGTAGTATTTTTTCCAAGTAGAAACTAGTCAAGGATATGCACCGATCCACAATAAGCCAGAACGACGGGTTCATCGGACCATGCTCAATCCGGTTTGGTCAGGTCAGGTGATTCAGGTTCATCTTCAGTGCTGCTAAACCAGACAGTTCATTAGTGTTTGAAACAATATATATATATATATATATATATATATATATATATATATGTTTGTGTATATATGTATATATATATATGTTTGTGTGTATATATATATATATATATATATATATATATATATATATATATACATATATATATATATATACATATATATATATATATATATATACATATATATATATACATATATATATATATATATATATATATATACACAAACATATATATATATATATATATATATATATACACACAAACATATATATATATATACACAAACATATATATATATATACACAAACATATATATATATATATATATATACACCTGCTTCAAAACACCATGGTATACATTGGTTTACCATGTTATATTATTGTGTTTTACCATGTCATACGTACACCATGGCATAATCTCATATGGGAGGCATGGCTATTTTGGTAGACACTGACGGCCGTTTCACATGGAGGCATGTTAAAAGAGCTGGACGTTTGTGATTTTGACTATAATATTATATAAATTTGTTCAGAGTGGCACTGACATGATGCCAGTGACTGTTTCTTTTAATCAAACAAAAGGTTAACGTGGCCATATAGGCCCTTAAAGAAAAATTATATGGAATTCTATAAAACTTCTATACAATTCCACAGGATTCAGAATTACAAAATACAGTTGAATTGTGTCTATATAATTATATATAATATATAATTCAAAATGTATGTCTGTTTGTGCGTCTGTCTGTTTGTATGTTGTGTATGATGCACGGCCGCATTTATGGGCGAAATTTTGCAAGGTGACCTAGGGGGCCCGTCTAACGGACATGGGTGGTCGGATGTGGAGCCATCCCAACGGGATGGGGGTCAAAATATCAATGCTACTATAATATAGCTAGTGCTAGTGTTTGCTGTGCTATATATAGACGCTTTTTATCCATACACACCTCTATGTTGTACAGACAAACTCTAATGACTTGAACAATATTCAAAATTGCTGCATGCACCCAGCGGCAAATGTGTTGGCCAAATGATTATCTTTACGATGACACAAAAAACAAAATAATTCCACGGTTGCAACTTCCGCTACAGCCTTTTGTGACTTCTACACAATTTTGTCTGCAAAAATCCTATACAATATTCTGTAGAAATTGCATACATTTTGTTACTAAGGGAAACCAGATAATGCAGTTCTAGACAAACTATCTAATATATAAATCAAAATGTATGTGTGTATGTCTGTCTCTGTGTCTGTCTGTATGCCTGCCTGCCTGCCTGTCTGTCTGTATGTCTATTTATATGTTGTTTCTTATGCACGGCCACATTTCTGGGCCGATCCGGACGAAAATTTGCAAGGTAACCCTTCTGACGGGGATCTTGTGTGGAACCATATCCACGGGGCCCCCGGGGGTGGGGAGTCACAATTTAAAAAATGCCTACCCATTTGTCGCTGGATGTATTTGTCTGTATCACATACAGGTGTTTATGGATAGACAGCTTCTACACATAGCTTAACAAACACTAGCTATATCACTAGCTATACCATAGTAACATTGTATCTCCTCAGAGCCGCTGCTTCGTGAAAAATATTTGTTGCACCGGGTAACTCTGCTGGTAATAAATAATTCAAATGTAATCGAAGCTACGTTGTCGTTGGACCCGCGAGTGTCGGCTGTCGCGCAAGTTTCGTCATTGAAATGTCAATGACGCTGAAATGCCAATTACTCTTGAAATGTCATCGACAGCATTAATTTGTTGCTGACATTTAATTCTATTAAATGCTGACATTCTATTAAAATCAGTTGACGCCATAATGCAATTTTAGCGTGGGAAGTTAGAAGCGTAACCAAATAAAAACATGATCACACAAGGGCCCAGCGTCGCAGCGATCTAGACAGTCACGGGTCGATTCTCTGTTCCCAACAATGTCACCACTCAGCATATCAATACTGTCACAACTTGATTATACATTCAAAATGGACAGTTGCAGAGTGGTATATAAAAATGGTTGGCTGGACATAGTCATTGTTGTTTAAGTCATTGCAACTGTGCACTTGAGTAATGTAAAATAGTTTAAAAACGAACGTGTTGATGTTTCTAGATATATTTTCAATAGAACCACTATCCACATTTGTAAACAACTGAAATTGACCGATTTCGTGAACAAAATTAGGACCTTGCCAAATAAAATAAAGATGTGCAGAATCTGCACATCAAACGTACGTTGTCCTACTTCTGTGTAATCGCTCCGCAGCGCCCAGCACCAGTCGTGAGGCCGTTGAGACACAATTAGGTCGGCCTGACTGGCTCCTTTTGGCAGGCGCCCCTCAGTTTGTGAAGGCTTGATTGGGGTGCGTTGACCAGGCGTCTAACCTGCAACTGAGTGGTTTACCAACCAGGGTCATAACAGCATGAAGGAAGCTATTGATGGAATAGTGGGTGGCGATGCCTACTTGGTTCTTTCTATTTGTAAGAACGATGCCCTTCATATATCCTTGCTAGAGCTGCCAGGCACTGGCTGTCTTCTTTCGTTCTAATGTCCGATCCAATTCCTTCTTCTTGTCATCTGTCGTATTCACCACCTTAGGGGAAGGCAGTGTTAGTTGAGCCACTGGGTTAGTTGAGCCACCAACGTTTCCCAGGAGACTACAACAGCGACAGTTACATGACACCAAACAGTGACAGTTACATGACACCAAACAGTGACAGTTACGTGGCACCAAACAGTGACAGTTACATGACACCAAACAGCGACAGTTACATGACACCAAACAGTGACAGTTACATGACACCAAACAGCGACAGTTACATGACACCAAACAGTGACTGAGAATGTTTTTGGAGCACGGTTGACGTATAATAAGTGATATTTGTCACAGCGGTCAGAAAATATGAGTTAAAAGTATGTTTCTGATGTTTCTCGAAACTTTTTGTGATTGTGAATAATGTCTACTGGTGTGTAAACTATCAATGCATGTGACCAGACTATATTGTCTGTGCACTTACAAATGGTTTAACTATGCACAGAGAAGAAGATTATTTACATCACTACGCGTATTAATGAGAAGTTAATTAAACAAGCTTAATTGTTAAAACGGGGCTAGTTGAGCCATTCATGACCCAAGTGAGGGTTTATTGAGCTGCGGTTAAAGAACGAAAATGAGTGTTTTTTCCCAAAAATACATCAAGGAATTAATTTTTCCGAGCATTTTTTTACATTGGATAGCTACAAGGAAACATATTAGCAGTTAGTTATACTGGCTCCGATTGGCCCACAAGTCTATATTAATTAACGATGTCAACTTATTAATTAAGCAGGTAGAATTGTCAGAGACGCGTTGTGCCCATTGAGTAAATGTGTTGGCTGAGTTGTTATTAAATTTTAGTACAAGGCTTATGGAAGTTATAACAAAATAAAGCACTTACCTAACTTACGCTACACTGTGGCTCAACTCACCCCATACCAAGTGTTAGTTGAGCCACCTTACCGACCATATTTGAATCAACTGCATGTAATTATCTATGCATACTAAATATATTATCTTGGTATAAAATAATCTACTAATAATCATGGTTTATGTGAATAAAAACAATTTTGAGTTATGAACATAATTGTGCCCTAGATACAAAAAAGAATGAAAAATGGCTCAACTAACACTGCCTTCCCCTCCATGTGTCCGTGTACAACACAAAGATGCAACGTAAGGAGAGAGCGATTATGCTGTCGTCGTACGCACATCTCCGGAAACAGGCCATGAGGCTTGGCTCAGGAGCAGTCATTCCACGACTAGCTGGGCTCCTCATTTTAATGTTCTATGAAAAGTTCAACACATGCAGAAGGTGAAGTTGGTTTACCTAAATAGACCGGTACCAATTTCAGAAAAAGGAAACCCTGTAGACATATTTTAGCAACACATGACAACAAACGGTTTTAGGGTGATTTGGGTGTGCTGAATCCAGAAGAGTGATGTTGGCAAACTTTGGGAGGGTTCCTTCACCCCGAAATTACAAAACCAAAATGACTCCGGATTTGCCCAAACAATAAACACCTTTCTAATTAATATTATAATGATTTATTAATAAATACAATAATCATACATATCCCCTGCGATGACCACAATGCTTCTCATATTGGCATTTTAAAGTTCTTAAATCAATTTGGTTGCTTAGCAGAATAGTCAAATTTATCCAAATTTACAAATCAACAATATTCTATGCGACTGAGAGTCAGAAAGAGTGCCACAATGTGTCATGTCTGCAATATGTACCCTTACATAGCCCGACACACGGTATTCCAAACATTCGGCAGCTGTAGTTGTTGCTGACACACTCCTTCTTACAACTGCACGAAACTGTTGCTTATAAATAGAGTGGAGGAGCACCAGGGCTTCAGATTCCAGTTTTCACACCATCGAGGTTACATCTGCAGCGGTGAAAAGTCATATTTAAAAATGCATACGCAATGTTGCTTTAAGCATGAATCTACCGACAGTGATAATGGGTTGAAGTAGATCGTTGCTGACATTTGGATTCGATACATTTGCGACGCCAGACTAAGTAAATCAATATTTGTGAAGTTATGAGGCAGGTTTCGAAATGTCCAACGTGAAATCACGTTGTCGCGCCATTTTCAAACATACCGGAAACAAGTGTTGCGTCCTGTGGAACGGACGTCACGGAACGACGACCCTGTTTAAAAACAAACATCGTTTTTTTCACGCCTGCTTACAATGCGGACATCAAACATATTGTTATAATACTTTAGACGGCCTAACAATGATCACAACTTAGACGATCCAAAATTATGTCTTTCGTTTTTTAGCCGTGGCTTATGCAAGAGTGCAGAAGTGGCAGGGATTATGTAAGAGTACGGGGGTGGCGGGCTTATGTAAGAGTACGTGGGGGTGGCAGGGCTTATGTTAGAGTATGGGAGTGGTAGGGTTTATACAAGAATGCGGGGGTGGCAGTGCTTATGTAAGAAGAGTTCCACATGGGTCGGTTATTGGGCCGGTGCTCTTCAACGCCTACATTGCGCCTCTAACGAATTTACTCAACCGACACGACGTACACCACCATCTGTACGCCGATGATACGCAGTTATAGTCGAATTCCCACCATTTGACCATACAAATGCTCTTATCCGATCGGAATGTTTCTCAACGAGAGCAAAACGGAAGCAATTGTCATACATTCATCGAGCTTGCGCAGACCAATACAGATTGAGAACGTTAACGTCTGCGGACAATATGTAGCGACATCGACCATCGCCCGTGACCTTGGCGTTGCAATCGATGCTGATTTGTCGTTGGTGACGCAGGTGGCAAATGCATGTAGAAGCCTGTAAATGCCGTGTCCATGCACTTGTGACATCCAAACTCGTCTATGGTAATGCTGTGCTCTTTGGCACATCTGACGGTCTGCTGCACCGTCTAGAGAGGGTTCAACTCTCAGCCGCTCGTGTTGTGATGCAGCTTCTACGAGATGATCGGCGATCTATCATTGCTGTCCTGCAACACCTACACTGGCTCCCAGTGAGAAAGTGTATCGAGTACAAATTACTTATGGTTGTACACACGGACTGTATGCAGGCACACCAGTTGCGTCACTGCTACATCGTCACTCGCCACGCAGGACCCTACGCTCTGGTGGTGGGTTACTTCTTGATGTTCCACACGTAAACCCAGAACGTTATGGTCGCCGGGCGATTGCTTGTGCTGGGCCGACATTGTGGAACTCTCTGCCACTGGAACTAAGCGAGATCCTGAACACCAGGCCGTTTGGGAAATTATTGAAGACATTTCTGTTCTTAAACTAATCTAATCAGACCTCATTTAACCTTGGTATTATTCATGTATACAGTTTTATTAATGTATAGTTTTATTTATCTTAGGTTTATTGATCTTGTTAGTATCTTTTTAACTTATTTAATATAATCTAGGCTTTTATTATTTATTATCCAATATGATCAGCAGTTCAGCACTTTTGCAAATCGTTTGCTTTATCACTGCACTTACCTGTATTTTTACGATACATATGTTTATTTATATGTATGTATATATGTATGTATGTATGTATACGTACTAGCATTTTGTTTCATAATTTTACTGTTTACGTTTGATTTATTTCTCTTAAAAGCATATTGATGTCTCTTAGAAGCTTGCCGATTTTGTGAACGGGGCACTAGTCCCGGATTTGATGGTGAATAAATAAAGTATAATATTATTATTATTAAGAATCCGGCAGTGGCTTGGTTCATATCAGAGTGCGGGAGTGACACGATTTATATATGAATGCGGGAGTGGCATAGCTCAAGTAAGAAGTCGGCAGTGTCAGGGCTCATGTAAGAGTGCGGGAGTGGCATGGCTTGTGTAAGAGTGCGGGAGTGGCATGGCTTATGCAAGAGTGCGGAAGTGGCATTGCTCATGTAAGAGTGCGGGAGTGGCATGGCTTATGTAAGAGTGCGGGAGTGGCATTGCTCATGTAAGATAAATTTATATAAATAGTTACCAACGTGAATATTTTTTAAGACAACATTTACAATTAAGACGACATTGTCACGATACGGCCTGCATAATGCATAACGAATTCAGCGCAATTTGACATGTGAGCTGTCATAGCTTAGTGGTAGAACGTTCGCTTTGTGGAGCATCATGCATCATAATCGCCTCAATGCGTTGGTGCTATTTAGTGTACACAAGAACATCACACTCGACTTCCAAGCAATTACTGACAAGTACAGCAAGAAGGACATAAGAAGAATGCTATTAATTAATCCTCTGAGCTCTCGTTGAATTGATGCACACTAGATGTACAATACACTAATGCATTAAATGTTTCAACGTGTTCCTTGATCTAATTTTGTTTTGTTCATTTCATTAATGAAAATTATACAATTATTCATGGTGGTTCACAAATCGTCCATCAGAGATCTGAACATACATTTATTACGTAATGTCTCGGAAAACAGCATTTCAAGAATAGTAAATACATTCCCCGGACCCTCTTTCATGGGCGGCTGCGTCCCCCGTTGGTCAAATCCTAGATCCGTCTTGCCACACATTGTCAATCAGCGAAACTAAACAAAATCGAATATTGCACTAAGTGAAACTGATAAAATAACAATAAGAACATTAAACGAGAAAACAAAAGTTGTAATCGTACACACCGCGGATTGAACACGGGACCTTCCACGCGCAAAGCGAACGGTCTACTGCTGAGCCGCGACAGTTCACATGTAAAGTTGCATTGAATTCGTTATGTATGCCGCAGGTCGTCGTGTGACATTGTCGTCTTAACTGTCAGTTTTGTCTTAAAAAATTTTCACTTCGGTTACATTTACATAAATGTTTCCATTCATTTACTACCTCTGTGATAATGACTTTGTGAGTGATTCATGAAAATATATGAAATATATAAATTTCTTTGTTATGGTAACTTTTAGCCACTTTATCTGGGTAGTATATTACATTATGCTTATTGCGGCAGTACTTCGCTGCACATCCTACAACGCTATGTTCAGTGGTAACCAGACTCGATCGATCTCGCAGAACCCGATTGTTTTCGCAGCACTCGACAGGTTTCGCCGTTTCATCACCCTTTTGTCCGTGTTTACTGTTTTGGATATCCTCTATTTAGATCTAAAAGTAAATATTTTCGTTGATTTAAACAAAAGCACGCATTCTTCTCTTAAATCGACTGCGGACATTACTTAGACTATTCACATACTAAATAGGTCTATGAAAGAATCGGATTCGCGATAGGCTAAATCAGTTGCGGATGGAGTTTTATGCTATAGACCCGTGCACAAAAATGGCACAGCCGCCTAGTTGTGTATATAATTGACGCCAAACGGCGACAATATTCCGACATCGATCTATCTCACTGACAACATCCTGGAGATACGGCCCTACACCTAAATACCATGACATTTATCTGCTCTCATTGAAAATGCACTGGAGGCTTTTCTGACATGCCTGTATGTTGATCGTATATGACACCTTATGTTATATCATGCTGAAGCAAATTAATATTATTGCACTTAACATATTGTTTCCTATTTGTGAGATAGCTCTTAAACCATTTGAGTGGAGTACCATTTATTCCATAGAATTCAAGTTTATGTAATAGGATTTGGTGGTCAATTGTATCGAAAGCTTTACTTAGAAAAAAAAATGACCCCCTTCATAAACATCATTAATAATATTAATGATGTTTATGGCAACCGCGCCAATGCTTTGAGATATCACAGTACTCTTTAGTGCACGACATGAAGTTAATGTGTTTTGCAGACAACACGATAAATTATCAATCGCAATCTGTCAGCCTGTTGCTTCACTAAAAGCTACAACAAACAGGCGATTTATTGGGACCCATTACTGGACCGAAGATAACGCGTCCCTGGAGATAGCAACATGTTAGTGCAGTTTTCCTATTGCATTTTAACGCGTTGCATGGGGGAGAGGTGGGAAGACAGAGACTGGTGAGAGGGGGAAGAGAAGAAGAAGAAGAAGAAGAGAGAGAGAGAGAGAAAGATGAGAAATAGAGGTAAAAGTGAGAGAGAGAGAGAGAGAGAGAGAGAGAGAGAGAGACGGACGAATGGGAAGGGTGAGAGAGAGAGGGAGAGAGGGATAGAGAGTGTGATAGAAAAGGGGAGAAATAGGGAGTTAGATAGAGGGGGAAGGAGGGGTGTGAAGGGAGAAATGGGGAGAGAGAAATAGAGAGAGAGGTAGAGACGGAGAGAAAGAGGGACGGAGAGAGAGAGAGTGAGGGAGGGAGGGAGGGAGGGAGGGATAAACATGAAGAGAGGGAGAGGGAGAAAGAGATGGAGGGATACAAGTGGGGGAGAGAGAAAGAGATGGGGAGAGAAAGGGAGGGAAAGAGGGGAGAGGGAGAGAAGCAGAGGGAAGGAGGGAGGGAAAGGGGGGAGGGAAACGGAGAGAGAGGGAGAGAGAAAAATGTTGGAGAGAGAAAGGAGAGAGCGCGAGGAGAGAGACATAGATGGAGATAGAGCGAAATAGAGAGAGAGGGATGAGGAGGGAGGGGGAGATAAAGACGGGGGAGAGGTGGAGATGGTGCGAGAGAAGGGGGATATTGAGATTGGGATAGCGAGAGAAATGGAGGAGAGAGGGGAGGAGAGAGATGAGAGAGGAAAAGAAGAAGAAAGGGGAGAGAGAAATGTTGAAGAGAGAAGGGAGAGAGAGGTAATTGGAGAGAAACGGAGAGAGATAGAGAGAAAGGGAGATATATAAATAGGCAAAGACGGCGAGAGGGGGGAGGGAGGGAAAAAGGGAGAGAGATGGGGGGATATATATATATATATATATATATATATATATATTCCAATTAAAGTTTATGTAATAGGATTTCATGGTCAATTGTACCGAAAGCTTTACTTAGATCCACAATAAAATGCCCCCCTTCATAAACATCATTAATAATATTAATGATGTTATTGGCAACCGAGCCAACGCTTCGATACATCAGAGTACTCGTTAGTTGCACAAAATGAATGTTAATGTGTTTTGCAGATAACAAGATAAATGATCCATACCAGTCTGTCAGCCTGTTGCATCACTAAAAGCTAGAATAAAGAGGTGATTTAGTGGGACCCATTAGTGGACCGAATATAACGCGTCCCTGGAGATAGCAACATGTTAGAGCAGTTTTCCTATTAAACTATTGCCATATATTATTATGCAAAACCTTGCAAGATGCTCTTAAACCACTTGAGTGGAGAACCATTTATTTCATTTAGTTCAAGTTTAAGCAATATGATTTGGGGGTCAATTGTATCGAAAGCTCTACATCAGATAAAAAAACACACTGAGGACTGAGTATTTTTTCTAGTGCATTTATAAAATCGCTCGTAAGAGCGGTTATAGCATTGATGGCTGAGTGTTTCTTACGGAAACCGTATTGTTCATTGTTCAATGTGTTATTTCTTTTTTTTCTCATAGGTCCTTCTATGTACAATTGTTTCCAATATTTTTGAAATTGAAGGTAATAAGGTCGGGAAAGGGTATAATTGGGAAACTCGTCTGGGAGAGGGACGGAGGGGAGGAAGGGAAGGAGGAGAGCGGGAGGGATGGAGAGAGAGATAGAAAGAGAGAGAGAGAGAGAGAGAGAGAGAGAGAGAGAGAGAGAGAGAGAGAGAGAGAGAGAGAGAGAGAGAGAGAGAGAGAGAGAGAGAGAGAGAGAGAGAGAGAGAGAGAGAGAGAGAGAGAGAGAGAGAGAGCGGCATTCCCGATGGTTTGATTGACACGCATATATAATGGATAACAAAGCACGAACTACTCACTGTGCAAATGGTCGACGTCACTTAATGTGTTAATGGCTATCACGAGTAGCTTCGTGACGCCCTTTATTGATATTCTGATGCGATGTTACGGTATAAAATACCGCCCGCAGTGTCAGAACGTCAGTCCAGTGACACATTGCTTTGGCGATTTGTCATCCGACTGCATCAGGAGTGATCCTGTGAGACTGTGCTACAGTGAACATCCCAGCTGAAGAGCTATGATGCCGCGGCGCTGTTCGAACAAGCTGATTCGTCCACCGCCTCTGCCACCACCCGGGCTTCTGCTTCGAGTTCTGCTCTTGGCATGGGTCTGCTTCTGGGCTACCGACTCAGAAGGTAAGCACTTTATATTAATCGACTGTTATATTTAAACTGCGAAAGTGTTTTGGTAATAGTAAACCCTAATCATCGTCATGATCAGACTCGACTGGCAATGATGGGCGCCGTCAGTTGCGACGTCAATGGTTTATGTTACTGCAGCTCTTGCAGGGCAAACACGATCTGACAAGATGTTGGTTCTTTCTGCAACACGTTGTTGCTATATTCTTTCCCCTGATCGATACTGGTCGTTGATTTTCTTGTTTTCTTCGTCCGACGCTGGTTTCGCTTCTCTCCCGTCTCCACTATCCACGAACAAGACCACGTTAGGCATATATATATATATATATATATAATTCAATAAATAATTTTTTTATGTAAAAATATTATTTACAGTTTAACATATGAAATATATCTATAATCATAGTTCTGTCAGAGGTCATTAGATGGTGTTTGTGAGGTGTGAGCGAAACGTGTCACCGTAGAGCCCTGTTTATACGGGGTGCCTAATAACTGCCTATTACGGTCCATAGCAGCTGATATAGGCCACCTATGATAAACTGTACAGTGAAGCTAAGTAATCGAACATTATGCCTGATATACATCGTGTTTTATTTCTTATTTTTATTCAAGGTGACAATTTAATAATTGTCGCAATTGGGAGATTCACCTGGATTCACGGAGAAGACATGTATATCTTTCATTATTCATTTATTAACTTTAATAGAAACATTTTCGGCTTGGCTAGCTCTGGCTAGTAACGTACAGCACTCCTAAAATTGATGCCCCCACGTGCAACAGCATTAACAGTTCATTGTGGGTGGCCGATACATAGCGCCGTCCATGCAGTGATAAAATGAGCAAAACGTGTAACCGTAGAGCCATGTTTATACGGGGTGCCTAATAAATGCCTATTACGGTCGATAGCAGCTGACATAGACCACCAATGATAAAAGTGGGCATGTGCCTGTATAGTGAAGCTGAATCATCGAACATTATGATGATATACATCGTGTTTTATTTCTTATTTTTATTCAAGGTGAAAATGTCATAATTGTCGCAAATGCGAAATTCACTGGGATTCACGGAGAAGACATGTATATAGAAAATGGCGCCAAAAATTTGCGTGTTTAATTTATTAATTAAACACGGTTCAGACGCATCTGAAAACAGATCAAAATAATGAGTGCGTTTGGGCGCTTACCCTCCTGTTCACATTATAAGGCGTTACAAACACAATTTGCATATGAATCCTTAGTTTTTTGGCAGAAGAGCTCAGGTATAGCTACTTATTTCATTGGTTAAAATTTAGGCAAATTCTGAGATGTAAACATTCCCTCCAAAAATGTCCCTTTAAATTCCATCTTGTTGGATAATTTGACCCAAACCACTTCATATACAACTATGAAAGACGCAACAGCACAGATAATACAACGTCAGACCTGCCAATATTTTATGAACAAAAAGCAGATATTCCTCTCACTGTAAAACAAACACAGAAGGCTTTGCTCGGAAAAACAACCAAATTTTATATTGCAAAAATGTGGAAAACAAAAATGTACAAAAAAAAAAGTGCGAACAATGCCAATGAGATAACAAACATTTTGTACAATTTAAAAGAACTGCTAAAACTAGCCACTGCCACAGTTCAGTGTCATTCCCACACTCTGGTCTCAAGCAGCTGGTCTGTGGTTGTTATAGATGCCAGTGGCATGTATTGCCCTGTCGAGAAGGTCTTTAGTTGGCCGGAACATTTGACAGTCACAGTCAGTGTTCACTTTCACCTGCAGTAGTTTTGCACAGTGTATCAGCACCAAGAATTGACCGGAACTTGGTTTCGTTCTTGGTGCCAATTTTATTTTCACTTCGGGTGGCGCTGCGATCACCGGGGAAATCGGAAAAAAGCGGAAAGTTTTCAAAGCATAGCGGAATAGCGAAGGTTTTCTCAAAAACCCGAAAAAGCGGAAGATCTTCCACCAAAAGCGGAAGACTTGGCAGGTCTGCAACGTGTGTGTATAGCATATGAACAAGTCGATATTCGGTACATATATATATTATTTATATATATAATATATATATATATATATAATATATATATATATATATATATATATAATATATATATATATACTATATATATATATATATATATATATATATATCGAATTTAAGTCTTAATAACACGGTCCTATATAATGTGGCAAAATGTGTAACTTTTTCAATGTTTGCAACACTGTTGCAGGCAAAATAATGATGCATTGTATGGTACTCACCAGTTGTTTGAAGAAATGTAGGTAGTTTCCAGTATGTGTAAAATAAAAAAATTACATTAACATTAATATTTATTTATTTTTAGACCAGGTAGACTTTTTTATTAAAATAGTCCAACAAACGTGTTTTGAAAACATGGACGAGGGATGTCTTTAAATTGCTCTAGCATTGAAACCTATTAAGATACAACCACGAAATTTATACAGGCCGTGATATTAAGCTCTTGCGCCAAGTGGCCCATCGGGGCCAGTAGATGTTAAAAGTTACTGGCCCCCAAAAAAAGTTACTGCCCCAAAAAAAGTTACTGGCCCCGAATGTTTTTATTGATTTAAAAATCCCTCTATTTTTTGTAATACATCGCAATCACAAGTCGAAGGATGTGAATTTGGCCATTATTTATTTTGCCGTTGGTGATTTACTTTCATGCTTTTAGTCAGTATTATTCCGTATGGCAGACAATGTTGCTGCAGGAATCGTTTGAGAATCATGTTCTCTGTCGAAGCAGCAGGCTGCAGCGAGAGGTCGGAGTTTTGAGAATGACAGGTTGATGCCGCCATGTGTGTATTGATGTATAAGCTAGTTATACTCGAAAAATTACGAAGGGCGAACCGGACCTGACACTTGTATATAACTTTGACTTGCAATTGGGTTTATTTTCTTTCGAATATAAACTTTTGGGGACAGTACAAAAGTTACTGTAAACTTACCTATATGCA
>OY759261.1:10543989-10621489 GCA_963662155.1 Lamellibrachia columna
GTATGTGTAAAATAAAAAAATTACATTAACATTAATATTTATTTATTTTTAGACCAGGTAGACTTTTTTATTAAAATAGTCCAACAACGTGTTTTGAAAACATGGACGAGGGATGTCTTTAAATTGCTCTAGCATTGAAACCTATTAAGATACAACCACGAAATTTATACAGGCCGTGATATTAAGCTCTTGCGCCAAGTGGCCCATCGGGCCAGTAGATGTTAAAAGTTACTGGCCCCCAAAAAAGTTACTGGCCCCAAAAAAAGTTACTGGCCCGAATGTTTTTATTGATTTAAAAATCCCTCTATTTTTTGTAATACATCGCATCACAAGTCGAAGGATGTGAATTTGGCCATTATTTATTTTGCCGTTGGTGATTTACTTTCATGCTTTTAGTCAGTATTCCGTATGGCAGACAATGTTGCTGCAGGAATCGTTTGAGAATCATGTTCTCTGTCGAAGCAGCAGGCGCAGCAGGTCGAGTTTTGAGAATGACAGGTGATGCCGCCATGTGTGTATTGATGTATAGCTAGTTATACTCGAAAATACGAAGGGCGAACCGGACCTGACACTGTATATAACTTTGACTTGCAATTGGGTTTATTTCTTTCGAATATAAACTTTTGGACAGTACAAAGTTACTGTAAACTTACCTATATGCACCTTAGCGGGTCCTGGAATGTATGGTAGGTGCTGTCGTGACACCTAGCGGACAGTCGGTTTACATGAAATCGGTACGTCGAAGGCGTATCGTGATAGCCGATATGTATTACGCAGAAGAATATTATACTGGTAACATGGCACAACCCTAGTAAAATATTGGCGTCCGCAATTCAAAAATGACCGCACGTCGTCGCTAGTAGCGACATCATGAGATGTGTTTAATCGTAGCGGCGGGATGGATGGCAAGGACAAGCGACTGAAATGATGACCTGTGGCTGTGACTAATGGGATAAAAACAATATGAAAATATGTTGGCCCACCGGGCCAGTAAAATATGGAAACTTGTGGTCCGAACTGGGTCGACAATCCCAAACAAGGCGCTGGGCCAGTGTAAATGTTGAGGCCTGTATGTATGTATGTATGTATGTATATATGTATGTATGCATGTATGTATGTTGGTATGTATGTATGTACGTATGTATGTACGTATGTATGTATGTATGTATGTATGTATGTATGCATGCATGCACGCATGCATACGCACATACGTAGTACGTAAGGCCCATATAGAGAAGGGTGGGGCAAAGCACACCCCATAATAAAATACACCCATCTATTTCGGCAGATCCAACTATTAGTGCCGCTATCTTCCAATAAACCGATGCACCATGATACCAAACCAATTTGAGCACGTTCGATTTGAGGAGGCGCAGCACGTATAGTAAGTTATAACAATTTGAATTTGTTGGCCATATTATTATAACCAACTGAATAGCTTTAACCGATCCCACAGCATACGTACTTCAACTAATCCAAAATGTGAAATAGCTCACCTATATATATTGTTATAATAGGTGTTAATGATTCGTGCAGGCAAAAATGTGGCATACGTTATTTTTGCAATTCCAATGACACATTCAATATGGGGCAGAGCACACTCTCTGTGTGGGGCAAAGCACCCCCTCCATACACCCCCCGGTGCGCTTTGCCCCGAATACATTGTGGTGATTACATAAATTACTCCGTTTAATACATGCCCTGCATTTTCACGAGTATGCCTGGTTAGGTAAACAGTATTTATTGACTACTGTATTACTAGGTGTGTTATATTATTATATTATTCACATATATGAAGTGCGTTCGTGCGTGCGTGCGTGCGTGCGTGCGTGCGTGCGTGCGTGCGTGCGTGCGTGTCAGGGAGTGGGAGGTTCGTCCTAAAAAATGGTGGGAGGTGGGAGGTTGGCCTCAGAAATAGGTGTGAAGTGGGAGGTTGGCCTAAACAATAGGGAAGGTGGGGCTTTGAGGTGGGAGATTTTAACACAAATTATATAAATAACATTACAACTTATATATAATAATAATACATTTTATTTCATATAGCGCCATATCCAATGCTATATCGTTTGTGGCGCTTTACAACATATATATATATATATATATATATATATATATATATATATATATATATATATATATATATATATATATATATATATATATAATTATATATATATATATATATATAAAAATGTTATTTAGCTCACTAGGATTGAGACAGAAATGTAAATATATATATATATATATATATATATATATATATATAACTTAACTAATCTATAAGTTATATATATATATATATATATATATATATATATATATATATATATATATATATATATATATATATGTGTGTATATATATATATGTATATATATATATATATATATATATATAACTTAACTAATGTATAAGTAGTTACACAATAACAAATAAACATGTAGATAAGTTGATAATTAGAACATAACTATATTGATGCAGGAACTAGAATGTAGAACTTAGAAAGATAGTTCATAAAAGTGGGTCTTTAGGCGTGCCTTGGAAGTGGAGACAGTGTCTGACATTTTAATATCAATTGGCAGAGTGTTCCACATAGTCGCCGCAGCGACTGTAAACGAACAGTCTCCATCTTTGACGTGAGTCCGCTGAACAGTTAACATGTTATTGTTAGAAGAGCGCAAGACTCTTGTTGGTGTATACGGGCATACGAGATTGCATAGGTATTTCGGCGCATCACCATGCACAGCTGTATATGTAAATACTAAGATCTTAAACTCGATTCTGCGCGCTACAGGGAGCCAGTGAAGAATGCACACAAGAGGCGTGGCGCTATCGCTTCGTGGCCGGCGTAAGATTAACCTCGCAGCCGAATTGTGCATCCTCTGTAGGCGAGCAATGTTGTTAACACAAGTACTATACAGAAGAGAATTGCAGTAGTCAAGCCGTGACGTAATAATAGGATTGACGACACGTTCCTTTGTTGTCATTGGAAGATAACGGCTCATCCGGTTAATGTGGCGGAGATGGAACGAACACACACTGACGATGCTTGACACTTGCTTCTTAAGATCAAGGTGTCGATCCATGACGACACCAAGGTTACGAACAGATCGTGACGCAATAATTGTGACATCATCCACGCGTATTACACTGCTGTCAACGAGCGCAGCTGCAGTCCTGGGTACCACAGGGAGATATTCCGTTTTATTGTCATTCATGCACAGGCAGTTTGATGACATCCACTGTTTCACAACATCCAAACAGTCTTCCATACGTCACAGCGTAGTAGCCAAAGCTGTCGCGGTTAGGTCAAAGTGACAGTACAATTGCAGATCATCCGCGTAATGATGAAACGAAAGTCGATGTGCTCTGGTTATATCGCCGATGGGTTGGACAAACAGCGAGCATAGCAATGGAACCCCGAACCCTGCGGGACACCCGATATCAAACATTTTGTGTTCGGTGACGCATCACGAATAACTACTCGCTGAGTCCTATTCTGCAGATAAGATTGCAACCAGCCAAGCGCCTTGCCCACAATGCCATAACGCAAGCGTAGCCGCAGAATCAATATCTTGTGGTTGATTGTATCAAAGGCGGCACTAAAGTCGAGGAGCACAAGTGATCTACCTTGTCTGTTATCCATCGCGACTTTCATGGCATTTGTAACACATAACAATGCGGTTTCAGTTGAATGATTTTTCCGGTAAGCTGATTGGAAACAATCGGAAATATGACAGATGATCCTTAGGGCAATAACGTTCTCGATGATTTTTGGATAGATGACTTAGATTGCTAACTGGACGGTAGTTGTTCAGTGTGTCCTTATCGAGTGATGGTTTCTTTCGCAATGGCCGTACAATTGCCTGCTTAAGCAGCCCAGGCATAACTGCATTCACTAGAGAGGCGTTTGTAATGCTTGTGGCGATAGGCACAGTATAGTCTATATTATCCTTCAGTTGTTTAGTGGGAAGGGGATCAACAACATTACCACTCGGCAGTTGCACCGTGCCACGGATTTCCAAAATTATGATTCGTCGTTCACTTTATAGGTCGGTACCCAGTCCATCATATGTGGTACCACTGTTATATGTATCAATTTCCACATTGCGTGTTGTTTACGAAGCGTATGTTATGAATGATTTTGGGACTAATAGTGGTTATTGGATGGGTTTTAAAAAGGGGGGTTCGAGTGTACACCAATAGACGGGGATTTATGGGATGATTTCTGATAAAAGGTTCAGTTATCTCAATTCTCTTAAAAAGGGGGTTCCGATCCCGAACCCCCCTGCGGATGGGCGAAAGGCTTACACGAAATAGACGTCGGGAGATGGGACGGTAATTTATGTTTAGATGTGTGTCTCCTTTTTGAAGAGAGCAGACGCATTTGCTGGACGACAGTCTGATGACAGGGTGCCCATCCAGTGACCTTTGGAAGATGTCACAAAGTGCTGGGGATTTGGATTTGATTGACTTGAGCAATTTGTATAGTCCCACTGTGGCTATGGTAATGTCACATATGCTGGGGTGCTGTGGGGAATGGAGGTGTGGCTATGGTGATGTCACATATGCTGGGGTGCTGTGGGGGATGGAGGTGTGGCTATGGTGATGTCACATATGCTGGGGTGCTGTGGGGGATCGAGGTGTATATATGGTGATGTCACATATGCTGGGGTGCTGTGGGGGATCGAGGTGTATATAATATATGGTGGTGTCACATATGCTGGGGTGCTGTGGGGGATGGAGGTGTGTCTATAGTGAAGTCGCGTATGCTGGGGTGCTGTGAGGGATGGAGGTGTGTATACATTGATGTCGCATATGCTGGGGTGCTGTGGGTGATCGAGGTGTGTCTGTGGTGATGTCCCATATAAGCTGGTGTGCTGTGGAGGATCGAGGTGTATCTATGGTGATGTCGCATATGCTGGGGTGCTGTGGAGGATCGAGGTGTATCTATGGTGATGTTGCATATGCTGGGTAGCTGTGGAGGATCGAGGTGTATCTATGGTGATGTCGCATATGCTGGGGTGCTGTTGAGTATCGAGGTGTATCTATGGTGGTGTCGCATATGCTGGGGTGCTGTGGGGGATCGAGGTGTATCTATGGTGATGTATCATATGCTGGGGTGCTGTGGGGGAGCGAGGTGTGGCGGGGCGGATCCATCTTCTTTCGTGAAGACACTCTGGAATCAGGGCTTCTAAAATCAAGTCGCCCGTTCGCCCGAAGCGACAGAAATCACTGGTCCGTCAGGCGAATCAAAATTTTACCATCTACAATCATAATATAATTTAAAAGGCTTTATTTTTCAAACACTCTGACCGCCAAGCGTTGCGTCATCTGCAATGCTCAATGTACCGCCGCCATGTTTCTTGTTTTGAAGGAAACGAGACTAGCGCCTCCTTGCAGAACTATTATAAGTAATCCATAGTGAGCGCTTTTAGCTGTAAGGTGGCACCACATTGCTATCAGTACTGGCGGATTTCGCCAGATGTCAGTGGCATATTTTGCGCGAATGTTCGAACGTCAACTCGGCATCTTCCGAGCCAGTGGAATGTTGAAGTATTTGTCAAATGCATTTTTTTCTGACTTTTTGTTATATTCATTGAAGTGCCAAGATAATGCTGAGAGAGGCCAATTATTACGTTCAACTCTAGACAATGATCTAGTCTAGTCAGTATGAAAACCAATATTAAATGTATTTTCCAGATTTTTCTTGTTTTCTTTTCCTAAAATGTTTTATATTCAGTTGAGACTCTTTGGAATCAAAAGCATACAAATACAAATTTTTCTTGTAAAAACGAATAGGTTTTTGAGATATATTTTTGTATATTTAGTGTGACATTAGTCGCCAGGTGGCCTTACTGGTGACACATTTGGCAAATAAGCCATATTTCACTTTATCGGACAAAAATATCCACAAGTATTCGTAATAATCACAACATGAATGTAATCAAACGGCCTCGTAATGTTTAGATATTTAATGCGTTGCATATTACAGTACAATTAGGATTATTCAAAAGTACAAAACATGCAAAAAATAAATTATAGTAATCAAGAGTATGTATGCATTGTCTACCTGTTAGCTATTTCATAAACAAAACATGCATTTCAGGCATTAACTTTTTTATTAATTTTACTGGAAGGTTATTTAATTAAAAAAATCGCAATTAACTTTCAAAATATAAAAACAGTAGTTGTTTTATTATTGTGAAAATACGGTTGTGGACATGGATTGAGGAAGATCTAATGAAACTACTCGGTCTAGTAAAAATTCCTGCGGGCTAGTAGATTTTATAATCCACAAGCCCGGTGGACTAGTAGGTTTATTTTTAATTCAGCAGGCCTGTGGAACTGTTCAAAGACGATCTCTGCCTTCTCCTTACTATCACACACCAACGATCCGTTCTTTTTTTAGGGGGGCTATTCCAATGTTGTCTTGTTTCCTACTTTTGAAGCGCCAGAAGGGGTTTAAATTGTTTTTCTGAAGTCCTTCTGAGATAGTATTGTTGATGTAGTCCCATTCAGACTTCTCCTACATGTTTTATGCACAAATCTGTAATTTGTCCATTTGTTTGTTTGTTTTCTTGGCTTTATTGTACAATTGTTTCTTCCGCTTCAGTAATCTTTGTAGTTTTCTACTTAGCCACGGGAGGTTGCACTGTCTAGAGCTGACCTGGGAAGGGATGTGTTTGTCAACATATTTCATTAGTGAATTCGTAAAGGTGGTTCTTTAATTCTGAAAAGTGGTTCTGTATTTGTACAAGAACCGTAATGTATCTTGATTTCATTAGACAGACTGCTAAGATCAGCATTGAGGCTATCCCAGTCAGCACGAGCAAATTGATAGATCTTCCTGCGTCATTTCTTTTGGTGTTCACTGTTCGACTCTTACATCAAAATCGGTAACAACAATATCATGGTATTATATCCCTGGCACAGAGGTGGAGTTTGTTACCAATGTAGGATTTGTTGTGAGACGAGATCTGTCTTCTCCAGTGGAGCACGTGTGGACTTGGGTGAGCTGGGCACTTTCTTTTGAATCTATGATGGCTTGGGGAATATGTATTTTGTTTTATGCAGACCATGATTCAGACATAGGAGACCACGCAGAGCCATCCTATTTAGTACCGGTGTCATATAGAATATGGGCCCCATGGAAGATGTTCCATTTTTCCTATAGAATCCTATAGAATTTGGACCCGGCGGATCCATATTCTGTTATTGAATATGGACCCCCCTATATAATTTGGACCCCGGTGGGTATCATAATGGAATATGGACCCCAGCGGGGTCCATTTTCTATGGGGGTCCATGTTCTATGTCATATAGGCATGGGGCAATTAACTTGGAACGTTAATTAATTAAATTACAATTAACTCAGAAATGTCCCAATTAAATTAAATTAGCCTGACACATGTATCAGGTTAATTAAATTAAATTAACCTCCCAACATGTTCAATGAAATTAAATTAACAATTAACTTTCATTAAATTAACAATTAACTTTCATTAAATTAACAATTAATTTCAAATAACTTCAATTAAATTACCAATATCATGATTGGTTTGTTTTACCAGATGGTCACTGCACTTGCCACCCATACAATCAGATCTTGTGGGTACCATGGAAGCCACTACTCCCAACAAGATTACTGCCAACAATCCCCATGCAAGATAACAAGACAAACAAGAAGCCACTATCTGCTACGAGGGGGGGGTGTGTTGGTGTCCCTGTCTGCAACGTGGCAAGCAAGTTAATGAAACTTAATTACGTTGCTCAAATGGCTCTTTAAAGCACAACTTGAAAGAAAGCACATTTCGAGAATTTAAGTTAAATATTTTTGTTAAATGGATTTTGTCATGTGTGGTTAAAAAAAACTCCAGACTCCAGAGACTGTCTAAAAAAACTCCTGACTCCAGATACATTTTCTTTCATCCCCTTGGTTGGGTGATGAAAGCCACAAAAGCAAGAGAAGTCAATACTATTAAATACAACAGCTGTAGCACCTGGCCAGGCACACTCCCAGTTCAGCTTATTCACTGATTGACACTGGCTGGACACTGACACTGTTCAAATAACTGCCTGGACCTGACTAGAAGCTTTCTTTGATATTGGTTGGGTGAACTTGGATCACTGGCTGAGTGGCTGTGTTTAATGGGTACTATGATCATAAACTTTTACTCCTGACAGCAAGCCAGTGACAGTCACCACCGGATTGCATCAAATAATATACCCAATGAAAAGCTAATTGAAAGTTAATTGCGATTTTTTTTTAATTAAACTAAAATAATCTTCCAGTAAAATTAATTAAACGTTAATGCCTGATATGGACCTCCATACAAAATGGACCCAGTGTCCATATTCCATGGGGGTCCATTTTCTATATGACATATATATAAAATGGAGCCCCATAGAATATGGACCCGGGGTCCATATTCTATTATGAAATAGTTAACTGGTAGACAATGCATACATACTGTTGATTAATATAACTTATTTTTTGCATGTTTTGTACTTTTGAAAAATCCTCATTGTACTGTAATATACAACGCATTAAATATATAAACATTACGAGGCCGTTTGATTACATTCCTGTTGTGATTATTACGAATAGTTGTGGATATTTGTGTCCGATAAAGTGAAATATGGCTTATTTACCAAATGCACCAATGTGTCACACCAGTAAGGTCACCTGGCGACTAATGTCACACTAAATATACAAAAATATGTCTGAAAAACCATGTTCGTCCGCAATTTGTACTTCTGATACAACTGTCAACTGTAGGCGTGGTTGGCCGTGGCGGAAGAATCTTGGGTAATGATGAACTAGATTGGCCTAAATTATTTACGCCGCTGAATGACATTCTTACCACAATTGTTCTGTGGAAATGCATTCATTCAATAATTTCACATCATTCCACGTACACAAAAGCATGCAGTCATTTAGAATATTGTGTTTTTTTGCGCACTTTTGCAGTCAAAATAGTGCTGGAGCATCTACATCTATACTATAGACTACATGGATAATTGGAAGAACCTTTCGGTGTATAATCCCATGGACACCCAGTGGACAGCATCAGTCTGACACTGAGAATTAGAGAGATAAAATAAATAAAGCATATTACTTGTAGAATAATGAACAAATAAGTTGAGTGACGTGGGTAAGTCTGTGTCTATGGATGCTGTCCATGGGTTTCCAGTTACCTACACGAGTAATAGTTTTCAGTTACTTACACTAGTAATAGTTTCCAGTTACCTACACTAGTAATAGTTTCCAGTTACCTTCAGTAGTAATAGTTTCCAGTTACCTACACTAGTAATAGTTTCCAGTTACCTACACTAGTAATAGTTTCCAGTTACCTACACTAGTAATAGTTTCCAGTTAACTACACTAGTAATAGTTTCCAGTTACCTACACTAGTAATAGTTTCCAGTTACCTACATTAGTAATACAGTTTTTTCCTAATCTGCTTTTAAAACTGGAGGTTGTTTTATTGTTGGAAATTTCGGGGCTTAAGGAATTCCAGTCTGTAAATGTCCGTGGAACGAAACTGTACTTGAACACGTCGGATTGTATTGCTTGGGGATGAAGTAACGACAGTCGCTCAATCTAGTGTGGCGAGTAGACATTTTAAGGTAGTCTGGTAAGGTGACAGTGATTTTATGGTGTAAGGCTTTGTGGAAGACCAACGTACTAGAACACTGGACTCTAGAAAAACCGTCTAGTACAAAACGGGCAGCCCTGTGTTGGATTTTTTCCATTTGATTATTTTGATAGTTACGGTATGGGTCGCATACGGCTGATGAATATTCGAGCTTAAGCCTGACAAGGGTGTTGTATGCTTCCGCCGTTACTTCTTGTGAGCATTTATGTAGGCTTCTTTTGGTTAGCCCGAGAGTTTTACTTGCTTTGGAGGTGATGTTATTGATGTGGGTTTTCCATTTAAGATCTCACTGTAATTTGACTCCATTATATGGATGGTGACTGACAGGTTCGAGAGTGACACCTTCCACATAGTAATTTTTTAGTGGGTTTTGGGTTGTGTACATTTTAAGTGTATAGTATTTTTCTGGATTAGAAGTAATTTGCCATTTCCGGGTCCAGAGTGACATTTTACAGAGATCATTTGAAGAGCATCTGTGTCAGCGATACTGCCAACTGTGTCAGCGACACTGTCAACTGTGTCAGCAGACAGTCATCAGCAAATAGTTTAATGTGGGAAGTAATATTTTCTCAAATATAATTTATTTATAATAGAAATATGTGCTGTACAAGCATAGTACCCTGGGGAACATAGTACCCTGGGGAACATAGTACCCTGGGGAACACCGGAAAACATTTGAAATTTGTGTGAAGCACCACTGTCAACTACAACCTGCTGTGTCCTATCTGTAAGCCAATAACTGATCCAAGAACTGATCCATCTTTCCCTGAATGCCAGTGTTTTAGCTTGAGATAGAGCCTCTGGTGAGGGACAGTGTCAAAAGCTTTGGAGAAATTTGTCTGTTTATGGTTGTCTAAAGATCTTGCAAGAGAATAAACGGTTGACAGTAACTGACTTTCACATGAATGCTCACATGAATGGAAACCATGTTGGGAATTGATTAGGATGTTGTTTCTATCAAGATGTACCATGATAGAGTGAGAAAAGACATGTTCAATGATTTTACAGCACAAAGATGTGAGAGAAATGGGTTGGTAGTTTTTGGTAGCCCTCAGTCACCTTTTTTGAAAATGGCATATTTATCAGCAGTTTGCTGCGCACGCACTATGCACTTTTGATCAAAGATTCTAGAGTACCCGGTAGTATAAAATATTTGCTCCTGATACTGTCAACCGTGGACGTGGCTGGCCGTGGAGCGAGAATCTTGGAGCAACAGTGATTTGAAATTAGTGCAGTGAATTGTCAGAAAAAGCGTGGAATATAGATTAGAATAAGTGTTACTATTACATATATATATATATATATATATATATATATATATATATATATATATATATATATATATATATATATATATATATATATATATATATTAATATTATATTATACTAATAAACAGTTTTTGTTAACATTTAGTCAGAGGCAGTATTTTAGCAAAAGTTAGTCCTAGACTCCAGCAGGAAAGTCTGCGAGTGAAAATAGGGTTTGTTTACATTTTGAGAATTAAGTTATGTGAATTTTCAGAAAAAAGAGTAAAATATTGATTAGAATAAGTATTAACACTACACATATATTATACGTAGACTTGTTATATATATTAAGACACTTTATTGTTAACATTTAGTCAGTATTTTTAGCTATTCCTGTACTCAAATTCAGCGAGTGAAAAAAAGGTTGTGGCCGTGTACGTGAGCCATATTTTTTTATACAGCGATTCTGAAAGTACAGCAGTTATTCTGCACATGCGCTTTGGATTTTTTGTGCTCCTAACTTCTTTTAGACATGTGCATGCGTGCGTGCGTGCGTGAAGTTAGGAACACAAGTAGCATTGTAGTGAACAACCAGGACAGTTATTAACAAAAACTATGCATAGATTTACAACGTAAAGTCCTGAATTCATTATATATATATATATATATATATATATATATATATATATATATATATATATATATATATATATATATATATATATATATATATATATATATATATATATATATGGATGACGATGAGTACACAGTTGAAATTCTGTTACAACATATTAACAGTAAATATTAGGATTGCCTAATAAGGTGGATTAATAAATATATGGGCTCAATTGATCATCCTTTTATATAACATACTTGCTATCATGTTGTTAATGCATTAATTTATGTTAACAAATATTAAAAAAAATTATGACATTTAAAACAATCATGGATACCATTTATTCAGTTTAATATATTTCTGTAGAAAATGTTAAAAGTTTATATTATATGGTGCACATGGAGGATACTTAATAAATGACGTAGATATCATTTCTGCATGCTAACACAAAACTGACATACATGGAAGAGACATAAAACACTTGTCTAAATAGTATACTATACGAATAACGAATAATAACTCCTTGCACAGCACACTAAATTAGTTATCAATTGACATATTTTCTTCATGCTAAGACAAAACTCATGCACGTGGAATACACCAAAACAAATTTTTCTAAGTACCTTATTATGCTAATAGCTGAAATGAAAACATATATTATTTCTATATATCATTTATGCATGCTAACACAAGACTATACTAGTAATTGTCTACATTCTAACAAAACATTTTGTACGTGGAACATCTATAAAAAATCTAATTCGATTATTACAATTTTATAGGTACAGTTTTGATTCATCTATTAGGTAACAATTTTCATGGCATCTAATAGTGGTAGTATATACACTAATCGATCACTTCACACTTGCTTGCCCAAACTGCCAGCGCGCCTACTGTAATCAGCGCGCGTGAGCGGACCGCACTGAGCGGACCGCGCGTGTGCGGACCGCGCGTGAGCACACTGAATACAGTAAGCCCTATTTTTTTACACACCAACAGCATGTTGATAAGCAGCTTAAAATGTACTCAAAATTGAATAGCAAGCGTTTCACGGACAACCTTGAGAGTGCACACGACTTGGCAACGTCAGTGGCACAGTGCTGTAAAACACATTCTGTAGATATATATATATATAATATTTAACTGAAAAACAGGATCTCTGCATAAAACTGTAGTCAAGACAATGTGCAGGTAGGTAAATTTGACTGTTTATGATGGATATGTTTTGGTGTATGTGATTATGAGCGGTCTAACTTAATCGTTAATAAGGAGAAGTTTGAAGGATGTTTCTGTGAGCATGATTTGTTCTTAGTGAAACACAATTTTCTGTATCGATCATAGCTATAAGGAGATAAATCTATTTTATAAAGCGAAATTATACTAATGAGTTCATAAGAATCTTAGTGAAATGGTCCTCTGTCCTTTGATGAATTAATTTGCATAGCGGTTGGTGTGGTTTTTGCCTCACGTAATATAATATGCTGTTTTCACTCAAATTTGAAGAAACTTTTATGCATTGAATCAATATTCGAAACAAGTACCAGTTATTTCATCTGTCGAGTACAAACAAGTTGTTCGAAAAGTTGGTTTGAGTGAACAATATCGAAAGACGAAAATATACCTTTATCAAAGCGAGGCTAGTGCTGGAATTTTTATTAAAAAAGAGCGTTTTCGAAAAAGCCTCACTGTACATAATATACGATTACATTCTTGTGGTGATTATTATGAACAGTTGCGTATATTTTTATCAGATAACGTGAAATATGGCGTATTTAAAAAATATACCGATGTGTCGTACCAGTAAGGCCACCTGGCGATTAATGTCAAACTAGATATACAACAATATGTCTCAAAAACCTGTTTATGCATCATTTTTCTTCAAAAAAGTAGTGACCGATATATAGTCCCAATGGCCGAGATCCAGCGAGATCACAAAATGAGGCAAAATCTGGCGTGATACAAAAACTATGGCGGTGATAGTATTTTTAATACCAGGAAATATAAATAAAACATGCCAAGTTTTTAATTGATTTCCTCCCTCCACTTGGAGGCCTGCAACATAATTGCATACATAGATGAGTCGTTCCCTAGGTGGGGGGTACTAAACCATGTATACAGCACCAAGTTAAGCCCTAGCTCAGCTGGCATTGTGCATATTAGACGGTGCTCGGACAGTTGCTCACCGGACAAATGTTCAATAGACAGTTGCTCACAAAGGAAATGAAAAAGCGGACAGTTGTTTACCTTAAAAATTTGAATTTCATTTTAAAATGCAACAACTCACCCTTATGAAATTAATTTTAAAATGCAGCAAATGAGATTCACAGAAAGTCCGTTTGGTGTCTCGGTAGAATTAAAAATTATTCCTACGATCTGGAAATGTGAACTGGTAAAATGGTCTTGTGTGACCTGTTTGCCAATGTTAGGAATGGTTTCATTGGTATACTGGTGGCTGGCTGGTGGATTCAGCTAGCTCACTGGCTTCATGTGGGTGTAAGACTTTTAATCAATGTTATATATTACAACGAAAAAAAAACCTTAATTTCGCTTTACGGCATTATGTCCATGCGTGCCGAGACGTAGCAATGTACGAACTCAACAAAAAGTCCGTAAGACATGGCTCTGTAGGTACAAATAGCCATTCTATTAAATACTACAACTTGAGGCTTTAAACAATATAGATAATGATAATAAATATAGAAAATTATAATAAATAAAACCAGACCAATCGTTAAGTTTACGCATTATATAATGCTAAAATTAATTAATGACAGTTGTAGTAGCAGCGCCGTGTCCGTTTTAAATTATACCATAGGATATACAAATATATATTTACCACATATTATATATGTTGATATATAAGGAGAAATCTGGCTCCTCTTGGTTGTCATTTTAATAGTAACATAAACGGAAGGAACGTTGAATTAAGTTGTTTATACTGTCACTTATTTTATTTATTGTCATTTTGTAGTGGAAGGGAAATTACATTTTTACGTTACGTTTCCTCAAAAAAACCTGTTTCCGCAATTCCTACTAACTCGTTTTTTTACATCAAATAACATTAACAGAGGGTGAGCAACTGTCCGCTTTCTCATGTC
Organism: Lamellibrachia columna; assembly: GCA_963662155.1. Classification (NCBI taxonomy): domain Eukaryota; kingdom Metazoa; phylum Annelida; class Polychaeta; order Sabellida; family Siboglinidae; genus Lamellibrachia; species Lamellibrachia columna. The sequence continues at coordinate 10,558,619 of OY759261.1, forward strand.
CTTGGTGAGCAACTGTCCGGTGAGCATTTGTCTGGTGAGCAACTGTCCGGTGAGCAAATGTCTGGTGAGCAACTGTCTGGTGAGCAACTGTCCGTGGTTCGATTATACACAACTAAACAAGCTTCCAGGCAGTTGGGTGAATTGCCCAAGTCAGTAAATAAGCTCAATTGTGAGTGAGCTTCATATGGGATCGATGAAGCAATGAGACCAACAGTATACCAAATGATGTATGTCCTGAAAACAAAAGTAGGCCAATTGGGGTAAAACAGTAGACAAAATGGATGCAGATCAAGTGAGGTAGGACAGAACAATATTGGGTCTAGCGCTATATCAAATAATATATAACAGTATTACAACAGACAACATTGGCATAATAATTAATATTAGAACAAACGCTTGTTTAACAGCAACATCTTATTTAATTAACTGGTCATCTTATGAATAAGATAGTATGTGATGCAAATTATTTTTAGTTAGATTTGCACTTTGATGAATGTCAGCATATTGTTGTGGTATTACCTGCAAGTGACACCTCCTGTAAGTACTGTATTTTTTTTCCCAGCTGCTGGAAGCCTCTGTCCTGGAGCTCTGCTGTTGGGTCAAAGCTCTCGTGCCTTGAAGTTACCATTGAACACAGCCCCTCAGAGATATGGTCCACCAACAGTATTCACCAAACGTACGTAACAACCGACACTGATCTCAGGTTTCACAGTGTTTTCGTATTGCTTGGCGAGTACAAGTCTTAGTTTCCTGAATGGGTACTCTCTAACAGCTGGTGATGTGTTTGAATTAGTGGCTGTGTACAAGGCCAGTGTGTTCACGGTATTCCTTTATTGGTGGCAATGATGCCCAATATCATACATATGTGATGTTTTTTTTTTATTTGTTAACATATGTAGTTTAAAAAGTGGAAACCCTAGATAATATTAAACATTCAAATAATATCAATTGTGGCAAGAGCAATGGGTCACAAATTGTTGTTATCAGACAGATCACCAGCTTTAGCATAGTTTTTAAGTGAGTAATTTATTAGATCCAAACTGTATACGCATTAAATAATAATATATCAGTATATAATTGTGCGTAATAAAATATTACTGTATACATAGAGGGTCATGGAGACTCCCACAAAGACAAAGACAAAGTCGCTACTGTAGGAGCCACCCGTCGTGTTCTTTTGTTTTAGTTTCTGAGGAAAGAAAATAATATAGATATAAAGTTATCAACATTAAAATGTAGTAAAGTAAAGTCCACCGTCAATGAAAACCTGGATTGTTGTTTTATTATGCCGCTGTGGTGTATGTTCATAGTGTGTAGTGAAGTGAGAAAGTGAAACTGTATTTATAGTGTTTGAGTGTATCTAACATCATTGAAGTTGATTGCGCATGTATGTACATGTATAACAGTTGATGATTGTGCACGTGTTTTTGTAATTCTGAATGATATGATACTTTGCAGAATTTATGAAACCCTGTAAACTGTGTGTATAAAGTTTGTCTTTCACACTTTGAGAGGTATTGTTGATAATATTTGGTAAACCGTATTTAAGCCATTGTTTTGCAAAAGTATGCTTTGTACCATAAATGTGAGTTTTATTTTGGTTGCGTGTATTATGACCATGTATCTCGGAGTTTTTTGCTATCTGCCATGGTTGTATGTATGTAGATAATTTATTATGCATAAATTTATAATAACATTTTTATTCTTGAAGGCCTAGCATATCATTCACTTTTAGTAAGTTTAATTTTTTTAAATAGCGGGTCAGTATGTGAATTAAAATTACTCAACATTATTATTCGTATAGCCCTTTTCTGAAGTTTATTAATTCTTTGACATTGGAACCTCCAAGTCATTAAACAATAGTTTATATGTGGTACTAATAACGTGTTATATCGCATAATTTTAATTATCATAGGCAGTACTAGTTTAAGTCTATTTAGTGTACCGATTATTCTAGAACATTTGATTGATATATTTTCAGAGTGTTTTTCCAATTTAGTTGGGTATCCAACGTTAATCCCAAGAAATTAAAATCGTCAACCTTTGTTATTATTATATTATTTATGTTAGGAATAGGTGTTTTGAATATTTTTTTTTTTGGCAAGTGGAAAACCATGAATTTGGATTTGGCAGCGTTAAGGGAAAGTTTATTTATTTCTAGCTATTCATTAATTTTGTAGAGTTCTTCATTTATCAGTATATCAACATCATCATTATGTGCATTTTGTGAAATTGCTCATTGTACTTAACAAAGTGGTATCATCTGCATAGAATATGAAGTTGAAAATTTGGCTGGGTCGTTTAAAAAAAATTAATATAGATAATAAAGAGAATTGGTCCAAGAATGGAGCCCTGGGGTACACCAGTTGCTATTGATAAGATTTCTGATTTTACATCAGCAATTTATACATATTATGTTCTATTTGATAAATAGCTTTCATAAAATTTCAGAGGTACCCCTTCAATACCATAATGCTTTAATTTTCATAGTAATGTGTTATGGTCTAAAGTATCAAACGCTTTAGAGAGGTCAAGGAATATACTGAACGGTACCTCATTATTATCCATTTCAACAAATGTCGAAATATATAAACCTTTCACGCACATGTGTAATATTTTGTTTAAGACTAATGTGTTCCCCTCTACAAAGAAAATAGCCAAGCTAATACCAATATTCAAAAGTGGTGCAAAAACAGACATAGGAAATTATAGGTTAATTTCTCTTTCGCCACAATAAAAAAAAACATTGGATAGATTGTTCCCCACTAATTTCATTTATAGTTTTCCATGTGTTTCTGATGTCAGATTTATATTTAGCGAAGGTGGAAGCAAAATAATGTTGTTTGGATGCACGTATGCTTCTCTTTAGTAAAGTATTGTATGTTTTTTAAGTTTATACACATTATTTTGTATTCCCGTGAGTTAGGATTTGTTAGCTTCATTCTCTTATATAAATTATATCGATATTTTATGGATTTTAGCAGACCCATAGTGATCCATTTGGATTTTTTTAATGTTTATATTTATAAAATTTCACTAATTTGCTCAACGTATGATTATTCTTATTAGGATGCACTAATATAATTTATTATATTTAGAATAGCTTTCTTGTTTGTGCGTTTATTTTTATCCAATTAGGGTTTGGTGGATTGACTAATGAAATGTCTAAGAGAATAAAGCAAGGGAGGTGATCTGATAATTTGTTTATTAATATACCAGACGTAGCTGTGGATGTTGAGCTCTGAAATTTACAGAATATATTTTATCAATTAGGAAATCGTTGGAGCGGGATAATCTTTTTGGAAGTGTGACTTGTGGAAATAGACTAAGGGGTGTCATAAGATCAAATAATTCGCTGCATATTGCAATTTCGTTTATCTTAAGGAGATTCAGATTGTAGTCTCCGGCTAAGTTAATAGTTCGATTTTTCTATGGATAAGATTACTGTAGTGAATTAATTAATAAAATGCCTAATATGTTATATAACCATACTCGGTGGTGTGTATATGTTACCAATAGTACTTGCTTTTAATAACCCACCCCCTGTTACCTTAATTATCAGTCCCACCCAATATTCGTACGTGTTTATATTGGAATCTGTTATCTACATATATTATTAAGCCTCCATTCTTACTACTGCTCTTTCATTGAGCAATGCAGTCATACCCAGGTAATTGTATATTTGATAAATCGGTCAGGTTGGATATCCAGCATTCTTGTAGGCAAATCACATTACATTTATAATGTATGTCCTGTAGTTAACTAATGAATGCTGATAATTAATCAATTTTAGCATTTACAGATTGATTATTTAAACTGAGTACTGAAAAGTGTTTACTTTTTCGGTCACTAGTATCTTGAAGTGGTCTATGTTGTAATAAGAAGAATGTTTTATAACTTGCAATTCTTTGTTATCAAGATCTATTGTGTTAATTAAATTGTTGTTTTCAACGCCACTCAAGTGTAAAAGAAAAACGCGATCAAAGTGTTCTGTCATTAATTAGCTCTTTAAGTTTAGTTTATTGTGCCTTTGACACTAACGGAAATGCAGACGCATATGTGACCTGGTGACCCTGCGGGATAACGGGCCAATCAAAATAACCGTACACACACCCTGCCACGTGTTTGTTAGATGGCTGGCATAACGTGATACCACAGACGACAACACGTTACAAGTACATATTCAAGGGCTATTGTGGCGACACATTAAGGGGACATGTCAATACTACAAATGGCCATAATGTATTGTCAACAATACATAAAAGTCCAATGAAAAACAGTAAATGTGAACACAAAAACAAGCATTTATTAATATTGTGTCTTCATTAATTATCAGGAAATGATGTTTCAAATATTGTTTGAGAAAAACTACAACACTCACGATTTTGCGTCTGAACGCGTCTTACGTGCACTCAACATAATACAGCAGTAAATTACCATTGGTGAAGGGTTTGTGTCAAAAATACACTGCTACTTTAGGCTATCATTCAAATTTTGCTTAATTCATTCACGGTGGTGTAGCAGGCATAATTGGTTTATGTCAACCAAAATCTGCCATAAAGTTATCAGTTACACTATCGTACTTATATGTATGACATTTATTTAATTTGGGATGTTCTAGAAACGACTAAACTTAATTTTAGTGGTTATTTTTTTACATTTACAAAAATGTTTTAAACACCTTTGTAGCATATCAAATAAATGAAAAACTCCAAATTAGTTTGGTATATTATATAGTATTTCAAATACAATATGTGAAGAAATGGTTAATTTATCTTAAAACTTCTACTGAAACTAATCAATTCAAGATAAGCATATATAATAGCCACCCCAGCTACCTTAAGGACAAAACCTGGTTGACTAACGGCTTAAACAATGCATGTCAGAAGAAAAATCAACTTTATATATTATTTCTTCGACATAGAACTGAAAGCTCCAAACCTCAATACAAAACCTACAAAAACAAACTAATTTCTATATTAAGATCTGCTGAAAAGGCGTATTACAGTGAACTTCTAGCAGAAAAGAGACGAGACGTTAAAGAAACATTAGCAATATTAAACAAGTGCTGTCATTTGTAAATAACACCCAACGATCAAGTATTCTACCCATATTATTATAATGTTTGGAGATAGAGACATGTCCACAATACAAATATGGCAAATTAATTCAATAAGTTATTTACAAATGTTGGTTCAAATTTAGCCAAAAAACATTACAAATCCTGATGAATATACCTCTATGTATGATTATTTAGGAGGTAGAACTGGAAACTGCCTGTATTTAAAACCTGTTGATGAGCAAAAGGTTATTAACAGTGCAAAAATGTGTACCCACAAGAAAGCACAGCATGGATAACGTAGTCAAAGTCATGTATATTATATATAAACCTTTCACGCACATGTGTAATATTTTGTTTAAGACTAATGTGTTCCCCTCTACAAAGAAAATAGCCAAGCTAATACCAATATTCAAAAGTGGTGCAAAAACAGACATAGGAAATTATAGGTTAATTTCTCTTTCGCCACAATAAAAAAAAACATTGGATAGATTGTTCCCCACTAATTTGGACAACTTTGTAAACGTTACGGATATGGTAAAATATATTTCCGTACATGTACATGTCATAATGGAATTAATAAAGGACATTTCAAATGTGCACAACGGACAATAAGAAACATGCTATTGGTGTATTCAATGAACTTAGAAAGGCCTTCCATACAGTAGATCACAAAATACTTATCATAAATGGGCCAATGTCCCAAAAAGTGTACAATTGATCAAAATCATAACTTTTGTCTCTCAGAACGTTAATTTTATAGTGAGGTTTAAATAATAAAATTTCAACATGGACTGCAGAAACAAAGAGCTTTCCGGACAGTGTCACTGGCGGGAAAACAAAAATCACTGTTCAGAGGACAAAATACAGTGACCCACAGGAACTACAGTGGTCAGATACATGTTGCTCTTCCTATATATGAAAGCAATGCAACACATACTTTAGTAAGACAATTTATTTCCAAGCAAAACGTGGTGATGCTGGACACTTGCTGGTTACTGGTAAAGATAAACTTTCTTTAGGACCCATTTATGTTGTATAAGAACTCTCAGTTTACATTACAAAAAAACAATATAGGGATAACAATATTAGAATGTAATGTCGGTGAAATTTGAAAGCATGTTTGGGGAAATGTGGCCTTCACACTCAATGGTGAAGCAGGACACGTGGTGACGCTGACAAGCGTATTAATTAATTCACTGAAGCAGGATAAGGGTTCCAGGCTTCCAGCACTAAACAGACTGTGTTTAAAATCTGAATCAAACAATCAATCATTGCTGTCTAGCTGCCAGCCTGAATCAATCAAGCAATCATTGATGTCTAGCTGCCAGCCTGAATCAATCAAGCAATCATTGCTGTCTAGCTGCCAGCCTGAATCAATCAATCAATAATTGCTGTCTAGCTGCCAGCCTGAATCAATCAATCAATCAATCAATCATTGTTGTATAGCTACCAGCCTGAATCAATCAATCAATCATTGTTGTACAGCTGCCAGCCTGGATCAATCAAGCAATCATTGCTGTCTAGCTGCCAGCCTGAATCAATCAAGCAATCATTGCTGTCTAGCTGCCAGCCTGAATCAATCAAGCAATCATTGCTGTCTAGCTGCCAGCCTGAATCAATCAAGCAATCATTGCTGTCTAGCTGCCAGCCTGAATCAATCAAGCAATCATTGCTATCTAGCTGCCAGCCTGCTATGCTGGGTAATGTTTGAACAAAATCCAGGGATTTATACCAACTTTTCTGAATTTTCTCAGTTAGTAGCTAGCTTGCACACTATTGACTAAAAGTGTGAAAAACATCCTATCTTTGAGCTAATAATTAACTGACCACCAAGCAGCAGCTGAGCAGTATGAGTTTAATATGGGATAAACAGACTGTGTTATGTGACAGTGACATTGCTTTTCTGTTTCATTCCAATGAATATATGAAATGTCTACATCCGACTGGAATTGTGTGGAATTATAAAATGGGATATACTGTTCTTGGTACTACTGTAAAAGAAAAATACTTAGGAGTTACAATAAGTGCTGATATGAAAGTTTCAGAACAGTGTGGTATTGCAGCCTCAAAGGGTAATCACATTCTTGGGTTGATTAGGAGAAACATAACATACAAGGAAAAAAAGCTAATTATACCTCTGTATTAAGCAAATTCTCATTTAGAATATTGTATTTGATATCAGGAAGTACTCATTCTCACAGAGGACAATAAACGAATGGAACTAATTGCCTATAGATTGCGCAACTGCTAGTAGCGTGAATATGTTTGAAAATAAGGTTGACACATATCTCAAGAGGGTATCGCGCTATATAAGAACAGTCCCAAAGACTGGATACCGCGCTATATAAGAACAGTCTCAAGGACTGAATACCACGCTATATAAGAACAGTCTCAAGGACTGGATACCGCGCTATATAAGAACAGTCCCAAGGACTGGATACCGCGCTATATAAGAACAGTCTCAAGGACTGGATACCACGCTATATAAGAACAGTCTCAAGCACTGGATACCGCGCTATATAAGAACAGTCTCAAGGACTGGATACCACGCTATATAAGAACAGTCTCAAGCACTGGATACCGCGCTATATAAGAACAGTCCCAAGGACTGGATACCGCGCTATATAAGAACAGTCTCAAGGACTGGATACCACGCTATATAAGAACAGTCTCAAGCACTGGATACCGCGCTATATAAGAACAGTCTCAAGGACTGGATACCGCGCTATATAAGAACAGTCCCAAGGACTGGATACCGCGCTATATAAGAACAGTCCCAAGGACTGGATACCGCGCTATATAAGAACAGTCTCAATGACTGGATACCGCGCTATATAAGAACAGTCCCAAGGACTGGATACCGCGCTATATAAGAACAGTCTCAAGGACTGGATAACACGCTATATAAGAACGTACCTTTACCTGTTTTACTTTTTTTAAACAGTCCGTACATTGAGAAACTGTCCGTACAGAGCAGGTGTCTGCTGGTCAGAGGGTCCGCTGAAGGCAGGAACTACTGTAATCATGCTCGATTACATTGCCAAAATAATTGTTATCAGGATTACAATGAAACATTTCTGGTGCTTATTTCTGTTGCCCAGGTCCCAAGTACAAGCAGGAAGTCATCAGTCTTTTTTACATCTATTCCATTTATTAGTATGTTATCCCATATCTTTAACACCCAGGAAGATGCAAACAATTGCTAAGTCATGTTTGAAACAATGTGGAAAGACCTGTAGGTTGATAAGTTCGTGGCTTCAGAAATACCTCCTCAATGAAACAATGCAGGACTAACAAGCCAATGACTCCCTGGTGTTGCGTTAGGGTGGCAGGGTATAGACATGTTGTATAAGACATCTTCAACTAAGGCATTCCAATATTATATTCCTCCACAATTGCATGTATAGTACCTAAATTGTTTAAGTACTTTCCTCTTTATTTTGTATCTAATTCATATAACATTTACTTCATTTTAACATTGTGTTTTTGTCTTGAATAAAATGGGTGAAACAAATAACGTGATGGTTTCTATATATTTAATTATGTTAATTATATTTTTTAATATAATAATGATTATGTGCTAAAGTAATCATAATTAATTACATTAATTTTCTAAGTAATCATACTCATATTTTTTTTAAACTAATCATAATTTATTACATTTATTGTGTATTTCCCCAGTAACTGTAATTTAATTTCCATCCCCGATACACATAAACTGAGAGAGGTATGTGATTCTGGGTTGTGATATCTAAACTACAAATACATATAGACTAAGGGAGTTATGTGTTGTGATATCTAGACTACAAATACACATAAAGTGAGGGAGGTCTGTGATTCTGTGTTGTGATATCTAAACTACAAATACACATAAACTGAGGGGGTACTTGATTATGTGTTGTGATATCTAGACTACAAATACATATAAACTGAGGGAGGTCTGTGATTCTGCGTTGTGGTATCTAGACTACAAATACATATAAACTGAGGGAGATATGTGATTCATTTAGAATACTATATACAAGAATGGAGACCACGTCATAAGAAGGATATAGTTGCGCTTGAACGAACACAGAACAACAAAAATTATTCCAGAACTGAGAGACTTTAGTTATGAAGAAAGCCTAAAAGAATGTGGTTTAACATTCCCAGAGACAAGGAAGTCAAGAGGAGATAAGATTGAAGTTTTCTAAATATTGAATGGATATGAAAATGTTGATAGAAATTTTTGTCTCACTCAAGAAAGATAGTAGAACTAGAAGGCATGAGGTAAATATGTGGTAGGGGTTATTTAATATATATATATATATATATATATATATATATATATATATATATATATATATATATATATATATATATATAGGAATGATATAAATTATATAGAAGGGTAGGATGATGATGAAACATGCAGGTGGCTAACATCACTTCCATTGAGGGACTGTGACACGGTGATGGCTGGACCCTTCATCAGATGTCTGTAGTAGATAAGCCTAGTGGTCATTAATCCTAATGCAGGATTAAAAAAGTCACCAATTTCATAAACAAGACTTCACAACCTGATACCTTCTCTTGAGGGTAACCCAGCTATCAATTCAAATCATTTACAGCTAGAGAGGGATGATCCAGAAGTTGTTTATAATTATGGGTGGCTAATTCGTCTTTCCTGAGGTCTGTCAAAAGGTAATATAAGTTTACATAGGGAGGAGAATCTGATAGTTGTGGGGACACAGGAGTTTTTGCCTAGGAGCGCTGGTGTGTCTTCAGGCAGTGTTCTAACCTGCCAGGGAGTCTGTCAGATAGTGTTATGGTAGTTGAGGTTTATTGTTAGCTGTTTAAAGTTTGGGGTGTGCCAGGGACTCTGTATGTGAGACAAGATGAGTTAATTGTTTCATTGTCAGTTGGTTTAATGTTTGGAATGTGGTATTAGTGTACTTGGTATACTTACTTACTTTGTATACTTGGTTGTATAGTCTCTTTTAGCCGGTGGCTAGATACCTCAATTTCTTCTTGAAGGTGTTACGACTTCTCAAGGAAGTTTGTTTGAGAGGTCGACAACACGATTTGTGAAAAAGTGTTTTCGGTTCTCTGTGCGGGAGTACGTCTTTCTTAGCTTTAGACAATGGCCCCTCAGATTGCTGCTACATTGGTAGAAAAAAATGCTCATGGTTATTCCTATTTAGGCCACTGAGATATTTGTATACCTCACAGAGGTCCGTCTCAGGTCGTCTCTGTTCCAAAGGAACTGATTCGACAGGTGTTATGCTGAGTTTCAGCGCTCTCTTCTGAACTTTCTCTAATTCATATATATAAATATATATTTTTTTTCTATAGAAGGGGTTCCAAGCTGGCGATGCATATTCCAGCACTTGTCGTATCATTGTTTCATCTAAGGTCTTTATTATCTTTTCCGATCTACTTTCAAAGCATCGTTTAATTAGTCCTAGTTTACGTGGGTGCTTGGTTTTAGATTATCGCATATGATAATTCATAGATCTTCGCCATTTAATGTTGAGACTTTGTCTTATTTTGAGAACTACAAATTTAGTGGCATTGAAGTTTAATAGCCATTTTTGGACGAAACTGCAAGTTTGTTGAGATCGTCTTGGAGAGCTTCACAGTCAGCTAATGTAGAAATATTTGAGTTTTGTATCATCAGCAAACATTTTGGCCGTTGCCTTGACTGAGTCGGGTAGATCATTTACATATAACAAAAATAGTAACGGCCCTAGAACTGAGCCTTGTGGAACCCCAATTTTGAAATTTTTCCATGATGAATGACCATTTCTTAGGACTACCCTCTGCCTTCTACCTTCTAGGAAAGATTAGATCCATAATAGCACTTTGCCTTTAACACTATATTGTCTTAATTTATAAATCAATCATTTATGGGGTACACTATCAAGGGCCTTTGAAAAATCTAAATAAATTACATCAGTTTCAGCACTGTTCCGTATTTGTTGTCCAGTCTTGTAGCCATTCTAACAGTTGATGTTGGTCACATGTTGATAGTATTTTTTTATGTCAGCTAGTTTAAGCAAATTCTATTTTATTATTTGTTCAAGTAGTTTGATCACTTGGCTGGTGAGTGACACTGGTCTGTGATTATTGTACTTATTTTGTGGAAACTTTTTTGTGGATTGATGTTACATTAGCATCCCTTTATTAATAATATAAGCTAGAGGAATATAACAATCTAAGCAATTTCTTAGAACATTTACATTTAGTAGGTCGGGACCATTAGCTTTCTCTGGTTTCAGTTTCGTTAACTCCGGCTGTACTTCGGTTGGTAAAATTTCTAAATTATACAGTGTATATTTTACATCGGTATCTAAATTTGGTAGAGAGTGCAGTAATTCTGGCTCTTCTGTAAGAACAAATATGAAATAATTATTTAATATGTTTGCTTTAGTTTGATCGTCTGAGAAGTGTTTCCCTTCAAAGTTAAGATCACCAATTGTTGATGATGATTTGGTAAAGATTTAACAAGATTTAACAAGATTGCCATCCCAAACAACAAGTTCCAGATGGCAAGTGGACAAGGAAGCCATTTGCTTGTCGAGAGTCCAACAATTTTCTCACCTATGTGTAGCCCGCCCTTATCAGATATCTGTCAATTCTATTTTTAAACATATTCACACTATTAGCATTAACACAATCATTTGGCAGTTTGTTCCATTCATTTATCACCCTCTGTGAGAAAGAGTACTTTCTCATGTCCAACATACACTGCTCCTTAATCAATGCTGCTTAGTGTCCTCTGGTTCTACTGCTTTCTTTAAGTTTGAAGAACATATTCCTATCAATATCCTCATAACCGTTCACTATTTTGAACACTTCTATTTGGTCTCCTCTTAGTCTCCTGGTCTCTAGTATTGTCAAACCACATTGTAATAAACGACTTTTGTAACTAAGGTCTCTCAATTCTGGAATCATTTTAGTTGCTCTTCGTTGTATTCTTTCTAGCTTGTCTATGTCCTTTTTACGATACGGCCTCCATGCTTGAATACAATTTTCCATATGTGGTCTAACTATTGCTTTATACAGGGGTACAATTAGCTGTTTCTCCTTATACATGATAGTTCTCCTAATTAGCCCTAGAACTTGATTTCCTTTCGAAGGAGCAATCCCACATTGCTCTGAAACTTTCATGTCAGCACTAAATGTTACTCCTAAGTCTTTTTCTTGTGTGGTTCTACCTAGTACAGCGTCCCCCATTTTATATTCTTCGTCCATGTTTCCATGTCCTATGTGTATACATTTACACTTCCCAAAATGTAATAACATTTGCCATTTTAGTTACCATCTAACTAATTTATCTAGATCATCCTGTAAACTGTTTATCTGTATCATTAGTAACCTTTCTGAATACTTTTTTGTCTCGATATATATATATATATATAAATATATATATATATATATATATATATATATATATATATATATATATATATAATGATTTGGAAGATGACATATCTAGCAAAGTACTAACATTTGCAGATGACACAAAAGTATTCAGAAAGGTTACTAATGATACAGATAAATATATATATATATATATATATATATATATATATTAAAAACAGTATAGGGCCTAATACTGATTCCTGTGGTACCCCACTCAAAACCGATTTCCAGTTTGAAATCTCACCATCTACTATTACTCTCTGTCTTCCGTGTGTAAGCCACTTATCTATCCAGTTTATTACATCATTACCTATACCGTGGGCGTTTAGTTTAAGTAACAATCTTTGATGTGGCACTTTATGGAAAGTTTTCTGAAAATCTAAGTAGACAACATCCACTGGTGACCCGTCATCTACCCACTTTGTAATTTCTCACAAAAAACATAAGAGATTGGTTAGACATGACCTTGCTTTTAGGAACCCATGTTGATACGTATTTATTAATTGTATTTTCTACTACGATCGCACGAGCAAAAAAAAAGCCTGCCACCTAGCGAATACAGAGAACACTCTGTAAACAAAACAACGAAGTCAGTGTATACCAACTTACGTTTAATCCTGCTGTTAATTCCTTTTTACCGAAATCGTTTACTACAACTATGTCAGATATTACCTTATGTATGTAATTTATGTAAATTTAAACTTTATCTAATATATATTTAACAATGTAAACGATAGTTTGTTACACCAGTTTAATTCACAACCTGTAAACAAACTCCCTTTTATCGCTCGTTGAATTTGGGTCCGGGAAAAATCCTGCCTCTGTTAACAAAAACAGTTTGTTAATATATGTCTATAAGAAGTATGTGTATAATATATGTGTAATAGTAATACTTATTCTAACAAATGTTCCACCGTTTCTGACTATTCACTATGCTATCTCAATTTCGAATGGTAAACAAACCTATTAACGCTCACTGACTTCCCTGTCGGAGTCTAACTTACTCTAAAATACTGCCTCTGACTAATAATTAACAAAACCTGTTTCCTAATATATGTATACAATACGTTTATGTATAATATATATATATATATATATATATATATATATATATATATATACTTATTCTATTCGATATACCGCTTTTTTCTGTAAATTATCTGCACCAAATTTGTGTCGCTGCACCAAGTCCGAGATTCCGGAAGCTTCTAGTGTAGTTCCATAATCTTTTATCGTTAACATTTATTTGGTTAACACATTTTTCTCCTTTAAGACAGTCTGTAGTTTTTTTTTCTAATTCATATATTATAAGATCGACTGAAAGCCCACTTTTATTTGCAACAACTTGTTTAGCATGTTTACTTTTTTGCCTTTTGCACATATTTGTATCTTACCCATGGAGGCTTTAGTCTTGAACCCTGCTTTATCTGTTTGAATGGGACATGCTTCTCCACTAGTTGAGTATAACACTGTTTGAAATGTTCCCACATTTCAGTCATATATTTATTATTGTATTATTTGGTCCAATCTATGTTTTTTTATTTCTTTGTTTATTGCCTCATAATTAGCTTTTGAGTACAAGTAATTTTTCTCTATTGTGATGATATTCGAACAACTGGACATCTTAGTAGTACCTTTATACTTTTGTGATTGCTCGGAGCAAAACTTTCCTCAACCTCGAGTTTATCTAAACAACTGGGTTCTGAAATGCATACAAGGTCGAGGATGTTGTTACCTCTAGTTGGTTTATCAACCATCTATACCAAAAAAATTGTCATTAAGAGTATCAATGAAACTTTTCTCTAGTTGGCTGTTTCCCTCTCTTTTGGACCAATAATTTTTTATAAAATTAAAATCGCCAAGAAGGAGACAATTCGAATTTTCAGTTGTATTTATTGAATTGTTTATCTTTTGTATCATGTGTGCCTGATCTTCTTCTTGTCTGTAGCATACTCCAACTTGCCATTGTATATTAGTTTGTGGGGATATTGTAACCCGTAAGATTTCTGCATCTGCATTGTCCGGTACGAATAATGTTGGGTTTAAATTATCTTTTATTAATAGTAGTACTCCTCCCCTGTCTTCCACTGTGTATGTGACTGGTGTGTAAAAAATATATTTTTCGATCTTTTTTAAAGCATGTATAATATGGTGGTGTGAAATCTGAGTCAGCAATGTCTGAAGATAACCATGTTTCAGTAATGGCAATAATATCTGGATCTTCCTCCGATATAAGAACTTCAAGTTGTGTAAATTTGTTTCTAATGCAATGTGTATTAAAATAGTATATTTTTAGAGGTAAAGTCTCCTTTCCATTTTTATGAATAGTGCTGTGTACATATTTAAAAGTGTATTATTTTTTTGAAATCGATTTTTGGTTTACTAGGTTTGGTTTCGTGGGATGTTCAAGATCTGAGCTGCTTTGATTTTTTAAACCTGCTGTTTGGGTTTTTTCTCTTGTTTCTTTTAACTGAGCTCGCAAAGCGATGTCAGCTTCCCTTTCTAGTTTGGTTTGGTCTGGAACGGTGAATACTGTTTTTGGATTGTACAATTCTGTGTTGAACTGCCTCGCTTTTGTAGATTTTTTGTTCCCCTTCTTTTCTACCAAGCCTCATTGGTCTAGTAATTTATATTAGCTGACATCCTATGTCTTTGAAAATCTCACTGGCTAGATCTTGATCCTCCTTTTCGTTGTTTTCTGGCAGGCGTCTTAACACTATATTTTTTCCCTTTTGCTTTTAACTAGGGATTCGTCCCTGACCATGTAAATTGTTTTGTTTATTTTCGACATGTCCATTGCTAGGTTAGTTACTTTGTCCTCTAAGCTGTTTCTACTGTTAGTTTGTCGACCATCACTTTGTCAGCTTTAGTTTCCAATTGATTTTCTACTAGCTCCAGCCGATTTTTCTAGAAATGCGCAGCATCACTGCTCTATTTCTACATCCGTTGCAATGGCTGATATTGCAGCCACATTTGTCATTGTTGACACACACCCATATTGCGGCCTTCCCTACATAGTCATATGCCTCATCGGACATCCCAGCACATTGCTGGCATGTCCAACATCTACATCTTTCGAATTTTACCATGTGGTAAATGCTTCCGAAAGTTATTTTGCAAATCACACAGCTGGCTGTGAGATCGTCATCTACTGGTTCATTTGCTACGGGGGTCAATGTATTTGAACTGGTTGTTTTCGTGGCATGGGATTTTACGCTGTTTTTTCTTTTTTCCGGGTTTGATTGGTGATGTTGGTTTATTAGGACCTTGTCAGTTCCTTGTATGTATATATATATATATATATATATATATATATATATATATATATATATATATATATATATATATATATATATATATATATATATATATATATAAACACTTGCCCTATGTGTGATGTTGGATTAGTAGTATGTGCAGATATTTCCAAGGCGTTGTGTGCAGTGCTCGATGTGAAAAACGTAAATCTGTCCCAGGGCTACTCTGGGTAATGATACGCCTTGGTTGAAGTTGGCCTATTAGTATACAGATGGTAAAGTTGGGAGTGCAGTGTTCTACTTATGTTATCACTGTGTTACTGAATTTTTTCTAGCTTTATCCCAGCTATTTACATGTTGTACCTAACCGGAAGAAGGGTGGAAATTATGGCGGGAAATACGAATGGGTCAGAATACCATTTAAGATAACATTTACATTGTGTAAACACCGAATTTACTTCTAAAAAAACGTCTTATCACCATTACAAACAACCAAAAAATTAACTAAGCAACGGAGCTCATATATAAACACACATATCTTAACAAGAACCGGAAATCCAGGTTGAGTAGTACTGTATTGTAAATAAAAGATTGTTATTGTAGTAAACTCGACTTGGTTGTTAGTGTATTCATAATTGATACCCAGCAATCGCTGATTTTGAATTGTGTGAAATCACCTTGGCAGGAAACAGAAAGTTTAAGCTACAACAGCTAGCATCAAGGTCTAGCTTAGCAAGAACAGCAGTTCCTATATGTGTGCCTGCTAGGTCAGAAATGACCTTTTTTGTTTACACGGCCACATAACGATGATTATTTGGTCACTGATTCAATCATATCAATGGAACTGGCCAATCCAGAACTAAAAGTCAGCACCTGTGTCATAAATCCAAAAGGAACAATAACCGTTTGTCGAGTAGTCAACAGTGCAGATTATCCAGTAACTTTGACGAAGGAACAGATTCTCGCAATATGCTACCGGGTATCGCCAACGTATGTGATGGAAGTGCCAGACAGTGAAACTGACGTAAGTAAAGTAGCAGTTCCAGAGATTTCAGTTCAGAACAATATAATTATGTCAATCATGATCTGTTCATACTGCCGGGACACTCAGAGCAAACAAGTATTACTCAGGATTTTTTAACAAGGTCTTGCTGTCACAAATGACACCCAAGTCACTAGTGACATGACCTTGAAGCAGCCGATCAGCACTGATACGGAAGTTAAATATATGTATAGGAATATAAAGTAAATTTGGTTGTTAGTGCATTCTTAATTGGTACCCCCATTGTTGCATTAATAGAGATTACCTCTACGACAAAATTAGTAAGGGATCAGTGTAGATTGGATATCAAGAAGTACTTATTCTCAAAGAGGACAATAAATGAATTGAACATATTGTCTATGGATTGTGTAACTGCTAGCAGCGTGAACATGTTTAAAACAAGGTTGACACATATCTCAGGAGGGCGGGTTACACGTAAATGAAAATTGTTTGGACTCTCAATAAGCCAATGGCTTCCTTGACCACTTGCCATCTGGGCCTTTGGTTTGGATGGCAAATCTTGTTAAATCTTATAACGACCGTGTGTGCTACGATGTTCGAACCAGCTATAATATTCATTCACCCTGAAAGCAGAACATATCATCAGGGTACTGTTATTTCAGTACACATCAGTAATATATCTACCTAACTTAATAATGTCCTTAAACCAGTAAATATCAGCGCTAACGTAGTTTATTGTGCCTTTGAACCGATAACTAAAATGGCTTGTGACTCCGACCTGGTGAACCCGCCGGATAACAGGTGTTTTCATTAATAACCAGGAAATGATGCTTAATTTATTATTTTTTTTAAACTACAACACTTACAATGCTGCAATTTGGCGAATGAACGCGTCTTACTAATAGGCAACGTAACCCATATTTGAAATACAATTGGTGAAGGGTTTGTGTAAAAATACACTGCCTCTTTAGGCTGTCATTAAACGTTTTGCTTAATTCATTCAAGGTGGTGTAGCAGACGTAATTCTTTTATGTTAACCAAAATCTCCCTTTTGACGTTATCAGCGACACTGTTATACTTAAATGTATGTCATTTATTTCTTTGGGGATTTTTCAAAACTAAATAATTTTGCATTATCTAGTCATTTGTTTCACATATACAAAAATTAAAAAAAATCTTGTAACATAACTAAATAAACAAAATATTAATCGTGAATATTACGTAGTATTTTAAATACTATCTGTGAAGAAATTGTTAATTTATCTTAACAATTTATATTGATATTAAACATTTCAAGATAAGCATATAAAACCCGCCCCAGCATAATCTACATAATATATTAGTATGTTACTGAAACTGGATAAATAATTGATAATGAATGTTAAAAATTGGAAATAAATAACAGTTTTGTCCAAGTGAATCATCATAGTAGATAAAACATTACTATTAGTGTAGGCAACTGGAATTCCTGTGGACAGCATCCATAGGCATAGCCATGCCACTTGGGGCTATATAAATCATTCGTAATTTTAACAATTAATGTGCATTTTGTTTTATCCCATTTCATTCCGAAAGGTGGTTAGCTGGCCAGAGTGCTAATATTTGAAAACAAATTCAAATTCACAGTTATGATAAATGATTTTGAGGGTCACATATTTATTTCGTCACATGTAACTGTTGAAGTATATACCCTTATAAACCCTTACATTTCTGGAATCAGATCTGGATTTTGTAGGTATAGAGTGTGTGTGAGGGAACTAGGCAGTATAATCAGATTTGGATGTGGTAGGTATAGAGTGTGTGTGTGAGGGAACTAGGCAGTAGGTATATAGTGTGTGTGATGGATCTAGGCAGTATAATCAGATATGGATGTTGTAGGTATAGTGTGTGTGTGTGTATGTGCGTGCGTGTGTGTGTGTGTGTGTGTGTGTGTGTGTGTGTGCGTGCGTGCGTGCGTGCGTGCGTGCGTGCGTGCGTGTGTGTGTGTGTGTGTGTCTGTGTGTCTGTGTGTGTGTGTGTGTGTGTGTGTGTGTGTGTGTGTGTGTGTGTGTGTGTGTGTGTGTGTGTGTGTGTGTGTGTGTGTGTGTGTGTGTGTGTGTGTGTGTGTGAGGGAACTAGGCAGTAGGCACAAGGTGAAGGTGAAAAATGAAAAGTAATAAAATAAAAACAAATTCGTACAATTAACATGTTGCTATACAGTGACATCAGAACAGCAAGTTATGTGTATATATTCTCAGGAATGTCTCTGAAATGCCATGTGTGATCTAGATTTGTATTGTGTGTCTGTAGGTACTTCAAGGTCTTTTGCCGTGGACGAGGTTAATGGCTTTGTGTACTTTGGTCAAGGTGGCAATATCAGACAGGTTACACTTGACGGCTCCAGTACAAAGGACATCTTTTATACAGGCAAGTTGAACTTATGATTGTTCACGAGTTGTCATGGGTTATAATGCAATGCTGCATACCATGTTATTGCTAATACATGATACCTGTAACTTACTCATTACTAAGTTCATTTATTTAAAATGTCGATGAAGTCTCTAACCAGATTTCTGTCATGATTATTCTTGTAATATTATAATTTTAGAGCACAACATAATGTTATATTGAATCAGTATAAGTGTAGCACATTTAGTGCACCATAATGAACACTAATAAGGCTATATTAGTTAAATTAATACTTACACCACCATTGCTTATGGGAGTTCATCAGTTTTAACTTGGTAATTTCAGAATCTTTCAATAACATTTTTAGTTTTAAGAACAATATAACTATGATAAATCTTAACCAAGGTTTCAAACGGTTAATTGTGTCCCATTACTAAACCAGTTTAGATAGGCTGTATCTTAACACTGACTGGCTGGACGTTTCCACCCTGTATTACTATGCAGCAATTTGTGCAAATATGCGGCTGCCTGATTAATTTCAATATTGGACCATGACCTGGTCAAAGACCATCTGTCTCTAAGCCAATCACAAAGGTATGGTTATAAAGGTAGTGCTGTTGCCTTGCATAAAATTAGTATGCAATCTTATTGCATACATCCATTTATGAAATACAACACCATATAAATTGAAAATGGCCAGAATTTCTTTCTGAGACTTATTATCTAACAGATCCCCTGGTTTAAAATTAAACAAATACAAACAAATGTGGGCCAATAAAGGTAATCAGACATTGCCTCATTTGTTAAGACAGCGCATTATAAAAAGGCCCACAGTATGTGTATGAACAATAACATACCAAAATTAATGTACTACATATACACTACCTCTTACATAGAGGTCTACATTCATCTACAAATCATATGGTGTAATAATTATGCCAATACATAAATTGCTAGCACTACTAAAGATTAAGACGACACGGAGAGGTGGGGTAATTCCGCTACCCGGTCACCTTGACATGTGACCGCCCCACCAAAGCCTGCTGTGTTTGTGAAAGACCCATTTCTTATTTACAGAGACCAACAGAACTTGTCCGAAACAAGTCTTCCTCACATCTCATTAAAGTAAATATCAAATGTTAGGTCATCACACATTCAAACTGTGTTTCACAGTGTGTAGTGTCCATGTATTAGAAGAACTCGCCCCAGACAAGCCTTTGCAAAATCTCATTAAATATGATGAGACGCCTACGAAAAGCCCTACCTGGTGTGATCACAGAACATGCAACATTTAGCACACCAATGAGTGACTGAAGCTGCTTCAGGATAACTTTTCTTGTCGACAAAAGTTGCATAATAACGACCTACATTTATCCAATTAACCTCAGTGAGTTTAGCTTCTAAGTTCAGCAAATCCAAAGTAATATCCAAGAAATGCAGAGTTGTGTCAGGGCCCTGTATTAATGGGATGCCCAACTGCCCACCGAGTTATTTCAGGCCCCTTTATTAATGGGACACACAACTACCCACATAGTTGTATCGGGGCCCTGCATTAACGGGACGCCCAACTGCCCACAGTGTTGTATACGCCCAACTGCCCACAGTGTTGTATCAGGGCCATGTATTATGGGACACCCAACAGCCCACAGAGTTGTATCAGCACCAAGGGTTGGTCGGACTGTAAATACACCAATGTATTGCTCAAAATAATAGCAAACAAAATGGTAAACACACAAATAAGCTAGCTGAACACCAGATATGCTGGTGTGTGAGTGCCCAGACCAATAAACAGATAAAACCTGTCCATGACTAGTATTGGGACTGAAGAATTATTGCCAGTCATTATCCCATAGCCATTGTTACAGCCTAACATGGACTTGTCCTGGCTCCGTCGCATCACAGAATGCAATACAATCGGGCTAGGCCAGTTGTTTGCCAAAAAATAAACAAACGATGACCTATCCCTGCACCTTCGCACCACCTCTACTGATCTCCCTGCTGGTAATCCGAGATGCATGCTCTTCCCACTTGGTGCCTACAGCCTTTTAGTATCGCCCTAACTTCGCTCCGTTGTTTTCATTTTGTGGGTACTAATTGTACTCCTTTTGTTATAACTTACAACTGGTGAGGTTGCTTTTTACTTACTGACTGTTTTGGTCATTGTTTATCCACACTCTTAATACATTTTTTTTTTAGCTATCAATTCTAAGTTTTATACGCGACAGTCATGACGGATCACTCCGAGACATGCTATGAGTAGAAATGCCCGGTCTGCACAAGGCTGATGAGCAGTGGGGACAACCGCCCAGGCAAGTGTTTCTCTTGTCACGGCTGTACAGTTGACCATAAGTGCGACATTTGTTCTGAGTGGACTGAAGATCTAGAGGCGCGTCGAGCGTCCGAGAGCCAGATCCTCTCGAAAACGCCGCTCCACTCCGGCAATGTCAATAGACAGCCGTAACCTTCTGACTGAATCAGGCGGCTCGAGCAAACGACCACGTTCTCAATCTTCTAGCCTGTCAAGCGGCAATTTTCGTGGATTTGAATGGAACTGCCCAGGTTCCCATTTTTAGCGGCAATGACAAATAATTTTCGTAAAATCCACCGTGATTTACAACCCACTACGGTGGGTAGATCGCAATGTTTTGAGACAGTCCCTCGTTCTAAGGAGGCCGCATACAACCCCCTATAACTGTCGTTAGGAGGCTTCTCCTTTTCTAAGGATCCTCCGGTCGTCCACCAAGGATTCTTAGATGTGTCACGCTCTCGTGCGGGTGGGGGGGAGGGGGGCAACACACTACAAAATTGGGTGCCGAACAGCGCTATTTCCGTGATCTAGCGTCCATGTCACGAAGACGGCTGTGTATATCTTCCTTTCAGGATTGTTCTGGGGCAGCCCTGAATAGCTCAATCCAGGGCCTCATCGACCATGTGAGCGTGGATAATGTTCCAGCAGAGTCTTTGCTTGAACAACTGAGGGCAGCATTACAGCTTTCCCAATATGTGGCTACAGCTTCGTCCAATTGTGCGGCATTTGATTGTTCTATGGCATTCAACATATTGCTGCACCAACGGGACCAAGCTCTGCTGGATGACTCTCCTCATTTATAACAGGTTGAAAAGGAGAATGTACTGCCCCATTCTGGTCCTTCTCACTTATTGACGATCTCCCGACAAAGCTTAATTTCCTAGATAAGGTGTTTGGTCGGCAGAGAGAAAACGCCTTGTATCGTGCCTCTGCATCTTTTCCAGTGTCTAGACACTCACAGCCTTCTCCAAGTTCTCGTTGGACGGCTCTGACAAGAACTGCCTTCCGACAACAGCCTCCTATGCTTCCTCCCTCGCCAACTCTTCGGCCTGAGGATGTGATTTGGGGCGTTCCTTTCATGGTCGAGGAGGAAGGAAGCATACATTTTGACTGCCTATGTCAGGCTCCTCTGTCACCGAGCAGCCCGACCATCGCACACCCATCCACCTTGGGTTCTCCAGGGATACCCCTTCAGGCAGTCCCCCCTTTACTTTCAGAAAAGGTGGGAGCTCGACTGTCCCGGTTCTGCGATGTCTGGAAACGAAACGGATGCAACGGATGGCTGTGCAAAGCTCTGGAAACCCGTTTCCGTCTACGTTTCAGGGAGTGTGCTCCCAGGATATGTACCCTTTCACCATTTGTGGAGAGGGGCCCCATCTAGAAGAGGAAGGCATTCTCAGCCTTAGTCCACAACATGTGGAGAAACGAGGTGATCGAAATTGTCCGCGACGCATCTTCTCCTGGTTTTTACAGTCGTCTGTTCCTCGTTCCAAAGACGTCAGGAGGATGGAGGCCTGTTATCGACCTCTCACTCCTCAACACATTCTTGGAAATTCTCCATTTCAAGATGGAAACTGCATTGACCTTATCGATGCCTACTGCCACAGTACAATCCATCAGGGTTACCGAAAATTCCTTCGGTTCCAGACTTGGGATACCTTCTACCTGCCGTTTGACCTTTCTCCAGCATCTTGGGTATTCACCAAGGTTATGGTAGAGATCAACGTTATGGTGCATGGAATGGGCTTCAATCTATGTCAGTACCTGGACGGCTGGCTGATATACTCGATCAAAGCCTCCGGGACACAGGCCAAGTTCTCTCTATCTGTCACACGATGGCACATCTGATTCACGAAATGAAGCCCGACTTGATTCCCATGCAAAAGTTTCTGTTTCTGGGATATCAATTTGACCTGATTTCCTTCCATGTGACCCCAACATTGGAAGGTCACCGCAAGATCCAGGGGATCATTCAATCCCTCCTGAATCGACGGGGTGGGGCATGCTAGTATGTGGCAGATGCTGTTAGGTTTGTTTGAGGCAACAACAAAATTAGTTTCCCTGGTTTGCCTTCACATCTGCGAAGCCCTACAATGGGATTTCAATCCTTCAGCAAGCGAGTGGATCCCCATTTCCCCTGTGGCGGACGAGGATCTACAATGGTGTATGTCGGGCACAATGTTCGGATGGGACCTCTTGTAATCCCCAAGGATCCAGATGCATATTTGTTCATGGATGCGTCGAACATAGGTTGGGGTGCGCATTGGAACTCCTTGACAGTCTCCGATATATAGTCAACGACCGAGACAGCACTTCACATCAGCGTGCTAGAGTTAGAGGCTGTACACCTAACAGTGCTCCACTGGCTGAAGCTGGCTGAAGCAGCTCACGGGCCTAACAGTGTTTGTTGCGTCGAACAACTCCACGGTAGTTTCCTACATCAACAATCATGGCAGGTCAAGTCAATATCGCTGTGCAGATAGACCAAGAGTTTGCTCCTCATGTGCCAGAACAGCAAGATAGTGCTACGAGCACGTCATTTTCCCGGGAGAATGAATGTTCTCGCGTATGTCCTATTTCGCTCTACTCAGGTGTCAGGTACAGAGTGGTCCCTACGTCCTTCTGTCTTCCAAGCAATCATACGGGAGTGGAAAATCCCACTGCTCGATTTACTCGCAATGAGGTGGAACCACAAACTTCCAATTTCCATCTGTCATGGCAGTGGATGCACTACAAATGAACTGGAAGGCAATGTGGGCATATGCTTATCCACCTCCAGCTCTGTTACCACAATTTCTAGAGAAGGCAAACGAGACCGGTGCGAACTGATCCTCATTGCCCCACGCTGAGCACATGCGATCTGGTTTCCACTTCTCCTAGGGATGTTGGTGGATTCCCTTTACAGATCCCCATCCATCGATTACTGTCGCGCCCACGAGGACTAATCCATCGAGATCCCTCCAATCTATAGCTACACGTGTGGAAAATATCCGGGACGCACTCTGCAGCAGAGGCTTTTCGGTTGACGTTGCCTGAAGCGCCTCTAGACCTCAGCGAGTGTCTACTCTGGCAATGTACGAGTCCAAGTGGAGGATATTTTATACTTGGTGTATCACACAACAGGTTAATCCACTATCGGCTACTGAGAGTGTAGTCTCAGATGTTCTCCATTACCTTTATACAGAGAAGCAATTGGCAATGTTTACCATTGAAGGGTACCAAATGGCAATTCCTAGCACCCTTCGTGCCACTTCTGATGTTGAGTTAAGACAAAATCCTTCATTGAAATCTTTACTACGAAATATAGAACTGGAACAGGGACAATAGCAAAGCCCTTTCCCAGAACGGAAACTGGCCTTGGTTTTATCAGCTTTAACCAAGCCTTCATTTGAGCCATTGAGCAAAGAGAAGCTGTTAAGATGGAAGACAGTTTTTCTAATCGCCCTTGCCTCAGGCAAACGGAGGGGTGACATTCACGCTTTTGAACATGCCCGTCTCCTGCAGACCGCGGGCTGGACAGAGTTACACTATGAGTGGGTCTGTCTTTTATGTCAAAGACACAAGTATTGGCTAAAGGCCCCAAATGTGTTCTTTCATGCACTATACCAGCACTGGACAGTCATTTGAGCGACGGCATGGCCAAAGACAAACTCCTGTGCCCTGACTGAACTATGCTATTCTACCTGGAAAGATTTACGTCATGGAAGGAGAACAAACGCCTCCTCTTCGTCTCTTTCAAACCAGGACATAGATCAGATATTGTTCAATCAACAATCTCCAGTTGGATCCTCCATTATGGAATGCTATGCACAGTAACCTTCTACACTCCTCGAGTTCCATAGGGTTAAGGTACACCAGGTACAGTATATGGCCGCGTCCCTTGCGGTGCAAGGATAGGTCAACAAGCAGGGAGGTCAGTAGGGGTGGTGGGACGGTGCAGGGATAGGTCAGGTGCAGGGATAGGAGCCAGGTAATTATGTTATTTGTAAATACATATTTTAATTATAAAAATATATAACTAATGGCATAAAGAAAACAGCAACAATGCCTGTGGGAATGCAACATGGAACTGTGAACCAATCAACAAGATACTATAGAAATGCAAATGGAAACCACCAGGTCTCTTTAATTTTGGGTAACTATTACGTTACGTTACGTATACTTATTGAATGTATGTCAATTTATTACAAACATGCGAGTGATATTCGTCCTTCAGGCCTCGAAAATTTAACCCCTTTTATCGCCCGTTGAACTGCACAGATGTGTGGCCTACAAAATAACACCCCTGGGCCTGGGCCTGGGCCTGCACCTTCGATATAAAGCGTTAAAATGGTCACCATCGCCCATAACAATTTTGTTTTGTGGGTTCCGGAAACCTTAAAGTTAATTTGACTTTGTGTCACAATGTAAGATATACGCCTCCCCCTCTTATCTTCTTCGGGGCCGTACGCAATGGTCCGAGAGGCATTTCTCACATATGTCGATATATGTTAATTGTCCGTCTTCTTTGTGCTCGCCAGGTCGAGATTTATAACTGAATTTGTACTCACTCGACCAATGAGTACATAGATTACTACAGAAGTGTAGTCAACGCATTGTTCCCCAGGTTCGAAGCGATTTTAATCGTGTACATCAGACGGCTACATACATAGTAGCAATATAATCACGCACAATAACAATTAAATAACAGTGAAGATAGATATCACTGTAAACCGTAAAGAAAAGTAGTGAATGTAAACATCACTTAGACACTTAATGTCTAGAAGATTAAAACGAAAATTAATTAAATCTGACCTGTAATTTTGAAGCCTAATGCTAAAGCAGGTATGGCCCGCCAGGACCACCCGTACTGACAATTTGGATGCCTAAAATGTAGATTGTGCCGGCCCTTGCAATCCCTTATCAGGGGTATTTATACTCCCAGTTTTCCAAAATCAGACGCCGTCACTAGAGGCGATGTGATTGCTTAAATACCCAATATGCATTACTATTGGTCAACTTGTTAAATCCACCCACCCTCTCAACCGCTGGACAATGACGTCTGCCAGCCTTCCTTGCCTAGTTTGCAAGTTAAACTTTTGAACTCTTGGAGCTGGGCCAAATCCAGGGTTCCCAGGGCTCCTTCTCGGTTCCCCAATTACGTTGACCTCCAGGTCAGAACAATTTAGCAAATGTCAGGATTAAAGGGAGGGCTGAAGCGTCTAAACATTACCATCAATTGTCGGCACCAGATGGATGTTGTCCATATCCATTTGGGTGGTTTAACTATAAACTTTTCGAAACCTGCTTTTTACTGTTGCTAATCTAGGCTTAATACATCGATTAAACCTCTTAATGACTTACATTAGCTATTAAAATCTAATTAAATCAAACTGGCATATACTTTACAACAAAAACGCGACCTGGTGACCCCCCTCGCAAGCCGGCGGAACAAAGTTGTTTACAACAGCCGCACACTCGCCCCCACCTGAGCTTATGAGGTGACAAATTGTGCCAGCTCTCACGCCAAATAAGCTGACAGATCATGACGTCACTGACACCAAACTCCACCAACTCGTTTGTAAAAGCAAAAAGTTGCGAACCGACCAGATGAGGGGACGGATCTGCCGACGAGTCAAGGTGGTTTACAGCATAATGTAAAACCAACAAATTAATTGTTGGTTTAAAATTCCAGTGCGATCCCAACTAGCAATGTTTTCCGTCTTAAACTTTCTAAAAAAGTGTAACCTTAAGTGCGCGAATGGCTTCCACGGAAGCTGTTCGCGCCTATGACAGCCATTGCTGGTCCAATTGTTTGTTTTCACCAGGAAGCCAATGCTGGTTGATATAATAACAGCCATGAGTGGCCCATTTGGATTTTGCACTGGTAAGCCAATGGAAGCTGAGACAATGTTAAATGACAGCCATTATTGGCTGAATTAGTTTTTCATAGGCAGTCCTAGTCCAGTTTAGCCATTATTGGCCCAATCAAGTATTGCTAGCTGTGCAGCGAGGTTGGCATCATCACCTCCACAGCAGTAACAACTTTGCATTCATTTAAACCTTAGTATTTAGCATAGTTAAACAATAATGAAACCAAAACGTGACATAATAATGACAAATAGAAAAATTAATATATATTCAAATCTACATAATAAAAGAAGAGCCAGCACATGAAGGTTCGCGAAAAGATAACTTGGAACTATATTTTAAATATATAAACATGGAAGTAATGCTTCCAACATCATGACTTAGTCTTAAGTAAATGCATACAAACAAATATGCCTAATATGAATAAATTTGACTACAAAATAAAAATTAAAGGCTTGACACTAAAAGTAAAGGGTTGGCACTTAAAGTAAAGGGTTGGCACTTAAAGTAAAGGATTTACACTAAAAGTAAAGGAATACAACATATGACAATTGAAGATAGCACTTAATAATACAATTGGTTTTGAAAGTCATACATTGAAATATTACTTCTTTAATAAGACAGCCTGTCATCCAGATCAAGTATTGCCTTTTGGACAAAAACAATATGAGCACAGTATAATCGTTCGTGGTTTGCCTGTCGTTTGAGTTTTCTTTCAGCAACCAGGAAACAGCTGGCGATAATACACGTCGATTATGTATTTGAATCGGAGCCAGAATCCAACTAAATTTTGATGTAAAATTCGACAGCGATCGTGCTTGGCCACTGCGAAGAGTGTTAGCAATGGGTGACAATACAGTAGCGTCTCGGTCACTATGGCCAGACACATCAACACTGTGGATCTCATCAACCGTAACAAAGGATGTGGAAGACACTGCTGCCTCGAACTTTTCAAGGACATTTGCCAGAACGCTGCTCTTGTTTGTATTTCAGAAAAAAAGCATTGATTGTCGTGAACTTTGACGTTGATATATCGCATGTTATCAATCACTCTCATTTGGCGGGTCACGGGAATGTTTCTTCTAATAAGAGTGCCGATGGATAGACACTGAGATAACCCTTAGAAACGCATTTCCCAACCAACGACGCACACGTTTACAATAAATAGAGTTTGGCCAAAGTATCTTTTTTTCCAATGATATAAAAGTAACAAATAATATAGTCTTATAGATCGGCGGTATTCACTAAAATGCTTTCGACAACATTCGTCGAATGCCGACCGCGTGCGCTAAAACTAAGTTAAAAAATTATATTATGAAAAGTCCACCTCCCTCTTATCTAATCACAAAGGTATGGTTATAGCAGTAGTGCTTTTGCCTTGCATAAAAATTAGTATGCTATATAAATGCATACATCCATTTATGTGAATTCCTACATTAGGCAATAACTTAATGCTGGTAAGTATGTCATTTATTTAATGATGATGCTGTTGGCCAGTGATAATGGGCTCAATATATAGATGGACTTGATGTCACATCCAGGCGTATTAAAATAGTCCATCGGATGTGCTGGAAATATTTAACATTCATAACAAATTGCCATTAATACAGCAATAAAACACTTTATTATTTTCTTCTTATATGTTCAGGTTGTAGATTTATATTTGGGCTCGCTATTGATACAGTAGAAAACAAGTTGTACTTCTCAAACTACTACGACAACAAGATTGAAGTGGTCGGGGTGGACGGCGGTGGGAGGACAACAATCACCAACTGTACAGGCAACCCTTATGGGTTGACCATAGATCTGAAAGAGAGGTAACTTATGTCCTGCAATTTTACAATTCTAGCTTAAACTTACAATACAGAAATAGTATGTTATCAAAGTATATATGGCTTAGACATTGTGTGGCTTGTGTAATATACAAATTGTAAACATGTGTAGAATGCAAATTGCAAATAATACAATTCAAAGTTTGCAATGTGTACTTTTTACAGTGTTAATATCTGTACACCTACACACTGGGCTTTTGCTAATGTTGCTTGCAAAAAAGTATTTACATTTTTGCAGGTGTTATTGCGTGTAAGATAAATTTGGTAAAAGCATGTAATTACCAGAAGGTGGCAGGCAATCTAGAACAATTCCAATATGAACTTTATGAAGAAATACTTATTCATGTGAACACAAATCTTGAATCTAGAGTCCTGGATATACATTACATTATAGTTAAAGTGAAACAAAAGGCATTGTTTTGGGCCTTTGCACCTAATATCATGCAAGTGGTTTACTGGGAAGATGTTCTAAAATTGCGAAATTCTGGTATAATGTAAGTTTTCGTGGAGGCTGACATAGTCATCGGTGTTTGCAATTTTGACCAATCAGCGGCGAGCAGCCCCTTAACCCCCCAACGCGGCTGTGACGTAGGCAGTGTGGATCGCGTGTATTTTTAACGTTGGTTGAGATGTGCAGTTACAATTTTATTTGTTTTCATATTTGATTTACGCGCAGCAAAAACTCTTACTCTGCCATACTGTGCAGCATTCGGATGTAAACATGATTCAGCGAAGTATATAAAGTTTTCTTTTTTTATTTCCTCTGGACAAACATACATTAGTGAAGCGATGGATTCATAATTGCGGGCGGGCTGGTTGGAAGCCGACGCGATGTGCTAGACTTTGTTCCGCCCATTTTGAAGAGTCGCTTTTGAAGTTGATATATTTTCATCAACTAATGGGTCAAGATCCTTCAAAACGTTGGCGACAGAGAACGTTAATGCCTGAAGCAGTACCGACAATCTTCCAGCATGTACCTCAGCCAAAGCCTTCAACAAAACGCAAACACTAGATCAAGAGAACTGTCAAATCGGAACACGTGGAGGTTAGTAAACAATGAATGAATGGACTATCTTGCCAAATAAGTTGCTTTTAGATGCAAACAACATGTCCAAACTTATTGGCAAGTGAGCGACTAAAATCGTCTACGTCTATGATCAGGCGTTTAAAGTTTGAGTTGTGAGAAACCTAGTCAGCACTCTTGACGTAGGATTCTGGGCAAATATGGCGCTGCTCATGCAAAAAAAAGATTTTCGGTGTTCAACGAGGTATATTTAATTAACCACTTGCGCGATATTCTTGATTATAGTTGAAAATGGTTAGTTTTCAAGTACTCTTATCGGTGCAAAGGCCCCCAAAATGCCTTTTGTTTCACTGTAAGACTTAGTAAAAAAGAAACTAGTTTCGCGACCCCGCCCACTTCCTTTTTGGTCGCCGCCTTCTTTTTTACTATTTACTTTTTTGAAAAAAAATAATATTTTAAAATGTTTTTCGGTTCTGGGAAGAAATCTTTGCCCAAAACTTACTATGCGAAGTACTGTTAGACTCTTTTAATTAACTTTTTACACATCGTACAGGGTCTGTGCCTACAGAGTCTAAAATACAATGATTTAACAAGATTTAACAAGATTGCCATCCAAGGCAAAGGCCCAGGTGGCAAGTGGACAAGGAAGCCATTGGCTTATCGAGAGTAAAAAATTTTTTATCTATGTGTAACGAGTACTTCCTGATATCCAATCTATAATGATCCTTTACTAATTTTGACCAGAGTTGTTTGATTTAAATCATTTGATTTAAATCATTTGATTTAAATCATTGATTTAAATTATGATTTGAATCACTCCAAACAAATAAAATATATATATTGTTTTTTATTTAAAATGTTCCCTTTCTAACCATGAAACCTTCACCGATTGATTGGAATTAGTTGAATTTCTTGTGATGTGGTGTTATTTTAATTTGGTATTAGTTGATGACATTTTACACATATATGCATTGAAACCACAAAGACATGTCTTCTAGAGGCAGCATCTTTTCAAGTCAGAAACCCTGACATAAAATCCACCTTAAACAA
This sequence comes from Lamellibrachia columna, assembly GCA_963662155.1. Classification (NCBI taxonomy): domain Eukaryota; kingdom Metazoa; phylum Annelida; class Polychaeta; order Sabellida; family Siboglinidae; genus Lamellibrachia; species Lamellibrachia columna. The sequence continues at coordinate 10,589,800 of OY759261.1, forward strand.
ACGCTTGTACTAGTTGTTACCAATTCAGTGTGTTGACTCAAGTGAGACCATGTGCATTAGTATAGTGTGGTACCAATTTGCAGTCTGGCTAGACTACACTAAGCCCTGGACAGGTGCTAATTCACCATCAACATTGCCAGTCATAACATGCCTTCTAATAATGTCCTAAGGAACTACAAGCAGCTGTGGTCACTATCTCAGTTCAATGAGCCCAACTTCAGCTCCTTGTTATCTACTCTATATACGCCTGTAGTCTGTTTTAGAGAGTTCATTTGATTTTAAGTGGTTATTTTGCTAAAGTACTTCTAAAGTTGTTTAATGGTCATATTTCTGAGTATACAGTTAAACAGGACAAATATTAAGTTGCTAAGGATTTAAAGTGATTGTATTTTTCATGTAAATGTTAGCACTGGTAATAGACTGCGAACAGTTCCAATACAATATTTTTTAAGTTACATTTATGTTGCTGTTTTAAGTCCACCTATATTACAATTATATTACCAGTATATATAGTGTTCTACCAGTTTAAAATATCATGTACCCTCTGTTAAGACTCAGGTATATATCATAAAACATCTGATTTAAATAAAAAATCTTATTTAAAAAAAAAGTATGTTTTATTAAAAGAAATACCGATTTTGTCCAACCCTGGCGATGACCCCTTGCTTTAGATAGTCTTTATGCAGACTCATTTATATAATATCAGTCTCAATCAATATACCAGGGGTAAATGCCATTCAGGTGTATGCCTGTGATACAAACTAATTAAACCGTGGCCAAACGTACACATAACATTCATAAATAATAATTATTATACATTCAACATTGTGTTTGCTTCTTGTTTGTTTCTATAGTAAATTTAAGTCGTTTTCTGCCATTCCCGCTAAAAAGTATTGAATTTGTTAATTTGTAAATGACAGTCTTTATAGTAATATACATCACTGGCACATTCCATATTGCATCGGTAAAACTACAGTGTTTTAAATCAGCCACAGTGAGTGTCTAAGACATGGCGGCCAACTTAGAAAAACATCCATAAATAACAAGTGCCTCCCTCTTCCTTTTTAAAAATAGTTTGGACGAGTTTCTTTTTTTAATAGGTCTAACCTATGTACTTATGTTAGCATAATCCATTTGTCGTTTCCATACATTCAAACAACATATGACGAAATAATTATATTGCATCCGTTTAAATAACGATTAACACATGACAAAGGCCACGATATTGTTGTTCATTGCATTCTGTCTTAATTTTCATTCGGTCGTGATGTGACTATTTACATTTTGTTGTGATAATGTCGCGATGACAACGGGCGCCATTTTCTGATGACTTCTTGTAATGAATATTCATTGTCGTCATCATCAACAATGTTGCAGTTGCGTTTACTGGTGACCCATAGGTGCATAATGAAATTACATCAGTGATTCTTTCAATGTTAAACTAATTCTTGCGCTTATACCGGGACACTTTAATTAAAATTAGTGTACTACACATTATATAATATACTCTATCATAAATGTTATGAAATAATGCTTACTATGCTAATAAATGTTTAGTTGATGGCTTTTGAAAATATATTATTTTGTTATGTTTCCTGATTGCAGCACCAAATTTAATTTGAGTAATTAATGCACATAAATTAATCAAACAACTTCCTGCAGCATTTAGGAGTCATTTGTTCTTGTTAATTTCCCACAACTCTGATTGATATGCCATGATGTTACTATCACGTTGTTTTAAATATATCATTTTAGGCTGTTGATTTTTTCATCATATGGTGGATCATCAACTGGTATCTGGAAGATGAATCTGGATGGAAGTGCACAAACTCAGATTGTTTCAGCAGGTGTGAATGATCACATATATAGTGTATCCATCAACTACAACAGAAGCAGCAGCAGGTTGTGTTGGATTAACTGGGGTAAGTTGAACTCCTGTCTCTGAAACACTGAGAATCTACAGCAGAATCTCTAGAAAATAATTTGTCTTTCTTCTTCATTCTAATTTGTTTCTTCTTCATTAAAACTTGAAGATTATTTGTTCGCAACCTTCTCGCACCAGTGGTGTTTTTTAGGGATAGTGAGTACACGAGAGGTTTCCTTTTTCCCTAGTTGGGACGTTTTGCTTTCCTTGGCATAGTTGACCCAGTTATATAATACAAAACTGAAGTCCCACTGAAGTAGTAACTTTAGGATCAAATAAATTATGCCCGTGTGCGTGTGCACGTGTACGCAAGCGTGGGTATGTGCTTGCACATATGCCATGTTAGCACAATTACCTGGATGTGCTCAAAGTCACCACCTTATGAACGGTGACGTGAAAGTAAACAATGTTTTGGGAAACATAAACTAATTAAAACTTACCCCCTTCCTCCGTGAAACCAACGTCACATAGTGTCATATAGCAGTGTTTTAATATAATTCCTTTTAAGGGATTTTTCATATACAAATAAAATAAAAAAAGGAAAAGTATTGCACAAGTCATATCCTGCATATGTCATCAGTGTATTCATTCAATTGAAATCTTAAGCCAATCATAATATTCCAATTAACACATGTCAAATAGTATGTACAATTAATCATATCTGGTGTAGCATTATATATGCTTTTAATTAGTTTAAGACTATCCGACACAACAAATATTTAATTTGGGAAGTGACAATGTATAAACAACACGAAACAGTCACTTACACTTACTTATTATAGTGAAACATACTTTCATTTGCAAAACCAATTTAATTATTTAACTAACGAAAGTCATCTTTTGATTTGTATTCTGTACGTGTCATTTTCTATTTGCTCACTCTGCTTTACTGGATGTCAAATGTCTTTGTTACAGACCAGAGGCATATACAGTGTTGTGACTACTTTGGCAACAACCCACAAGTACACAATGTCACTGGCAATCCACGAGCATTAGCAATTGAAGATGATGTTGTTTATTACTCACAAACAAATCCAATCAGGTAGTACACTTTGTAGCTACACATATAGTACAATTTGTAGCTACACTTCCCCTATTGCATTACTTTGAATTGTCTTAATTTGGTATATGCAGACTGTTAAATAAGCAGTGTATTTCTACTTAGGGACAGGTAGTTATACTCCAAGTGGCTGTTCACTACAACAATATCTAGGATCTCACAAAGGGAGTCCAAAATGGGAGGTCAAAAGGGGAAGCCAAAATGGGAGGCCAAAAGGGGAGGCCAAAGGGGGAGACCGAAATGGGAGGTCAAAGGGGGCCAAATGGGAGGCCAAAGGTTAGGCCAAAAGATGGGACAAAGGGGGGCCAAAGGAGGGGACAAACTTAGTCACCCATTAGTGCACCCAGCCAGACAGTTTACATATGAAACAAATACAAAAACCAAGAGGGACCATGGCCCCTTCCCTTAAAAACACCACTGGCTCACACAGCAAGAACTACATCAAATACTGTACATGAAGTGTAACCAAAGAAATGGCTATTGTCTGCTGATGACTGATTATTAGTTTGTTTTCTTGCAGTCATGGTTCAATCCAACTGAAAACAGGACATCATACCAGTCTCAACATGGGGTCTTATAACTCCTACTACACCTTCAGCATAGCATATTTGCATGGGGAGTGCAACATGTCAGGACGGTCAGGTACAAGGAAATATATTGATTATATGTTAGTTTGAATTATTTCAGTTTTCTTGCTTTATGTTTCAACTCTCCTCTCTATATTTCTGCTTGCACTGCTCTCCAGTCAGTGAGGGATGAACATCACTGACTGTGGAGTTACTGACTTGTTGCATATGTTCTCTGGCATGTCTTAGTTCAGGTATAACAGTTAAAGACGTCACACATTAAAACGTCACAGCTGATGACACTCCAGTACAAACACTAAAGGGTGACATCCATCATCTCCTGGGTGGAGATGAACTGATCAGTTAGTTCAGTGGCTTCACAGACAGGATGAACTTCCAAGGTGACCAAGTCATCAGTTGACAGTGAGCAAGTGAGACGTTGACACAGTTTCTTTGGGGTAAGGAAACATACTTGTATCCTCAGTTTGATGTGACAAATTCTAGCAACATTATTTTTATGATATTGTAACATCTCTTTTTCTTCCCCCTAGGGCCCTTGTAGGGTGGGGGCCATTGTTATGCCCTCTAAACGAATCATCCTGAATCATTCTATCCCACCCTTGGTTGATCACCTCTGCCCTTTCGAGATATATCTTACATAACATACACATATCCACCTGGTGTAGTATTTTCCTAGAAAGAGCTAGTTATCTGGGTTATTAATGAGGGCAACTTTCATTCAAATGTGATGCATTCAGTAAAGAGAAGTCTAGGTATCTGGTACATACATTTATTGCTTATTGCCATATGTTGTTTTAAATAAATGTGTAATTACTGAGTTTAAATTCCACATCCATGCGTTTGCATTGTCTTCATGTGACAATTTAATTAGGCATCAAATGAACTGAATGAGGAATATCAGTATTATTGTGTAGTTAGGATAAGATTACAATTAAATGTTTATTCTGTTTTCAGAATGAACCAAGAGAGGACGGGTATGATCACTGAAAACAGCATAGTTTTTGTGGATGCACTATGACAGATATGTGGGACATGGTCGTTGAGGTAAAGACGCTCCATCAGTGAAGACAAGGGGCAAATAACATGGGTGACATTCCAGGAGATACACAATCATGTGTAGGCCTGTCACGATGTTTGCTTGTAGCTATACTGTATTGTTTACCAGATACATTCCCAGTAACAAATAAGATAAGTGAGACATACAAACTACCAAAGTGGCTGAATGAGTTTGTGCTTACCTCCTGACCTAGAGATATGGTGATTTAATAATTAGACTGTCGTAGACAGTCGATTAAACGTTATAGCCTACGACTTAACAGCCAATCTGCCTATCATCTGACATGTTGTAAAGGACACACGTCTTCCGCATGATACACTAAAACTTAGGCCATAAAACAGCTTGTGCCCGAGAAAGATTCTACACATAACAACAGTGTACGTTATGCATTATGTATAAAGCTAATAACAAATTAGTTATACATTGCTATGCAACAATTTTGGACTATATGGTAATGTAATTTGAATGTCAATATTTCAATTGTACATTGTAGAACGACCAGAACGTATTCAAGGTCTGGCTGGAAAACGCCCACTATGGTCTTTGACGTCTAAACAGACAGTGTCAACTTCAGCCATCAACACTACAAACATATATACATATCAAGGTATTCAACTAACAATACTTCATATTTCTTTAAATATATCAACAAATTATTTTTTTGTATTTTATAAAAATGTTGTTATGATGTAGTAGATATGTGATACTGATATAGTTTCATATTAAATATGCACATCATTAAGCTGTTAATGAATGTATAGTTATGGAGTGATAATTGTTTTCAATAATTTGTTGTAATATTTTATTTTAATATAAATCCCAGTAGCACAAATTTACATGTTATAGTTCATTTGGATTTACAGATCATATTGTCAGTGTAATCTACCAACATGGTACATTTGACATTTAAATAAATGAATCAAATGGGATAAACACTATCCTAGTATATATTTTCATACATACCTTCAAAATCACCTTTGCTCAAATTCATGTAGCATAGTATTGATATCAAAGTCATGAAATGTAGCTAATTATACGTTCGATTAAAACAAACCATTGCTGTCAACATTATCCCAGTTATGGATTGTTAAACAAAACAACCCGTGATGTTTGTTTTTGTAGCTGTGTGAATGAAGCTATGTTGAACCAGGCTGCTAGTTATAAATCATGATCCAGAGATCCAGACTTCAGCATCATTGTCACAGACTGCGTATACGAGAGAAAGCAGAAGTTGCATTAGTCTGGGACTACAATACAGGCAAGAGAAGATCCTTGTACGAGAGAAAGCAGAAGAAGTTCCAGTAGTCATGCACAGACCGCAGTACAGGCAAGTAGAAGATCATTGTATCACAGAGTTTAATTATTGATTTAAAATAACCACGGAGGACGACAAGCAACCGGCAGTGACCATGCTCAGTGAGAGCATAGAAGGTCGACTAGGCGTGATGTTCTGAAAAGGTGGAATAGTTGAATAAGGCGTCACCAGATCATCAGTTTTTCCTAACTACAAGATATACACTAACTAGTTATTTAGTAGAAAACAAATCTACAAAAAAATTAATATGCTAATTTCAAATAAAAATATACTACCAAACAAATAAACATCAGAAAAATAATTAAGTAAATATCCCCTAAATAAAAGATACTGAGCTGGGGGAAGCACCCTTTTACACTTCATCCTCGCAACTGCAGCTCAAGGCCCCCTTTGCTAGATTTTTATCTACCCCTATCACATAATGAACGGTGGTAGATATACGCCTCTTTGTACACTGTTACTTGGCAGCTCTGGAGTTGTAACTGTGTGAGTGATGTCATGTTGCAGAACCAGGCAGCAACTTGGAGATCACAAACAGAGGAAACAAGTACCGCGGACTGTGGAAGTCCCAAGTCTCACAGACCGTGGAAGTCCCAGCTGTCACAGACCATGGAAGTCCTGGCTGTCACAGACCGTGGAAATACCAGCTGTCACAGACCAAAGGACATACGAGTAGAACATCCTAATAGCGCAAACTAAAATACAGGCGAAATGGTGTAAAAGACAGAAAAGAGAAAATGTTAAGTAAAAGTTGGATACTGTACGTAATACAACATAGTAATGACAAATACATCAGTTCATTTTCTGCTGTGGATTTATATTTTCTTTTAATGGTACTGGTCAATGGTTACAGAGTTTCTCAGATTAACAAATTCAGAATTTAATATGTTTCCAAATTAACCATGCTGATTCAGCTTTAAACACCACAGTAGTTTTAATATTTTATTTTAATATAAATCCAAAAAGCACAAGTTTAAATGTTATAGTTCACATGAATTTACATATCATATTATCAGTGTAATCTACCAACATGATACACTTAATATTTAGTTAAATAAATGAATGAAATGAAATAAACACTATCCTACTATCCATTTTCATACATGTGTTTCCATACATACATCCAAATTATATCCTGTTAAAAAGAAACCGTTGTTGTCAACATTAGCCCATTGATGGTTTCAGCCAAAGAAGTTCCAGTAGTCACAGACTCCAATGCCGACAAGTAGAAGATGCTGCATAAGAGAAAGAAGAAGAAGCTCCAGTAGGCACATACTGCAATACTGGCATGTAGAAGATCTTTATACGAGACAAAGCCAAAGAAGTTCCAGTAGTCACAGACTGCAATACAGGCAAGTAGAAGATCATTCTACGAGAGAAAGCATTTCTTATGTCAATTAAATTAACCTCCAAAATGTTTCACTTAAATTAACAATTCCTTTTAATTCAGTTAACAATTAAATCATATAGAAATGTTTACACATTTAAAACAGTTATAAAATCACAAGACAGAAATGTGTTTTATAACTTTGTTGGAAAGAGGTTTGCTCATACATTATTTATAATAAATGTCTTTCAGGGGCATTTGATAACATTTAAAAAGTTGCAGATACTTGTTAAAATTAACTATTTTATGACATGGTTTTGATTTAAGTTGGCACTATAAAAATATATCAAACAGAAGCTATATTACCTTTCTCTACAGCTCTTATTAACAATTATATGTACACTCAAACAAAATATAGATTCGTAGGTATAATGGCCCCATAGATCCACTTGGCTGAAATATGCCAGCCCCAAATGTTTACTTTAAACAAGGATTTGCAGAAGCCAATCTTAGCCATCAACTTATCACCCTACCATAGAACATTCTATTGTCTAGGCTTTCCCTCCAATTCACAAGTGCCTGAATGACCAGCCCACCCCAGTGGTACAGTGCATTTGTGCTCTGTGCTGTTCTCCCTGCCTTTCACACATGCCTTAGCCTGATCTGTCTCAGGCTAGTGACTGGAATAGTGACTGCAAACCTTCTGAAAACACCTGAATAACATGGCTGTGAACTATCCAATAATTCCAACTGTTAAATAAGCACTTAATTGAGAGTTAATGGGGTATTTCTCAATTAAATTAACCCATTTTGGTAAAGTTAATTAATTTAATTTAATTAAATTAGCCTTTCTGAAAATTTTATTATTAAATTAAATTAACTTAATTGAGTTAATTGAATTAACAATTGAAATTAATCCATACCTGATGTCAAGTGTATCGCTTTTGCGGTAGAACTACCACCTTTTCTTAAATTTTGACAGAATCTCATGATCTACCGCTTTCAACCCAAACCTACCGTCACACTGTATTTTCAAAGTTAGACAAAATAAAATATGCTCATTTTGAATCCAAATATACTACCAAACCACAATTTCACCTAAAAAACACCAGAAAAAAAGAATTAAGTAAATATACCCTAAATGAAAAATATGTGTATCTACCCCAATCACACAATGAACAGTGGTAGATCTATGCGTCTTTGTACAATGTTACTTGGCAGCTCTGGAGTTGTAACAGTGTTAGTGATGCCATGTTGCAGAACAAGGCAGCAACTTGGAGATCACAAAAATAATCCAAATATACTACCAAACCACAATTTCACCTAAAAAACACCAGAAAAAAAGAATTAAGTAAATATACCCTAAATGAAAAATATGTGTATCTACCCCAATCACACAATGAACAGTGGTAGATCTATGCCTCTTTGTACAATGTTACTTGGCAGCTCTGGAGTTGTAACAGTGTTAGTGATGCCATGTTGCAGAACAAGGCAGCAACTTGGAGATCACAAAAAGAAGAGACAAATATTGCAGACCGTGCCAACGACAGGTAAGAATAAATGTCAAATAAAAGTTGGATACTGTACGTATTACAACACAGTAATGGCATAAACATTAGTACATTTTCTGATGTTGATTTATATTTTTCCATTAAATATTCCGTTCAATGGTTACAGAGTTTCTCATATTAACGAATTCAGAAGTTAAATGGCATATTTGTCTTTCTTCAGAATTGTTATAATCAAACGTGTTTCCAAATTATCCATGCAGATTTTGCTAAAAACACCACATTGCCACTGACAAGGTTGCTCTAAATTCTAATTCTTTTTAGAAAGCAATTTTTTTACCAAATAAAAAACCTTCACGGTAATAAAATCCATGGCTGTACACATACAGACGGTTATTATTTTTGTCAGTAAATATATTAATTCACAGCGATCTTGCAGTGGGTTCTTGTAGAAAGAACCATTAGAAGAACCGGCTGCAAGATCGATCGCGGTGAATTATCACATTTAGTGGCGAAAAGGTCATATGTATGTGTAAAGACGTGGATTGTATTATCATGAAGATTTTTTATTTGGCTAAAAGTAGTTTTTTTTTAAGATGTATAACTTCCAGAAACCGTGTCAGTGGCACTTTAGACTAGTTGTTCAATAGAATGCACGAGTCACTCATAATGCTATCATATTGCTTCAGCTGAACTGCCTTGACCGTGGAAGCACAGATATACGACAGAGGCAACAGAAACAAACATGTCACAGAACATATCAACACAACTCGGACACAGATCACTTCACATATACAAGACGTCTACGCCACTTGGTCAAAAGACAAGAACCACTTCACCGAATCAAAGAAGAAGTCTTAAAAACTATCTACAAGAACCATTTATACAATTTATTATCGTTGCTCAAAAACTGATCAAGCTACTTCAGTACGAGTTCAGTAACGAGGCTCTTATGATGAACTTCTGCGGGAATCATGCATGCGATAGATGCAAATAATTGTGGCGAGACTAGGTGAAATAACAACTGGACACGCTTCTACTTCTACTTCGTTAATTGGCAGAGTCCACAAGTCAGGATATTTACACCAATAGTAGTATAGAGAATGAGATCACCAGCTCTGTGAGTCCACAACAGTTGTTTTACCATTTCCCTGAATGGGGTCTTTTATAATATATTACATACAAAGTGGAGTGAACGAAGTTGCCCAAGCTCCGAAACGGTGGAAGTATTTTTGAACCCAGGTCCCTTCGACCGAAAATTGCGATATTCTACCACAGGTGGTTTTGAACCCCGGTCCCCTCGACAGTGTGTCAGTCACAGAGATTCACAGAAACACTTGTGATGGCCTCAATGGTTATGAAAACTATGATTAACTTGATGGCTGTGTGAACAATAACAATTGGACACGCTGCAACAAACAAGGAGAACAACGACATTGTGACAGTCACAGAAGTTTACATGAACACTTGTGATGACCTTGATGGATGTGTGAACAATAACAACTGGACATGCTGCGACAAACAAGGAGAACAAAGACATTGTGACAGTCACAAAGATTCACATGAACACGAGTGATGGCCTCAATGGCTGTGTGAACAATAACAACTGTGCACTATGCAACAAACAAGGAGAACAATGACATTGTGACAGTCACATAAATTCACATGAACACTTGTGATGGTCTCAATGGCTGTGTGAAAAATAAAAAGTGGACACACAGCAAAACAACTAGGAGAACAATGACATTGTGACAGTTGTGATGACCTTGATGGCTATATAAACAATAACAACCTGACACTGTGCAACAAACAAGGAGAACAATGACTGTGACAGTCACAGAGATTCACATGAACACATGTGATGGCCTCAATGGCTGTGTGAACAATAACAACTGGACACTCTGCAACAAACAAGGAGAACAATGACATTATGGCAGTCACAGAGATTCACATGAACACTTGATGGCTATAATTATGAGCAATATTGTGTTATTCTTGGTTTGCAAACGTGGAGGTTCTGTTGGCAAGTTGATTAGGTTGCTGGTCTCCGAGTAGTTGTGTCAGTGAAGCTCGGTTGGTGAATGCAATACAAACTGACTGTATGAGATGATCACCAGAGCAACATGCTGATGCCTAAATATACTAGTACCAAACTCAGTACTTGGACGACTGATTCAATGATTGCACGCACGCATGCACGCTCGCACGCATTCACACACACACGCACGCACTCACACACACACACACACACACACACACACACACACACACACACACACACACACACACACACACACACACACACACACACACACACACACACACACATGCACTTTCAGAATCATATACAAATGACTGATTACTAATGACGGATTCAATGAATGCACACTCGCAAGCCGCTGGCATATACATTTATAAATATCGAAGTATCGTTGAAAATCAAGTACAAATCCATCCACTTTATTTTAATTAATATCGCATTAATAATTGTGCATTTTTACCTGTAGTTTTTAAAAATACAGATTGTGACAACGCTTAACACTTGGATAGAAGGCTACCTGTAAATCATGATTAAAAGTTAACTGTATATGTAATGTATACCTTTTAAAGTGGACTAAATCCTAAATATTAAAATGTCACGACCATTATATTATGGATTTATACTTGATGCGTATCTAGAAGAAAGGGCAAAAAAACTATTGATTATTAAAATTTCCATTACAAAATATAGCAGAATTATCTGTATTTTCACCAACACATCACTTTCAAATGATCATACTTGCTTATTAAAAATTATATATATAAAGATATGAATAGTTTGATTCATAATTGACCATCTATCTTACTTACTTACTTACTTAATCCTCTTAGCCCCTTCAGGAGCATAGGGCGTCAACCATGTTTCTCCACCTCACTCTCTTCTGGGCTATAGCTTTGGCCTCTTGCCAGGTGACCCCCACTTTTTCAAGATCTTGTAGTGTTGAGCGTCTCCAGTTGATTTTTGGCCTTCCTTGTCTTCTCTTTCCTTGTGGGTTATAGTCCAGTGCTTGTTTGGTTGTATTTGTTGGATCTTTTCTGAGTGTGTGGCCAATCCAGCTCCATTTTCTCCTCTTGATTGTAGTGCTTATTTCTTCCTGTTTGGTTTTCTTCCAGAGCTCTTTATTTGATATTTTGTTAGGCCACCATACCTTAAGGATGTATCGGAGGCGACTGTTGATGAAGACTTGGAGTTTGTTGTTGAGAGACTGAGTAGTTTTCCACGTTTCACAGCCATAGAGAAGAACTGGTTTAACGTTGGTGTTGAAAATGCGGATCTTAGTGTTTATGGATAGTTGGGAAGAGAGCCATACAGGGCGTAGGGTTCTGAAGGCATGGCGAGCTTTATTGATGCGTAGCTCCACATCTTTGTCAGCTCCACCATTTGTACTGATGTTGCTCCCGAGGTAGATGAAGTCTTGTACTTCCTCAACAGTACCACTTTCTAGTGAGATGGGTTCGGAGGATCTGCTGTTGACTTTCATCACCTTTGTCTTTCCCACATTGATCTTAAGACCCAGTTGGCTGCTTTTTTCTTGAAGCCTTTCTGTTTTTTGTTGCATGTGTTTATGGGTTTCTGAGAGTAGTGCTAGATCATCTGCAAAATCCAAGTCTTCTAGTTGTGAGAACAAGTTCCACTGGATCCCAGTACGATGGTATTCTGTGGATCTTTCCATTGTCCAGTCTATGGCTATCAGAAAGAGCAGTGGAGATAGCAAGCAGCCCTGTCGTACTCCAGTTCCAATCTGGAAGCCTTCTGAAACTTGTCCATTAAAGATGACATGACCAGTGAAACCTTCGTACATGTTCTTTATTAGGGTTACAAATTTTGTAGGTAAACCATCTATCTATGGCAGAGTAAAAGCCATTCCTGATATTAGCAATACATTGATGCCATTATGTATTTCTGACACCATGTGATAGCAATATTAAAGCACTAGTGTGACCGTATATAGTATTTGGTGCATATTTTTGTACTTGTCAAGTTTATTTGTACTTCTTGTTTGTTTATGTCTGGATGCACAATAAAATGTAGGTACTAACTGTTGATATATTTTGCAATACCTTGTTTTATTGTAGCCAAGTTTGTTCCCCACAGATAAATTGTACACAAATTCCTCAGTTTTGCTTTAAAAAAAGATAAACAAATTACAATTTGAAGCAGTCAGCACTTCATAACCCACACAAGTGCACTATTCCCTATATAATGGCACCTTCAAATGCTTTGTATGACATGAATACGTGTCCCAGATTCAATATTAATGAGCGTCGAGTATGAACCCACCTCACACTATTTTCAGCACAGTGAATTAATAATGCCGTTACATCCTAGTCCAGACAGGCTGAAAGACTGTTATGAATCCCTCAATACAATGAATAATCAACATTAAGTTAGCTCTGGTTGTTATTGTTAAACATTAGTTGTGGAATTGTACTTACATTCTTGCCACATCTCATCCACTGTGACATTATCTCTGCTCTCGTCTGTAGATGGAGCAATACAAATAATTTACCTATGGCATTTCATGGATCACCCATAGACCTTACAAATCGGCACATTAGTCGTTATATGGATGTTTTCAGTTGATATGTATTCATATCTAGATGGACTTGTACTTGATGCTTACATTTTTATCATACCAAAACACCGGAAACAATAGACATAATGTATAAAGGGATTCAGGACAAAACGCGATAAACATCGATACGGGCGACATTTCTGAATGGCTGACATTTCATATTTTTAATTTGCAATAAATTATAAGATGTCAGCTATAATTTGCTTTGATGTTGTATTCTTAAGATATTCCAATATCAAGTATACAAGATTCCATTTGCACTATGAGGATGAAAGAAAATAAGTTTTTCTCAAAAACAAAAAACAGAAGATTTTTCGCATTTTGCCCTGAAAATCTTCAGATATTTTCTAAAACATACAATTCTCTTGAAATCAGACAGAACTATTTAAGTACCTAAATACCTATTTAGACACTGCGTACCACAAAACAACAAATACGTAAAAATTGCCGCTATGTAGTGAGAGTGGCGCCACGTGGTGGCAAGCGGTTCAACCAACATTTCGACGAGCAGCCGAAAAGTATACTCTAAATGCTGTATTACAATATACATTTGTTTTGAACTGATAACACATAACATGATTGCACTTCAAAAACCGCAATCATCAGATGAACAAAGTATGGAAATCAATAGTATATGACATTTAGATGTGACGCCTACCGTTTAAATATTTTTTTTTTCAAATCTGGTTTTAAAAATACACATTGGTATTGCATCCGTTGCTTTCCTACGAAGAAATCTCAAAGTTGGACAGGAACAATTAAAAACCATTGCTTATTTCACTTTAGTTAGACCACAGTTAGAGTATGCTGCTGTCATATGGGACCCATACACTAAACAAACCGAAAACAAAATAGAGATGGTGCAAAGACGGGCAGCCCGTTACGGTTGTAACAATTACAGCCGGGAAGCCAGTGTTGCCACTGTGCTCACCAACCTATACTGACGTAGCCTCCAACAAAGGAGAGCTGACATCCTCCTGGTCATGTTTTATAAGACCTTACATGGCACAGTCGCCTTAGACATCATCCCCCAACTTATGCCCCCCCCCCCCGTGAAACCCTCTCAACACACGCATTCCGATGCTTTTCAACTCACTAAGAAATTCATCCAGTATAGCTTTTTACCCCGTACAATAGCCAAATTGAACAACCTGCCAGCCAACGGAACTACAGCGCCAAGTTTGGAGATCTTGAAACAGGGGAACTCCAGCTTGCAACATTATTTCATATTGCATCTTTTACGCTATCAACTTTTCCTCTCCTTAAATTGCAGTTTACCTACGCACACTATCATCTTTTCTCTTTCTTCCAAATATGTTATTACTTTCTCTTGCAGCACTTCAGCACGTGCGCGCGGACATGCACACGCGCGCACACACACACACACCCACACACACACACACACACACACACACACACACACCGAATCTATAAGCCTTGAAGAGAGGGTTGACTCGTATAAACCAGCCCTGCTGACTTCGCTCTGCTGAATCTAACACCCTCGTGTTCCCGAGATCAAGCAGTAGAGCCGGTGACTGTTCATTTGTTCACGCAGCGGCAGCAGTGTGGAACGCACTGCCGTCCAGTGTTACCTACAAAACTTCACTGAACTCCTTGAAATCAGCATTGAAAACATATCTATTTATTGCGGCATATGTATAATTCACTGCCAAAACGTTTTACCATAACTAATTGATATTTTATCTCCGTGTATTTATTTGTCTTATACTTTTTAGATTAACTTATTGATGTGTACATTTATCTTAGTTTATTTATTACAATATTTTTTGTATTCTATTTTATTTTCTAATATGATATTATATATGTCATTTTATCTATGATATAACAAGTATTGTTTTTATTACAACGTATTATTTTTAATATATTTTTGTATATTTATGTAAAGCGCCGTGAACTGTATTGGACGTGACGCTATATAAAAATAAATATTATTATTATTATTACCACATATCGAGGTACGGTTCCTGAATAAGCCGCCGCCGTCTCAGCACATCGCTGAGATATTATTGACCAAATGTGTGATTACGACAGCTGAATAAGTCGCCGCTGTCTTAGCATATCGCTGAAATATTATAGACCCAAATATGTGATTACCATTGAGAGAGAGGGAGGGAGAGAGGGAGGGAGGGAGGGAGGGAGGGTGGAGGGAGGAGGGAGGGAGGGAGGGAGGGAGGGAGGGAGGGAGGGAGGGAGGGAGGGAGAAATGTGAACACTGATTGTTCGTGTATTTGTAATACAGTTTTATATGTAATAAACCTTTAGAACTTATATTTGTCTTATATTTTGTAAGAATGAGTGAGTGAACGTGTGCTCGTACGCCTCCCTAACGACCGCTCGACCTAAGCGCTGCAATTGTTGGTAGCTGGGAAGGGATTACAATTTAGATACCCGACCGTTTCCGCTACGATTGGTAGTAACGGTGTCGGATATTCTATATTTGGATATCCAATTTGAAAGAACACACACGGGCTACGTTTACTTGCTGATTCAGATATAATAAAACATTGATAGTTTTTGTGAGAAGTTAATTATCTGGTGGCAGCGAAATATTGGTGAAATGTCAATTCTAGTGTCAAATTATCCTTTTCTAATCTCAACTGATCCTGTTGCCATTTTATTTTTGACAATCTCTCCCCCAGATTAGCCTTTATATCCCTCAGAGTCATCATTGCCTGCTCCTTCTCTGCTAGGGGGAATCGTAACAGCACCTCGTTGTCCTGCACAAGCATAACACCATTCTCCACTTCCAACATGGATTCCAGTCAGGAATATTTTGTGAATCTCAACCCATTGAGACAGTCCGTGACTGGATGACTGCTATGGACAACAATACCTAAATTGTCACAATCCTGTTTGACTTTGTCAAAGCCTTCGACAAGGTCCCTCACCAACGCCTTTTGTCAAAATCGACCACCTACATAATCACTGGATACACACAAAACTGGATCAAATATGTTCTGTCCAACCGCAAACAGAGTCTCAGTTAATATAGCCCTGTCGGACATCATATAAGTCACATCTAGTTCAGTTCTAGGACCTGTCCTCTTCTTGCTTTACATAAATGATATAGACGGGAAATAAAATCTTCTATATGCCTTTATGCATAAACATTATCATATATCGTAAACATGTCTTCCAAAACTGACCACACAATTCTCCAAACTGGCCTCAACCAACTCCAAACATGGTCAGTCAAATGGAATTTAATTTATCTACAGTCATTTGAAAAAGTTTAAGACCAGGCACGATTTTTTTAAGAAATTTGACAAAACTATGATTTTTGTTGCCTTCACATAACGTTATATCAGTTTATTTCGCCAAATAAACGTAGTACAACATAATATGAAACTTTATGTCGTCCAAAGGTGTCAGTGTCTCACTTTTTAGCATTTAGTGTGGCCTTCTTTGCTGTCAATGACCGCCTGGATGCGACGTGGCATACTAGAAACCAGAGATTCGCAGTACTCCTGGGTGATTTCGGTAACCCAAACGTCCTTGATAGCTTGTTTCAAGTTTTGAGCGCTTGATGGTTGTTTGTCTGCCACCTTATCCTTCATTATAGTCCACAGGTTCTCAATGGGCTTTAGATCTGGGCTGTTCCCAGGCACGGAGATTTTGTTCTTCTTGAGGAAATCAGTGGCTACCTTGGATCGGTGACAAGGAGCGCCATCTTGCATGAAAATCGTACATTTGTTGATGTCCATAGGCAGTTTCAGCTTCTCCTTCAGCAACTCCACGTACTAGGTCCATTCATAGAGGTGTTAAGTGGAATAAAATACAGACCAGAAGGGCCAAAACATGACATGGCACACCAAATCATCTGATTTGGCGGGTGTTTCATTGTGGCTGCTCTATATTTCTCATCAAATCGCTTACCTACTGGCCGCCTAACGTGCCTGTTGCGATAAACTGTTGCATGGTCGATTCATCTGAGAATAACACTTTCTTCCACTGCGCGAGAATCCAGTGGCGATGTCGTCTGGCAAAGTCCAGTCTCTTTTTTTATCACAGGTGTCAGGTGTGGCTTCCGGGCCTGCTTGCGGGACTTGAGCCCAAATTCCTTGCTGAGACGTCTCGAAACAGTACTGAGACTTATTTCCTTACATTTTAAGCGTAAAGCAGCCCGAATTTTCTTGCATGAGCTCATTGGCGAGCGGCATCACGATGCGTCTCACTGCGTCTCTGAGCGTAGTTTTCGTGACGACCACTCCTTTTACTGTCACGAAAAGTGCCACCAGTATTGAATTTGACGATGGCGTTGTGCACGGCTGTCTTGGAATAACGTAATTTAACACTAATGTCTCTTTCCGTATTTCCTTCTCCACGTAGAGTCACTATTTGTGCCCTAGAACCTTTGTCAAGACGATTGTTTGCCCATTTTAGGGATGAAGACAAAACTGAAAAAAACACCTAATCTTTACTGACAGCAGCAGACAAATGACCTGGAAGTACTGATTAGGCGTATTGCTTCAAGGCCCAAATAGGATGATGCAATCCAGACATTATCTGATGCAATCTGATGCCATACCGTAAAATGCTTAACAATCGTGCCTGGTCTTAAACTTTTGCAAATGACTGTAAATGCGTCCACCTCCCAATAACAAACAAAATTAAATCCAGCTCACACAAGTACTCGCTTTTTAGCCAGCCACTTTCTGTAGTATTCAGCCATTGATAACTCGGAGTAAAATTAGACTCCAAATTAACTTGGACAAACCATATCACTAATTTAACTTAAAAATCTTCAAAAGTTCTAGGCATGATTAAAAGAACTCATGGCCCATGTAAACCCGAATTAAGTAAAAGAAACAGCCTACAACATTCTAGTCCAACCAAAACTCGAGTACTCGTCACCTATATGGAATCCCCACACTATATCACAATTAAAAGCCTTGAAAGAGTATATACTGTGTTGCCAGGTTTGCTAAAAATTACTATAGACGGAACACGAATCCAACAGATCTACAACATTCTAAATAACATTATTGAGATCCCCCCCCCCACACACACACACACACACACACACACACACACACACACACACACACACATACACACACACACACACACACACACACACACACACACACACACACACACACACACACACCTCCAGGCCTACTAACCCGCTCCCGAACTCATGGACAATACGTATAGCCCCTATGTGTCGTATACATGCAATGGTCTTTTATTTTATTTTCCCAAGCAATTTGCCTATGGAATATGATCCCGTCAAAGATTACTAACATAAAAAAAAATCGTTTCAAGAAGCTATCACGAATATCCCTTTCACCACATCTCCTCATCTAAACTATTTATAAAACATATACAGCAACGCAACTTATTATATTGTGTGTGGAAGCTGTCTATGAAGTGTGAGGCATGACAGGGACAGTTTCCCTACACACTATTCAACATTTTTAACTGACATTTACTTAAACTAGTGTGTGGAAGCCGTCTGTGAAGTATGAGGCATGACAGGGACGCCGGTTTCCACACACCAAACCTACTTATTCAAAAACATTACCTAGATAGCCCAATATTGGGTTAATTGGAGTCAACTACTTGAGACTCCGAGGCAGACGAAACACTGCCACCACTGACCCCTCTGCTGGAGCTTCTTGAAATATTCCCACCGGACCGGGAAGAACCCTATAACGAGGACATGAGAGGTCCACCTACTATGACGCGTGCCTACGAACCGATAGCGATCGACTCAACAGGTTGTAACTTCGTTGTTACCTGTCTCTCATAACCGTCTCCGTCAGGACCTTCCACCTGCTTCATTCAGCAGTCGGCCCTTACGCGATTACGATTGGAAACAACATAATACACATTGGTGTGTTTCCATGTTCGACCTACAGCGAAGGCCTTTTTTGTTATTCACTACATCAATCTGTTACAGCGCTACTGGTATAAAACTAGAAGTTCTCTCGATGGTTGAAGATCACCTCCATTGGTATCGGAAGATGATACCGCAGTAGTAAGCTCTCTCGGGTCTCTCTCTATCTCTCTCTCTCTCTCTCTCTCTCTCTCTATATATATATATATATATATATATATATATATATATATATATATATATATATATATATATATATATATATATATATTTCGTGTGTTTTTCGCAGCTCGATACCCCGTCGACTCCCGGTGTATTTGCGTTTACAATGAAATGGGGACAAGCTTATGCAGACCTTTCCCTGTTTGCATAAATACACCAACTACTTGGTAGGTTGGTAACGGGCAATCCAATTTTTATTCATACCCAACAAG
Source organism: Lamellibrachia columna (assembly GCA_963662155.1). Taxonomy (NCBI): domain Eukaryota; kingdom Metazoa; phylum Annelida; class Polychaeta; order Sabellida; family Siboglinidae; genus Lamellibrachia; species Lamellibrachia columna. The sequence goes on from OY759261.1 coordinate 10,609,491, forward strand.
GATTGCCGCTGTACACACAATAATAGTGACAAAGTCTGCCATCATATATCCGTGGTAATAGGCAAGTTAGCCTCTACTCAGAAACATGGACATGCTTCCTCTCACGTACGTTGACCCTCCTGCATTGAAATGGCTAAAAAAATAAATGGTGTGCACCTCCATTGTCGGACAAGCTAAGTTGGGAAATCGTGGAACCCGAAACTCAACACTACGTGCGTAGATACTATGCAAATATTCCCCTGGTCAATGCAATGGGTTACACACACACACACACACACACACACACACACACACACACACACACACACACACACACACACACACACACACACACACACACACACACACACACACACACACACACACACACACACACACACACACACACACACATACATATATATATATATATATATATATATATATATATATATATATATATATATATATATATATAGAGAGAGAGAGAGAGAGAGAGATGAAAAATGTTGGAATCTCGATAAGCCAATGGGTTCCTTGTCCACTTGCCATCTGGGCCTTTGTCTTGGATGACAATCTTGTTAAATCTTGCTAAATCTACTAAACATAACCATTTGTAACTACAATTAAGAATGTTACGCCAGTGGTTTACTGGGAAAACCTTGTTCAATAAACAACATCTTAATTTGATGATGGTGGTGGTTTATTATAGAAACTGTGATAGAATACGTACAATGGTAGGACACATACTAACATTGTTATAGCTCCTATAATGAGGGTGTAAAGCCACACGCGGCTGATTTTCCCTCTCAGTACATGTAATACATATATAATTTCATGGAGCAAGTAGAACAATTGAACAAAATAAAACAGATTTTGCAGTTAAAGACTAGTAGAAACATGAATCACAGCAATACTGTTCTCATTAATACACTCATTACGATTGCAACGATGAATGTTAATTATATACGATACCAATATTATTTACAAAAAAATCTCTTGAGTTGAGATTTAAATGTTATAAATGCATAATACAGTACACTGTTTTTTTCATATAATTCCACAGCTTAACACCACTGTGTCTAATAGTTTTGTATGATAGTTGATTTTTTAAATAGGTAAGCATGACGTGTCCTGTATTTGTGGATTTCATAATTTCTATTAAGCATACTTGTCATAACCGACGGAAACATATTCTTGACAATTTCATACATAAACAGAACAAACGTTTATTCGTAGATTTTTCTTATTGGTAAAATCTATAGGTTCTTAAAGAGTTGGTCTGTGTGCGCTCTGTATGGAGCTGATATAATTAAACGAATTGCGTACTTTTGTAAATTGATTAAAGAACTAATATATGTGTTACATGCTCCTCCCGACACTTCAATACAATACGTTTGATATACGGTATAGCATAATGTCACAAGGGATGATCTACTCAGTGTTTTTCTAAATTTAGTTATAAGTCCAACAGCTTTAGCTATTTTACCTTTTATGTACTGTATATGAAGATACCAGGACATACTAGAATCTATTATAATTCTTAGGAACTTTGTGCTTTCTATCTGGGTAATCTGTAGGCAGTCAACAGAGATATTAGGTGGATTGGAGACCTTATTAAACACTGACTTGAATGCAATAAAATGTGTTTTTACTGATATTTAAAGATAGTTTATTACAACTTAAGCAAATAAGTAATTGCTTGAGTTCTTGATTCATAACAGTTTCCAACTCCAAGATTTTTGCCATTGATATAAATATTTGTATTATCTGCAAACAAATAGGAAATAGGATATTTGATACGTTAACAATATCATTAATACAAATCAAGAATAATAGTGGCCTTATTATTGATCCCTCTGGAACTCCACAGCATATAGGCTGGAAGTGTGATTTTAGTCCGTCCAATAAAACACACTGCCTTCTGTTAGACAAATAACTGTCAAGCCACGCAAGCGCTTTTCCTCTAATACCACAATGTTCTAGTTTATTAAGTAATATTTTATGATCAACTGTGTCAAAAGCTTTACTGAAGTAAAAAAAAAACTCCTAGTACGTAATCACCGTTATTTTTATAGACTAGTTGCGCAAGAGCCATGCTTGCAAAATACTTCTTCCTAAAACCAAATTGGTTATCATATAAATTGTTATGTTTGTTTATAAACATCGTTTATCTATTGTACATTAATATTTCAAGAACTGTTGAGAAAACTGTCAGAATCGACATTGAACGGTAGTTATTTACAATTGTCTTGTTACCTCCTTTGTATATCGGGATAACTTTTGAGAAAACTGTCAGAATCGACATTGAACGGTAGTTATTTACGATTGTCTTGTTACCTCCTTTGTATATCGGGATAACTTTTGAGAAAACTGTCAGAATCGATATTGGACGGTAGTTATTTACAATTGTTTTGTTACCTCCTTTGTATATCGGGGTAACTTTTGCAACTTTCATGTCTTCTGGAAAAATACCTTTAGCTAACGATAAGTTAATAATATGTGTAAAAGGGAAGTATGAAAGCACGATATGTTAATTTAAGTATACGATATATATATATATATATATATATATATATATATATATATATATAATACGTATATAATATATATAATAGGTATATAATATATATTTTTTTATTTATGGTTTGTGCCTTGCGGGCTTGTTGGCCGCGGGCTTGTTGGCCGCGGGCTAACCTGTCTTTGGTTATGGGTCGGGTATGGGCTTGCGATGGGGCGATGGTACGATGGAGCGATGCGATGGAGCGATGTCATAGTGATCCCGTGTTACGCATGCGTATGCTGAAACCGAAACAGAGGCAGCCATTTGTATTGTTTGAAGAGCATTTGACCATGCCTGGTCAACTAGACGAAGGGGCAAATGACGCTGAATGTAGGTACTTAGAGACAGCATCATTGCGAGGTCAAACACTGCCATCTGCACAAATATGTCTCGTATTTTTGTCATGTGCATGTGCATCTAACAGAAGCCGCAAATGTTCCGTTTCAGATCACGGTTTTGTCAGGCAGTGTTTTACAGCAGGCTACACGAATGTTGAAATATGTTCGATACTCAGTGGCAATAGAATATGTTTCAGGTGTGTTCTTTACAAACATTTAGATACAATATTCAAAGTCCAAAATTAACTCGTGCCTAAAATGTCATTTAGCAAAATGGTTACATTAACAAATGCAGTTCAACGTCGACATCATGTAAGGTTTCTTCCAAAGGCAGATGTGGAGGACCCACTTGGCGCGACCGGATACATCGCCGCGATTTCCAACGTGAACCACCTTCAAGCACGAAGGTGTTTGGCCCAGCTTTCATGGCGTTCCTCTTAGGATACAACAACGACGATGCCAGTTTATGCTTTCGGATAGGTCGCTTCGTCCGCACCCAGTATCCTGGTTTCATCGACGTTTCTCGTGAATGACGTCGTTTGTCGGTGTAAGCTTTGGTTCGTTCCTGCTTACGTTTGATCGATTCACCTAGCACTGTAATGTTCGGTGTATGTGTCTGAGGCGGTTTCAGACATTCCAACGGGAACCGTAGCTTTCGACTAATCATCAACTCTGCTGGGGTACGCCGAGTCAGGGCGTGTGGTGTCGATCGGTACGTTTGCAGTATCGTTCGTACAGCGTCCGTGAACGTTTTCCCCTCCTTGAGTTGCGCACCAAGTCTCTCTTTGATGACACGATTCAGCCTGTCCACTCCTCCGTTGCACTGAGGGTTATACAATGCGCTGAGCCGGTGTTCGATGCCGAATTTCTGCAGGAACATTTCAAATTCGCATGACCCGAATTGTGGTTCGTTGTCGCTTTGCAGAAGGTATTCCCATCGATAAAACAGTTATTTCAGGATCTGAATGATGGCGGAAGATGTCACCGTGCTAGTTACAGCTATTTCTGGCCATTTCGAGTGGACATCTTGTACCACAACGAGAAATCTTTGAATTAGTGGTGCAGCCTGTACCTCACCGAAAATGTCGATTTGAATGTGTTGCCATGGTTTCTCAGGCCAAGGTATGGGTTGAATTGGTGGTTGTGTTGGCTTCATAGATTTTTCACACACTGCACAACCTTCACAGTCTCTGAGGAAAGTTTCGATGTGGCGAATAAGGTACGGTATTGCGATATCGCTGCTTAGTTCGTACGATACCTGGATGACCCTCTTGGGCCATGTGCAGTACCTGCTGTTGGAGTGACGTAGGGATGACAGCACGAATGCCACGCGATACACAGACGTCATCGAACACAGAAAGTTCGTCTCTCAGCCGGAAGTAAGTTTCCAATCCAGCAGGTGGATGCCGGGGCCAACCATTCAGGATGAAGTGACGGACTTGCTTCAATGTGACATCAGTGGAAGAAGCAGCCTTCAACTCGAGTGGTGTGACGAGGTTGTCCAACTCGACTTCCATTACACAGTCATTTGTCATCGACTTACACGTTTCATCTTTGACCAGTCTGTTTAGCATATCAGCTACCTGGTTCTTGGAAACTGCAGTGTACTGAATGTCAAAGTCATACTGATGAAGGCGATCAGACCATCGGTAGATTCGTACTGGCCTGTGCCCAGAGCCGGATGTCGCTAATAGAGTGGTGAGGGCCTGGTGACCAGTCCTTAATGTGAATTTTCTACCGAAAAGAAACACATGCCAATGCTCGCATGCAAAGATACACGTCAATTCTTCACGTTCGCCTGTCGAGTACTTCTTTCTGTTACTGACAGCGTCTTCGATGCATATGCGCTTGGACGTTCTTTGCCACCGGACACTTGCAATAATACCGCGCCAAGGCCAGTTCCAAATGCATCTGTCGTCATGATCATTTGAGCGTCTGGGTCGAAGTGTGCAAAAATTGTAGCAGATGTGATTGTGTGCTTAAGTGTACGGAACGCTTGGTCTTGCTCATATGTCCATTCCCACGGGACATCTTTGCGGAATAATCGTCTCAGTGGCTCTTCAGTGTCAGCATGGTGAGGGACGAACTTCAGATAGAAATTTGTTGTGCCCAGAAACGACGCAACTTCTTTCGCACTGGTCGGTTGTGGAAGCTCCTCGATGGTTTTCGCCTTTGAGTACAATGGTAGGACACCCTGGGATGTTACGTGGTAAACAATGGTAGAACACCCTGGGATGTTATGTGGTAACACAGAAAATCAATTTCCGTCCTGGCAAACTGACACTTGTCCGGATTCAGCGTGATGTGATACTCAGCCAGACGGTCGAGCACTAGCTGTAGTCGTTTGTCGTGCTGGCCCTTCGTGCGCCCGTGGATGACAATGTCATCTAGGAGGTTGATGTAACCATCTTTTCCGCTGAATACGGAAGATATGATCTTCTGGAAGGCACATGGGGCTGAACTCAGTCCTTACGGCTTCCGGCGGTATTGGAAAACCCCCTCTCGAGTGATGAATGCCGTCAAGTACTTATTATTTTCTGCCATGGGAACTTGCTGGTAGCTTCGCCTCATGTCTAGCCTGGTGAAGACAGTAGCGTGGTGGAACTCGGCAGACAGTTCCTCAATCGTCGGTAGTGGATATTTATCTGGAATTATGGCCTTGTTGACTGCTTTCAAGTCAACACACAGTCGTATGTCACCTGATTTCCGACGTGCGACGACTAGATTCGAAATCCAGGGTGATGAGTCGATCGGTTATATCATCATGTCGTCTTGTAGGCGTTTCAACTCAAATGACACTTCCTCACGTACAGAGAATGGAAGACGACGCAAACCTTGTGACACAGGTGTAACTTCCGGTTTAACTCGGGGACGGTGAACAAACTTGACAATTTTCCCAAAACCTGTGAACACTGAGGGAAATGCTAAAACAATGTCAACAGATTGAATGGTGACGCCATTCTTCGAAAATTGAAATCCAAGTTGATCGAACAAATCTAGTCCCATCAGACTCGAACCACTTCGGGTGACATAGAACGGAAAGTTCTGGATGGTTTCTGACTGGTATGTGACTGGTAGATGTACCATTCCCTCCAGTGGGATTTCACTACTGTCGTATGTTGACAAAATTCCCTCAGGCGGATGCAATGGGTACGCGGAGAAGTGCTTCCGATAAAGAGAGTCGTTCAATGTCGACACTTTCGCTCCACTAGCAATAATAAGTGTCACCATTGTGTCAGCCAGTTGCAGACTGTGATTCATTTTTTAGCACAGTCGGCACGTTTTCGCCCTGGCAGGACATTTCGCGCTGCCTGTCGCGTGTGAACTGTAACCACAGTTGCCACACGGCACTTGTACCCGTGTGTTGGTGGCTGTGTGTGTACTCCTGTTCAGCTTTGCCGCAGAGTATTGAGACTTCGCCCGGACCGCTTGAACCCTAGGCGTTTCAAACTTGGTACTGTCTGTGGCCCGTGTCTCTGATTTTTTAATGCTCAAACTCTAGTTTACGGCAACCTCAATACAGGACGTCAGTGTGATAGCTTTCTCTAAAGTGAGCGTATCAGGCTCCATTAGTAGTCGTTCCCTAACTCTGGGGTTATTCGTTTTCTCGATCAGCTGGTCGCGGATGAGTTCATCCGACAGCTGACCGAAGTTGCAGTTAGCTAAAAGTTCGTGCAATGCAGTAACGTACTCACGTACACTTTCCCCGGGCGTTGCGCCCGTTGCCGAAAGGTACATCGTTCCATCATCACGCTTCGGTTTGGGCCGAAATGATTCCGTAGTGCAGTTACGGCGGTCGCATCTGTGTCCGTTTCCGTCAGGGACGCAAATATTCTCTGGCCTTCTATCCTCAGGCAATGAACCAGGATATCTCGGCGTCGTGCTGTCGTGAAGCTGGCCCCGTCGAGGCCGCTTGCCATTAGGTAAGTTTCGAAAGTCGACAACCACCGAGTCCACGGCACCGGTGGATCGCCAGGTGTTTCTAGAAACACAGGTGGAGGCGGTAGGCGATAATCATCCCATCCTCGTCGCCAAAATGTGTTATGTCAGGACCTATGTAAAACTGAACATAACTCGGTGGTAAACAACACGCACACTTGTTTAATCTCAAACATGACGGAGCCCCGTCAAGCTCTCAAACCGAGGCTCATGACGTCGCTCGTCAATTAAAGGGTCATAGCAAACACAACAGGTTCGAAATCGTTACATTATGCTTTTTATTCCGGAAAATTTACATCGCCATCACTCGATAAAGTAACCCGAGTGAAACAAAACTGAAACATTGCATAGAAATCACTGACTGCATGTATACCCATGTCATCATTGACGTCACAAAACCACGTGATCGCTCATCTCATTAACTTCGAATTTTACGCGCTGTGCTAATGCTTTGTTTCCTTTTTTGGCAAGTAGGATAGAGGGCGCCACCAGCTTACATAAAACCACACTACGATTGTTGTGCTAGTATGTCTGTATTTTTAACTAGTTTGATCATAGCATGTGGTTTCAGGATTGTCTTAATGTAGTGTAACATACTTGTTTACCTTAAGGTCAGTGTCAGTGGTTGTGAAAGTGTTGCTGCTGTGTTGAGTTATTGTGTTGTTTATTGCTGTGTGTAGAATTAGTTACGCCACACCCTTGGCTGGGCAGGTGATGTAATAATTGTCTTCGTACACTTTGAGGGAGCCTTTAGAACATGAAGTGTGATAAATGCAAGCAAACAGGCAGGCATAAGGCAATGCAAGTAGGCGCCTGTAAAATCTGCGTAAAGAGTGCGTTGATGCATCAGCATCTGTAAAAGTGGAAGAAAGTACAGACAGTGTAAATGTGCAAAGAAACTTAGAGTAAATGAGTTATTGGCATACGTTAACACGTATAGACACCAGTTTGTGTATATACGTGTTATTGGCATACGTTAACACGTATAGACATCAAAGCTGAGATTCAAATCGCCTGTATGAAATGTTATGCAGATCAAGATGTACTTCATGCTAAACAGGTGCTTTATGATGAGTACAGTCATGAGCTGGGTGATCCCCAGAACAGAGAGGAGTCAATCAATAGAAGCACGGCAGAGAAATCGGTAGAAAATATCTATGTTGCATTCCAAAAATTATATGAAATGAAAGTTCAACCGTGTTTTGCTGCCGTTGACATTAAGAGATTACCTAATTTTACCCCAGAGGAAATGGACCTGACATCAGTACGGGAGAAGTTGGTAAGAGTAGAAAACAAAATTAACAGTGTTGAGGGCAATGTCTCCCTCTGCAGGGCAGAGCAAACGGACACTATAAAAAGTAGATGATGTACTTAACGGGGTACAAAACATGGCATATTACTGCAGAAGCAAGAAGGGCAGATAAAATATGCAGATGCTGTCCAGTTGAACATAGATAATAATAATCTGACTGTCAGAGACAGTGTACCTGTGGCATGTCCTGTCCAACATGCCCCAGAGGCGGTACGGCTTCCTTGAGTTACTAATCGGGTTACCGGTACAACAAATGCAATGACCTCTCAGAAAGTGGCACACCCCGTACTACAGGTTTCACCTATACCTGTGTCATATGAGGGAACAACGAAGAGAAATGGACAGTGGTAGAAAAGAAAAAGAGAAACGTGTTTGGCACTGGTTGTGGCAGTGATCGTGTACAGGGGGCACCACCTCCTAGTAGAGATATATTAATAGAAAGGGTGTCAAAGGTAACAAAATATACTGATCTCAAATATCACATTAAATCTAAAGTTACATTAGTGTTCGCTCATTGTCTTTTATGGCACACATTGATGCCAAGCATCAGACATTTAAATTATAAATATCTAAAGATGATCTCACGAAGGTTTACAATCCTGAATGTTGGCCATGTGGCATCAACATTAGAAGATATTTCCCTCACAAGGGAGGTGACAAACGAACTGGCAGTACACAGAGCAATGGTGAAACTGGTGTGAATTCAAGTCTAAATGAAACATAAACATGATGGACAGTAAAAATAAACTCAAATGTGGCTCTTACAACTGTAAGCATTTTGGTGTTGACAAGTATGTTTTTATGCAAACCTTCCTGGTGGCGTGTGATGTTTTGTTGATACAAGAACATTGCATGTATAAAATACAATTTGTATAAATATTAAACTAATTTAGCCCAAACAGTATATGCGTAGTATCCAGCTCAATGGACGAGAGTGTGCCATTGATAGGTAGACTATATGGGGGCTGTTCAATCATTTGGTCATCCAATATTAGCTGTAAAGTGGATACAATAGAGTGTATATCTAAGAGAATCTGTGCTGTGAAAGTGACAGTAGATAGTATTGTTTAATACGTATATGCCATGTGACAAGGGTTATATAAATAACCATTTATTTGAATATATATATATATATATATATATATATACATATATATATATATATATATATATATATATATATATATATATATATATATATATATATATATATATATATATATATATATATATATGTTCTTAATGACGTGAGTGATATTTGTAACAAAACGTCATCAAAATATTTTGTATTTAACACATAATTAAAAATCAGTTCTAAAACAATTGTTTAGGTGGCGCCACTGCTGCTGAGATATACCAAAACCACCACCCAACAATCCGTAATGATATTTGTGCTAAATGCTTCGAAGACACCAAGCGCGGTTCTCGCTGTTAATAAAAACAGGCATATCCTGCTTCGGGTTGTTCCTGCATATCATTAAGAAGGTCATTTTAAAACTATAGTAATCGGAAAATCAATATATCCGTGTTCTACAATAATTCGATGTAGTTTGCATGTATTATGTTTAATGCATCAATGTTTTCATGAGGAAACTTTCGATGAAGTGCCATATCCAAGATACCTACTTAAACTAAGATTACTTGGACAAGAAAGGTACTAAAATGTGCGGATGACTTAGAAAACTAGAACATTAGAACACTTTCAAATGATGGAGATAAACAACATTTACAAGATGATCTAGACAAATTAATGAAATGGTCTGACAAATGACAATTTTTTTTTTCAATCTTGTGAAATATAAATACCTACGCTATGCAGGCACGTAAATGCAGACATGAGATATTCAGAGCACTGTGCAATTGCAGCTTCAAAAGGTCATCAATATTATAACACAGCACAGCACACACACACACGCATACACAACACACACGCACGCGTACACACGCACGTACACGCACGCACGCACGCACGCACGCACGCACGCGCACACACACACACACACACACACACACACTCGTAATACCTTACGCATTAGAAATATGAACATGGCCCGTGGATACAATCGGCATAAGTGATCATATTACCCAATATTGTCCCACACACACCAGAGTCATTGCCTAACCCAATACAGGAGTCATTACTGAACATGGACACACGCACGCCCACCCCACAAACAACACACACACACACACACACACACACACACACACACACACACACACACACACACACACACACACACACACACACACACACACACACACACACACACACAGGAGGTATTGCCCTCACACACTCATGAATATAAACCATATAATCACCAGCAATGAGATATAACTGCAGAAATGCTAATATTACTGCATTCCTTTTTTAAACAATTGTAAAAACAGCTGTTTATTTACTTATTTTATATACCTACATATCGCACCGAACTATGCACAATCACGCTCTGGGTCCGCGGGTTTGATGAAATATCTCCGCTGGCCGCTGGTTACGGACCCAATACATTTTTGTAGGCCTATGTCATTATATAAAAAATAACTTGGTAGTTGGACGAGATAGTGAATATATATGGTAGAAATCTCGTGCCCGGATCATCCACGAATTCCACTTTCCCTAAAAACGAACCCATCCAAAAATCACCAGCATCACGGGCCTGTATTCTGTCGCTGACCAGTGTCCAAGTCATTTAGATTAATGGACATGCAGAGTGGCTTGAATACAGCGGGACAACTCGTCTGTAAAACTGTAAAAAGAAGAAAGTGCTTTGTGTCTGGTAAAACCCCGAGGTGTAAAAACAGCTGAATACATATGAGCATTGCACATGAAAGGCACTTCAATGGCCGTCGTATCAATGCTCAATTAACATTGTGTCTGTCTGTGATCTTACCATTTTGTGAGACCGGTGTTCTTTTCCTTCAGGTGGCTACTGATATTGTTAAGCCAACATCACCTGGACTTTTTCACTCCGCCTACTTCCGCTCACATTCAAGTTCAATGCCACCTGTAGAACGCAGTCATATTACAATCTAATCACATGAATCTACCATCTCAATGTATTCGGTTAAAGGAGGAGGTAAAGGGCCAATCGCCACATCCAATAAAATAACACGATTACGGAAACCACAATAGCGGCCTCATGCACCAACTATGATAGATTGTAACCGAGTGGTCGTGTGAGAATGACTTGTATTACAAACATCCTTGTTCTGTTGCCCGTGCATCAAGTCAACACATTTTCTAATACTGTGATTGGACATGGAATGTTTCAAAAGACTAAAACTATATAAGTAAGTACGTATGTAAGTAAGTAAGTATGTATGTAAGTAAGTAATTAAGTAAATAAGTAAGTAAGCTAGAAAAGATGCATAGCATAAACCATCCAAACGTTCAAAATCACCACAGGTCTTGAAACAGTTTATTTGGATGTTAGATGACCACGGTGTCCGTCGAAGATGACATTCTTAAGATTCAATGGAACAACAGTGACAGTGACAGTGAGATACACTGCGGCAAATGGCACTCAAACACAAATTCTTTAGCACCAGGGTTGTGACAGCTTGGAACCCGTTGTCTAAAGACAAGGTTTAGTGAATAACTGTAAACCAGTGGAAGTCCCGACTAGAGAAGATATGTACAGTTACCATTTTACAACCTCGACAAACCGAAATATAAACATCAATAATAGAAGTACCAACGTCAACAGTGAAAACTGGAAAGTAACAGGACTTCAACCCTTAATGTTGTCTCATTACACTATTTTCGGTCAATATTTACCTGTGTAAGGTACGTACTAACAACATGCAAATTAATTTATATCATTCGTAAGCGCCATTCCTTGTCACCGTTACACTCAACGTTCAACAG
>OY759261.1:10626489-10803989 GCA_963662155.1 Lamellibrachia columna
GGTTTTTATTCATGGTTGCATACCATTGATTTATATTATGTAAATATATATATATATATATATATATATATATATATATATATATATATATATATATACGTATTTATATCACATATCGTCCTCTACGTCACGTTATATCCTCTTCGTCACGAATTCACAGCACTGTTTAGTTTCTAATTAACTCCTTGTCTAGTTCAGGTTAAGAAACTTCATCTTTATGAAATAGAGGGTCGCATATACTCTCCAGCACCAATATGTCATATCGTGAGAGGTTAACACTTTTAACAGTCGCAGGTGTAAGTTTTCTCCTGCATTACATTGGAAAATCGAAGTGCAAAAATTAAATGTTTATAAACATTGATGATCTCTTTCCTCTAAGATTGTTTGTCTGTCAGTGTTGGTCTAACCTTCTTTATTATTTACATCAAAACATTTTGGACCAATTAATACATTATTATTCTTCTCTCGAACATCGACAAGATATTTAAATTATCGATGTCATTATAAGGTAATGTGTTGCAGCCAAGCAATTTCTCTCATTGATTATGGCATAGGAGACACTGATTACATGTAATTTGGAAGTGATCATGAATATATATATATATACATATACATATACATATATATGTATATATATATATATATATATATATATATATATATATATATATATATATATAAATATATATATATATATATATATATATATATATATATATATTATATATATATATATATATATATATATGTATATATATATATATATATGTATATATATATATATATATATATATATATATATATATATATATATATGTAAATGCACATATGTTGTACGTGCCATGCTGATGATAAGTCGGCTTATTTGTTCGTGTCTAGGGGACGTTCGCCGACGTTATCATCCCGGCAGTTAGTGAATTAATCGAAGAACATATTCCGACAATTTTGTTATTACGTGTTATTTCCTCCAGTGAAAACCCAAGTAAAACTAAATTTCATCAAAACACTTCAAGGCCCATTTGTTCACTCACGTACGTACACACGTACGTACATACGTTTATATATACATACATACATTCATGCATGCATGCATGCATACATTCATGCATGCATGCATGCATGCATACATACATACATACATACATACATACATACATACATACATACATACATACATACATACATACATACATACATACATACATACACTCTATATATACACTGCATAAATACATCACGTCAACGCGATGCAGGTTGTTACTGATCACTACCTATTGAATACCACCATCTATGTCAAGCCAGAAACACATACACTTATATCACTAGGAAACAATGATGGAACACAAAGTGAGAGTGAAAATAAAAATGACAACTGGACTAAAGAAAGGGAGCAAAAACAGGTGGTGGACTGAAAAAGGGTGCCAAAGGTAACACACCACTTCTATGAAGTAATCATCATACCATCATTACTTCAATCAACAAAGCTGAGATCTACTGCGTGTCACAGAAGCATCCGTGAAGAAGATTGTGTTTTGTCCAAAAATAAAAAATAAAATATTCGCAGAATCGACATACATAATTTTTCAGAAACAAAAACACTCAAATGTAATACATATTAATCACTTTCTCAATAACGTTAAGGAGTAGTCAGTATGTCAAGTTTGACGGGCATCGCACGAAGTATGTTATTTTGGCAAAACTGGGTCAGCATGTCAAAGAGTTACTGTGACAAATTTTAAGAATTTTTTTAGGATCCAATTTTCTCATAATCAGACAAAACACTAGCATGACCAACAATGCAATCTTGGATTGTGGTCGGATCTCTATGAGGTGTGTTGACATTTCATGGAAAAGAAGAAATCAGAAGAAATCAGACAAAGAACATCCCACCATTATTACATTTTTTTTTATGAACGCATGTATCTGTTTCAACAAATGTAATTGTAACTGTATTAGAAATAGGAGAGGACAGCACAACACAGCAAAGCAGACACACAACAAACACGCACGCACACACGTATTACCTTACACATTAGAAATAGGAGAGTACAGCACAACACATCAAAGCAGACACACAACAAACACGCACGCACACACGTATTACCTTACGCATTAGAAATATAAGCATGACCCGTGGATATTATGGGCATAAGTGATCGTATCACCCAATATTGTCCCCCACACACCAGAGTCATTGCCTAACCTAATAAAGAAGTCATTACTCAACATGGACACACATACACTCACACACACAGAAGGTATTGCCCACACATACTCATTAACAAACATGGATAGAAACACATATGGCTTATTTTACTCAGAAGGTAATATATATATATATATATATATATATATATATCATTATTATATGGTTTATATTCATGGTTGCATATCCTTAAAACATATTCGGTTTTTATTCATGGTTGCATACCATTGATTTATATTATGTAAATATATATATATATATATATATATATATATATATATATATATATATATATAGTAATAATACTCTATGTGCGGATGTCATAAAAACCGTCACTCTACTCCCATTCTATATTTCATAGACAGCTCCATAACAGCTCACATGTTTAAGATTTAACAAGATTTGCCATCCAAGCCAAAGGCCCAGATGGCAAGTGGACAAGGAAGCCATTGGCTTATCGAGAGTCCAACAATGTTCACCTACTTATAACCCGCCCTCCTGATATATGTGTCAACCTTGTTTTTAAACATATTCACGCTGGTAGCAGTTACACAATCTGTAGACAATTTGTTCCATTCATTTATTGTCCTCTGTGAGAACGAGTGCTTCCTGATGTCCAATCTACATTGATCCTTTACTAATTTTACCTCATGTCCTCTAGTTCTGCTATCCTTCTTGAGTGAGAAAAACATATTTCTATCAATAATTTCATACCCATTCAATATCTTAAAAACTTCAATCTGATCTCCTCTTAACCTCCTTGTCTCTAGAGTTGTTAAACCACATTCTTTCAGGCGTTCTTCATAACTAAGGTCTCTAAGTTCTGGAATCATTTTAGTTGCTCTCCTTTGTATGCGTTCAAGCGTATCTATATCCTTCTTACGATATGGTCTCCATGCTTGTATACAGTATTCTAAATGAGGTCTAACTATTGCTTTATAAAGAGGTATAATTAACTTTTTTCCCTTGTATGTTATGTTTCTTCTAATCAATCCAAGAATTTGATTACCCTTTGAAGCTGCAATACCACACTGCTCTGAAACTTTCATATCAGCGCTTATTGTAACTCCTAAGTCCTTTTCTTTTACAGTAGTACACAGAACAGTATCTCCCATTTTATAGTTTACATTCAAGTTCCCATGTCCTGTATGTAGGCATTTACATTTCCCAAAATTGAACAGCATCTGCCATTTCTCAGACCATTTCACTAATCTGTCTAGATCGTTTTGTAAATGTTGTTTATCACCATCAGTATTAACCTTTCTAAACAGTTTTGTGTCATCCGCAAATTTCAGTACGTTACTTGTTATACTGTCGTCCAAGTCATTGATATAAATTAAGAATAATATAGGTCCTAGTACTGACCCTTGAGGTACCCCACTCAAAACCGATTTCCAATTTGAAACTTCTCCATCTACTACAACTCGTTGTCTTCTGTCAGTCAGCCATTGTTCTATCCAGTCAGTTATGCTATCCCCGATACCATGGGCTTTTAATTTAAGTAGCAATCTTTGATGTGGCACTTTGTCAAACGCTTTCTGAAAATCTAAGTAGATAATATCTACTGGCGATCCCACGTCTATCCACTTAGTGATTTCTTCCAAAAAACATAACATATTTGTTAAGCATGACCTTGCTTTAAGGAATCCATGTTGAGATGAATTTAATAATTTATGCTTAACGAGGAAGTCCACCATATGGTCTTTAATTAACCTTTCTAATAATTTACAAATCACTGACGTTAAACTCACTGGTCTGTAATTCTCTGACTTATTTCTCGAACCCTTTTTAAATAATGGTATGATGTTTGCTTCTTTCCATTCAAACGGAACAACTCCCTCTTTTAATGACAAGTTGAATACTCTTGCAAGTGGTATACTGATTTGATCTACTGTTTCCATTAGTAATTTTGGAGGAATCCCATCCACTCCCGGTGATTTGTTATCCTTCATTGCCCTTATTTTCTTAGCTACCAATTCTGGAGTTACAACTAACGGTCCTAAATATTCAGATTTAGCCCCCTGAAATTTAGCATCAGCAACTGGTAATGAACTAATATCTTCCTTGGTAAACACTGAACTGAAGTAACCATTTAGGTCTTCCGCCATTAAAAAACCCTGTGATATTATATTTCCAGCACTGTCTTCTAGAGGTCCAACCTTGTCTTGTACATTTTGTTTACTCCTGACATATGCATAAAAACTCTTGCTGTCATTTTTTATGTTACATGCCAGTTTTTGCTCATAGCTTCTTTTAGATTGTCTGATTTCAGTTGTAGCTGCATTAAGTGCCTCTTTGTATTTTGCATAGTCTTCTTCCTTTCTGGTACGCCTATAAACCCTCCACATAGTTTGTTTTAGCATTATTTTTCTAATAGCCTCTTTTGACAAATGTTTCTTTCTACATCGTTTTCCTTGTTTTCGGAAGGGAACAAATTTATCGATGATACTCTCAATTTCATATTTAAGAATGTTCCAGCATTCAATTGCGGTCTTATTCATCAGCATGTTATTCCAATCTAGCTGTGCTAAGTATTTTCTCATATCTTTGTAGTTACCTTTGTGGAAGTTTCTCTTGTACGTTTTCTTATTTTTACTTTCTGATTTTACATTGATGTCAAAATGTATTTGATTATGGTCACTATTACCCAATGGTTCAATTATTTTTACATTGTCCACTAATTCTTTTTGTGATGACAAAACTATATCTAATACATTTTCTCCCCTGGTTGGTTCTAGTACGTGCTGAGTAAGAAAGCTATCCTGGATTAAACATAGAAATTGTTGATCCTCAATCCCTGTGCTCTCTAGAGAATTCCATTGTATGTGTCCATGGTTAAAATCTCCCATTATGATACATTCCCCTTTACTAACTTCCTTTATAGCGTTTTTTATTTTTGTGTTGTCCTCTTCGTTTATGTTTGGACTTCGGTAAACTAATCCAATAGTTAATTTTGAATTTCCTGAAACAATTTTGCACCAAACAGCTTCATCGCAATCTGCTTCCCTTTCTAGTTTTATTTCATAAGCCTGAATAGATTCTTTAACATATAAAATAACTCCCCCGCCCCTTCTTCCTATTCGATCTTTCCTAAACATTACGTATCCTGTCAGTCCTAATTCAGCATCTGTAATATCTATGTTGGCCCATGATTCAGTTATACCAATTATGTGAGGGTCAATATCTTCTACCATAATGTTTAATTCGTTTTTCTTATTTACTATTCTCCTTGCATTTAAACATACGCATATATAACCTTTTTCAGAGATGTTTTTCGGATGATTTGATATTGGTTTATCTGTGCTAGTGGCCTCTTGTTCTGCTTGAGACACCTCTAGGTAACCCCCCTGCACTTCTAGTTTAAAGAATGTTTACTTCCAAAAACATTTGTCATTGTACCCAAGTCGCTATCTACTGCTGCTGAAAGTTTGTCCGCGAATACTGCCGCCCCCTTTCCACTTAAATGAAGCCCATCCTTCATGTACATATCTGCCCTCCCAACAAAACTTCCCCATAAATCCACAAATCCAACTTCCTCTTCCCTACACAGCCTCTGGACTAACATGTTAATTGCCATCCCCCGACAATTTCGATATTTGTGACCCCTCCTGCCCATTACAGGTAAAATCCCTGACAGTATTACCTGCTCAACCCGCGTCTGTTTTAGTGTTCTGACCAACTGCCTATATTTCCTAACTATGGCAGTTGTACCCTCCCTCTCTACGTTATTTGTCCCTACGTGTACTAAAACAGATCCACCCTTACCCGAGCCTACGATGTTTTTTACCCTCTCAGTTATCGCCTCTATTTTGGCTCCAGGCAAGCAGACCACCACATCATCTCCCTTGTTTAAGACTCTGTCGGTCTTCCTAACTATCGAATCCCCCACAAACACCCTCGCTCTCTTCCTCACCCCCTCTATCACTGCTGCAGAATAACTCTTCCTTTCGATCCCCTCCATCACATTCTGTCCTGACCCCTTCCCTCCTGTCTCCCCCACTTCCCACTCCTTTGCTCTTGTCTCTCCCACTCCCCTCTCCTTCACTCCGGTTGTTTTCCCTTCCGTCTCCCCCACTCCCTTCTCCTTCCCTCCTGTCTCCCCTACTCCCCTCTCCTTCCCTCCGGTTGTTTTCCCTCCCGTCTCCCCCACTCCCTTCTCCTTCCCTCCTGTCGCCGCTACTCCCCTCTCCTTCACTCCGGTTGTCTTCCCTCCCGTCTCCCCCACTCCCTTCTCCTTCCCTCCTGTCTCCCCTACTCCCATCTCCTTCACTCTGGTTGTCTTCCCTTCCGTTCCTTTCCTTCCCGTCTCCTTACGTCCTGTCTCCCTATGACCTGTCACCTTCCCTCCTCTCAGCTTCCTCCCAGGCTGAGGTGAGCTCTCCCTAGCATCTCTTGTGTCTTTCGACACTTTATCGTCTACAGTTCCCCCACCGGAACTACTAGCACAACTCCCCTGTTCCCTTCCCACCATTGCCACAACGAGCAGCCTCAGCTCTTCCAACTCCACCTCTAGTTCCTTCATCCGTGCGCATCCCCTACACTCAAAACTAAAACTATCTGCCTGGACCTCAGCCCAGGACTTCTCGCACCCAGACTTGACGAAATTACAAATGTTAATTACAAACGGTTAATGAAATTGAATTGGTTTCCAAAAATGCGTGCCAGTTTCGAAGGCTTCAGAAATAAAATAATCCTGCGAAGTTGTTCCCATAAAATATTGCATTGGGTACCGTATAAAACATGACAACATTCCGGCTCCGATTCACATACATAATTGGCGTGTAGGCCCTACTATTGACAGCAGGTTCCCGGTTGCTGAAGTAAAACTCAAAGGGCAGGCAAGCCACGAACGATTAGGCTGTGCTCTGTCTAGTAAATTCATATTGTTTTTTGTCCAATAGACAAAACAGTCTGGATGATTGTTGTTTCATCAAAGAAGTAATGTTTCAATGTATTAGACCCTACTCTAAGAACAAATTGTGTTACAGAATGGTATAGCTTCTATTTTTATTTGTTGCATTGCTTTACCTTTAGTATCAAACACTTCATTTTGAGTGTAATTGTATTCATATTTGGTCGTATTAGACGTATGTTCATGCATACACTTAAAGTACATGTATATATATATATATATATATATATATATATATATATATAAATATATATATATATATATATATATATATATATATATATATATATATATATATATATATATATATTTAAAATAAAGTTTCAAGTTACTTTTTCACGAACCTTCATGTGTTGGCCCTTCTTCTATTATTATTACTGTGCAGGTAATAATGCCATCCTCACTGCATAGCTAGTAAGACTCGATTCGGCCAATAATGGCTAAACCGGACTTGGCCTACCATTGAAAAAACTTAATTCGGCGAATAATGGCTGACATTCGCTCAAATTGCGTTCGCTTGCCAGTAAAAAAATCATTTGGGCCAATAAGGTTACATCTTTTAGAATGTTCAACACTGACAACATTTTGTTTCTGGCTAAGGACCTGGTAAGAGGCACAACTATGTATTGGGACAATTATGTAGCGGATCCTTCCACATATTTCCCATCTAATATTTGTTTTTTTTCAGAAAGTTGGTTGCATTGGACAACTCATCAAGTAATTGCAGTATAGATTTAGCAGACAGAATAAGTATCACATAAATTATGACAGTATTTACTGTTCTGCTTCTGCAGCAGCCTATGCTCTCCTTCTTATGTGTTTTGTATTAAACAGTATACAAACATGAACATTGAACTTTTGCCTAGCAGCCAAAATGGGAGCGGCCAGAATATATCCATTATGTTTATGCTAAAATGTCCCATACAGTGTTTACCATGGTGTGTTGTCCTGTATAATTCCCTGGTCTATTCCTACACGCATACATGTGGTGTACAAATTGCATTGCATTGTGTGATAACGTTGCTGGATATCATCGTATAGCAACACCACTTCAGGGCAGTTGCACATTATTTGTAGAATAACTTCGTCATTGTACATGTGTGTGCAAGTGTGTGCTTCTGGTCGAACGAAATATAACCATACTGACGAATGTTCCACATCAACAAATCGTTCAGCCATCATGCACTGGTTGTGTCCAGTCGTCAATGCAGCCGGAAACGCGTGCGAGGTCACCACACTCACGTCTCTTGCCCTCTCGCCAGTGTTAATCTGCTAGCCGAAACGGTGGTCGGAGTGTTCATTCGGGCAGGCTCTCCATGGGCGTGTCACACTTTGGTGCGCAGTAAAGGAAGGCATGTCAATGTCAAGGTGGCAGCGGGTTGTCGAAGCGATGATTTCACTTGCGGCTGGGACGAGCAGGCTGGCGACGTCATCGAAACCAGCGGCGGTCGCGAGCCTCAGTGGCGCGATGCCAGCGGTTGGACGTCTGTCAACAGACCGTCAGTTCAGCGATGATCTCGCGGGTGCTGCACACACAGTGGATGATAGCCATTCGATCCTGAGTGTTGTTAAAACCTCTAATTGCATACGTTTTGTAGTGTACATTATACTTATTGAGAGGCACAATTATGTATGCGGATCCTTCCACATAATTCCCTTATAATATTTTTCAGAAGGTTGGCTGTATTGGGCATAAAGTAATTGATATATAGAGTTAATAAACATAATATTGTATCACATAAATTATGACAAGAATTACTGTTCTGTTTCCGCAGCCTATGCTCCCCCTTCTTATGTATTTTGCTTTAAACGGTATACAGAAATGTACATTGGAACTTGTGCCTAGTAAATAAAATGGGGGCGGACAGAATATATCCATTACATTAATGCTACAAATGTCTCGTACCGTGTTTGCCATGGCGTATTGTCCTGTTCAATCCTATGGTAAGAGCATTACTTCTTGTGTAACTATTCCTCAGTGGCGCGTTGTCAGCATGTGGACGTCTGTCATCAAACCATCAGTTCTCTCGCGGGTGCTGCACACCCAGTGGGTGATAGCCATTCGACATTGAGTGCAGTGGACGCAAACATACACGTCGTCGCAACCCTGCAACAGGTATACTAAACAGCCGTAATATCCGAATTATGTTCTGTACAACAACGTCGTGTTGAACTCCGCATATTTGACGTTGATGTCGATGTCATCCAGCCATAGTGCTGCCGCCAGTGGTAAAGTCTAATCTTACTAATAAAACTGACAAAAAAGAACCTTAATCAAAGAGTGCATATTTACAATTTTGGCAATGAGCACTGAACGCTGAGATGAGTGGTGAGTGTAACTGCCGGTGTATTAGACAATTATTTAGACGCGCAATGATGTTGGGTTTAGCATTTTCCTGTGAGGAACTAATCAGACATACCAGTTATGCAGCCACGAGTGAAACATTTAGTGTAGGCTGTGTCCATCGTATAACCACGATTTGAATGGCCATGCATGCGGCTACAGTACACCGAGCCATTTTTGTGCACTCCTGGAGATAGTCACAACAGGACCAAATGAAGCAGCCTTGACATTTACGGGACTGTTTCTCGGTCTTGCAGACCTAGCTAGTTCATCATACTTTGCAGTGCTGGCCGCCTCTACATCTAAAGCTTTGTCACCACTAGACATGGTCAACATGCCCCCACCGGCAACCCCGCGAACATCAACTGCATCAGTGACACGTGTTGCCTGGCTCAGGGAGCTGAAGAACTGTGTCGGCAGAGCGGTCAGTCTGGCTACTCTGGCACCGCCTGGCTCAGGGAGCTGAAGAACTGTGTCGGCAGAGCGGTCAGTCTGGCTACTCTGGCACCGCCTGGCTCAGGGAGCTGAAGAACTGTGTCGGCAGAGCAGTCAGTCTGGCTACTCTGGCACCGCCTGGCTCAGGGAACTGAAGAACTGTGTCGGCAGAGCATTCAGTCTGGCTACTCTGGCACCGCCTGGCTCAGGGAGCTGAAGAACTGTGTCGGCAGAGCAGTCAGTCTGTCTACTCTGGCACCGTCTGGCTCAGAGAGCTGAAGAGCTGTGTCGGCAAAGCAGTCAGTCTGGCTACTCTGGCACCGCCTGGCTCAGGGAACTGAAGAGCTGTGTCGGCAGAGCAGTCAGTCTGGCTACTCTGGCACCGCCTGGCTCAGGGAACTGAAAAGCTGTGTCAGCAGAGCGGTCAGTCTGTCTACTCTGGCACCGTCTGCACCCAATTTGTTCCATGAGACATTGAGGCCGGCATCAAGCAGAATGTCCGTGTTCGTGGTGTACCACTGGGTGGTTAAGTTAAGGTAACGTTTGTGAAGAGGCTATGCACCAGCATGGGAGGTTTGCGCACTGATATCTACTTTCACCATCAAAAAGGGAGCTAGCTGATGACTCTAGCTGAAATCGAGAACGTGAAGCGCAAGCGCTGCAAACTACTAACAGCACTACATCACTAGACGCGTTACACAAACCGTTGTATGTACATACTGTGTGCACACCATACCACTTGGTGGTGGCTTGCTGGGACTATGTCATTGTTGAGGGTTCCGTTAGGGTTTCCTATCCCGTAACCGTTATCTTTAATCCCCGTGCAGAGCTGCTATTTGTCCATACCTAGAGTCATTACGCTCATTTATTTAAGTACGTTCTGAAACTGAAAGATTAACTTGTGATTGGTTTGTATCCAGATGATCAAATTGAGTGAGCAAAAATACATGTGGATCGAGGGTGTCTAAAATCATCTTGTTTGTTCCATTCACAATCTGCTACGCTTACACTTCGCTGGCTGACAATACAACATTGAGTATCAGTCTCCGTCTTCACGAAACATATCAGTATATAGCATTGCTCTCGGTGAGAAGCCACACGACTATATGCTGGAAATTCAAAATTGTTTCCCTTGATATACAGCATCCTTTGATGCAGACATTTGATGAAACTAGCATCTTTCTAAAGCCAATTACAAAGATACTTAGCAAGAAGAGACAATGTGTGGTACTAATCCTCTTCTCTGAATACGCGAACGGACTACGAGGCCGTTTCTCAGTGGATAGTTAGTGTCAGGTTCAAAACCAGAACTTATGTGCGAAACATCTTCCAAGTATATGCAACATACTCATCTTACCCTGATGAACAGTACCAAGACTTCCTGGACCTGCTGCAGTTAAAGGACTACAGGTTCAGGGAGATTTCAACGCAAAAGTGAGTGACAACCAACATTATTCCTGGGTAGAAGTTCTTGGAAAGTGTGAACTGGGCCGAGCGATTGACATAGGACAACAACTGCTGTTCATCATGGCCAGCACAGTGTTTCAACATGCGAACACTAGGAGATCGACGTGGATTTGAACAGATGGAGGAACCATGAACCACATTTATTATATTCTTATCCAGAGGAAAGGTCATCTGAAGAACTGTAGGTCATACAGATCGGCAAAACTTGGCACCGATCACTTCCTCGTCGTAGCAAATATAGAGGTCAAACCTTGTGTTTCAAGGTCACACAGGAAAGTAGTCAAATATGTACGATGTGGATAAGCTTTGTGACAAGAGATAAGACAAGAGTTCCAGGTGAAGATTGGTGCAGCCTTTGAACATAAGTTGAAACTTGGTGATAGATCAATAGAGAAAGTATGGATAGACTTCAAATATACAACAAACGAAATCACTGAGAATGTGGTTGGCTTCAGGCTTAGAAATCAAGTAGTCAATCTTCCATCAGTTCTAACAAAAGAGTGTGGGGAAACGAGAAAGGCACGCACATAGTATTTGAAGAACACCTCAAATGCAGAGATGCTTGAAATGTACAGAGATTAGAACAGAGTAGTGAAGAAGGCGATAAGAAAACACAAGAGAAAACAATTTGACGAAAAGCTAGTTGGAGGAGTTAAAATGTGTGAGAACTCAGCAACAAGCCATGCAAAAACGTCATGGCTGCAAAGGATGGTGACGGAAACTGAAAAGCTGCTCCAGATGAGGTATTGAAATGCTGGGAAATATACTTTGTGAAACATCTTGACACGAACTGGTACTTTAATAAGTAATTGTTAATACTACTATAGAACCATTGGTGGGTTTAATGTTTTTAATAAATGTCATGAAGGTAAATTATGTATATAGTATGATGTATTTTTTCAGCATTAGGTCGCATAATTACACTAATATTATAGAGTGTATATTTACGTCAAACACAGTCCGTGTCCCCACGTTTGGGTTTGTCAGATTGTTCCTCCACATGACAAAAGACTTCTCTTCAAACGTCTCTACCCACATCAGCAGATCTTCTTCAGAAAATATGCGCGTACTTATCGTAGAAATAATTCTGCCCGGTATCGGTCCCTCAGACTCAGCACAATTACAAATGTTATAGAATCCATCTGATTCTGCACACAGCAATATTTCCTGAAATACAGAGGAGTTGGTCACACAGGGATTTAGGTTACATAATGGTGGAGTGACCATCACTGATACTGACTGTGTGATAGTTTTTTTTAATAAAATAAGGTGTTATCGTATTTTATAAAAAAAAATAAAAATAAACAATGTTGCCTTGCCATAGGCAGGACATACAATTTTCAGTAAGGGTGGTCCTGGCGGGCCATACCTGCTTTAGCATTATAATTCAACATTTCCGGTCAGAATTTACTAGTCAAATCTTCTAGACTTTAAGAATCTATATACAACTTGAGTGATGTTTACATTCAATACTTTTCTTTACGGTGTAAAGTGATTTCTATATTCACTGTTCTTTTCATTGTCATCATGAGTGATTATATTGGAACTGTGTACGTAGCTGTCTGATGTACACGATTAAAATAGCTTCGAACCTGGAGAACATTGCGTTGACTACACTTCTGTAGTACTCTATGTACTCATGACACGTCGATCACCGAATGCCATGGCGATGCGCAGGGAAGGGACAAGACGAACATAAAGGACTTGATGAAAAACATGTGTGTAGGCTTATGATTTGTGGAGAAACCTGCCTGGGATCGTGTATGGTATGTTGCTGATTTATGTCGATGTCTTCACTGATCTGTTTCGATTTTATGTTGTATTTAAGAAGTGTATTTAACCACAGTGTAAATTGAGCATAACTTATAGAAATTATAAATTGTTGTAACGGAATGTCCTACTCCATGACACATCATATGTTAATTACAAACGGTTAATGATGTTGAATTGGTTTTCAAAAATGCGTGCCACTTTCGAAGGTTTCAGATATAAAATAATCCTGCGAAGTTGTTCACATAAAATAATGTACTGAGTATGGTATAAAACATGACAACAATCCGCCGAGTGAAATTCCAATACCAGTGCATTCCTAGTACCTATCACAGCTGAACTTTCTTTGATACGAACGGTTTAGTTTTCGAGATTGACGTTAAGTATTTCAATCACTTCACTAATAAAGTAGCATTCATAGATCTTACAAACTCTCTGAATGTCACAAATATTTTACATTTCGTCTTTCAGCATGAACGCTCTGGAGTTGACGGTCTTTACGTTCGTAGATGCTTTCGAAAGTGACGAGGTACCGCAACATCAAATCCATTTTAAATAGCACGTTATTTGTACAGTAAAAGCATCGTTGATGCGATCGATTGAGAAACAACAACAGTACGCTCTACTTACCTAGATTTACAAGCGACAACACAATTGCTGAAGTTACGGAATTCATAATGATTGGTATTGGTTTCATATCAGCGAGAGAGAGAGAGAGAGAGAGAGAGAGAGTGAGAGAGTGAGAGAGAGAGAGAGAGAGAGAGAGTGAGCGAGAGAGAGAGAGAGAGAGAGAGAGAGAGAGAGAGAGCGAGAGAGCGAGAGAGCGAGAGAGAGAGAGAGACAGATAGATAAAGAGAGAGGGAGAGAGAGAGAGAGATAGATAGATAGATAGATATATATATATATATATATATATATATATATATATATATATAGATAGATAGAGAGAGAGAGTGAGAGACGGAGAGAGAGAGAGAGAGAGAGAGAGAGAGAGAGAGAGTGAGTGAGAGACGGAGAGAGAGAGAGAGAAGAAGAGAATAGAGAGGGCGTTGAAAAGAGATAAGGAAACGAAAATGTTAATCTGATCGTGGAATCTGTATTATTTATTTGATAGATGTCTATGTGCGCTTACGACGCGTCTACGTCTTTTTAAGGAAACGCTGTCTGTGGAAACGCGTAAGTTTGTTTATTGTAGTAAAGATTGAATCATTGCGAATAGAAATGAAATTAAATGCTTTGAATCATCAACTATCTCTTTCAAAAATACTTTTTTATTTGTCAATGCTGGCTTAACCTTCTTTATAATGACAGTATAACACAACATTGTGTCGGCCAATTGTTCTAATTCTTCTCTCGAGCATTTGCCCCCGCTCGAACATCAAAAGGTTAATTATAATATCAATGAGGTAATTTGGCAGCCAATACATTTATATTTAGTGATGATGTATATAATTTAATGATACAGCTTTTGTACATGCAATGGTGTTATTAAGCTGGTTTATTTGTTCGTTTCTAGGGGATGTTAGCCGACTGCGTCAACCCTGTCATCAAGACCAATGGCTTCTGCGTCCCAGGGACTGTTGTGAGTGTCTTAATAATAATTACAAAATAATAAAAAACATATTCATTATATAATTAACATATTCATTCTGGCAAATTAAGTATATATAAGTATATATATAATTCATCTTTATAAAATATATGATCGCATGTTTTATTTTTCACCGACTTTCCAGCACCAACTGTGATGTCATAAAAGGATAAAACATTTAACCTTCGCAAGTTCTACCTACATTTTACACATCTTTTGTGGAGTTTTGAATGAACGTTTCAACGCACTATCGAGTGGCATCTGTTATGTGCAGTGACTTTACGAGAAGGACATCAGACAAAATTCATAAAGACCCACCAGTATATTGTAGCGGTTTAGTCAGTGGCCTTGACCTGTTATGATGATCGCACCCTGATGGAGTTATGTGAACTAGAGTGATCGACTAACACGTGTTGTGCTCTGACGGAATAAAAGTTGTATTCTTGTCGGCGTGTGTTCACTACAATATCATCTCCTGTTGGATTAATAAGCAACATATGTCGAGTTTTCAACAGCAAAAGCAGAAAACACGAGCTATATTATGTTTTAAATGAGTTATTTTAACCGGCAAACTCTCGAAGTATCGTGATGACGATATATACAACAGGATTAGAACGTAGATGGACTTATATTGGTTCAAAAGTTTGCTTCCTATATCTAGATTCCACTCAGATTTTAATATTCGTGTTATGTTCACGTGATGTTTTCACAATTTTGCAAAATGTTGTATAACAATAATAAATATCAGGTGAAATGTTGAATCAGGTTTAATACGTATTTTTCTGCATGCATTTTCTTCCAATTTGCCCAGTAAGGTATATATCGTATTGATCACTTGGCGGGAGTAATTTCTATCAATTCAAATTAGTTGTGAATTGATTGATTTAACTATAAATATACATTGATTTCGAAGTCCACGCTTACATTTATGTACAGGGCGTGAATTAATGTGTAATAATAAACTGAGATACTGCTGGTGAACCGCTGCAGTAAGAGTGATTGTATGTGTGATTTCACTTGCTGTTTTAGCGGCTAGTACAGCTACCATGCACAGGTATGAGCGTGAACATTTGCTGAATATTCTGGATTCAATGCATAAGGACTATCGACCTAACTTTGCCTCTGAGAACGTTTTTCCCGTGATCAATTCTACTCGACCTACTTCTGAAATCCACCACGCCACGCTTCATCGCGCTCGCAAACGGGGCAGACGAGGCGGGGCACTGTGCAGATTTCGTCGGCGCGGCTCTAGACCACCACTTCCTGCTATTGTTCTCGCTAACGTGCGCTCGCTCAAGAACAAAACAGACGAACTGTTCCACCTATTGTCTTTCAAACGTGAATTCAAGGACTCTTCCATTTTGTGCTTCACTGAGACATGGCTTGACCAACTGACACCTGACGCTGCCGTTACCCCACCGGGCCACACTTTGCTTAGAGCCGACAGATCAAGCGAACTGTCGGGCAAAGAAAGGGGTGGTGGAATATGCTTCCTTGTCAATCATCGGTGGTGCAATGACTCAACTATTGTGTCCTCTTCCTGTTCTCCTGAACTTGAATCACTCACAGTTAACTGCAAACCGTTCTACTCGCCGAGGGAATTCTGCAGTGTTGTTTTAATGGGTGTTTACATTCCGCCCGACGCGAATGCAACCAGTGCAATTAACCAGTTGACTACCCGCGTGTTGGCAGCAGAAACAACGTACCCTGATAGTGTCATCATCATCCTGGGTGACTTCAATCACACTAATCTGAAGAAAGTTCTACCCCGATACAAACAGCATGTTAATTGCTCCACTCGTAACAATAAAACTCTAGACCACTGCTACACCATCTTCAAGGACGCTTACCGGGCGACCACCAGGGCTCCGTTGGGTGAGTCAGATCACGCTACAGTCGTATTGATTCCTACATACCGTCAGAAGTTAAAAACAATAAAACCGACCACCAAGACAGTGAGAAAGCGGACTGCTGACTCAACGATTGCTTTGAAAGCTTGCCTTGACAGCACGGACTGGCAAATGTTTAAAGATTCCTGCCACGACCTCGACGCGTACACTGACACAGTTACTGCCTACATCAGCTGGTGTGAAGAAACCTGCTACGAAAGTAAGTTAGTTACAGTATATGGCAACGACAAACCATGGTTTACCAGGGACATTAAACAGAAGCTAGCCATGAAAAACTCAGCGTTCATTAGCGACAACAGGGAAGAATTTCGGAGAGCCAAGTACGCAGTGCGCAAGGCGATTAGTTCGGCCAAGTACAAATACAAACGCAAACTTGAAAACCAATTTGCTTCCAACAACACCAGATCTGTATGGCAAGGGTTACGTCAAATTACACAGTATAAACCAAGCGCTTCAGCCATTTACAACGCCGATCCGTCCTTCCCCGACCAACTAAACGACTTCTACAGCAGATTTGACAAGTTAAACACATCGCCGGAACAGCGCCCCATACCCACAGACACTCCGCTGTCGCCGCCTTTCACCGTTAACGTTGCTGACGTGCGGACATTGTTCAAGCGACTGAGTACGCGCAAGGCTTCGGGTCCTGATAACATCTCATCATATACATTCAAGAATTGTGCCGATCAGCTTGCTCCAGTATTCGCTGACATCTACAATTCATCTTTACAACAGTGCATAGTTCCAACGTGTTTTAAAACTTCTGTGATTATACCTATTCCCAAGAAGGCTAAAGTCTCTACCATGAACGATTACCGTCCAGTGGCACTTACCTCAGTTGCGATGAAAATTTTCGAACATATTATGCTCCGTTATCTGAAATCTTCCACGGCCGGTCTATTGGATCCTCACCAGTTTGCTTATCAAACTAACAGATCTGTGGACGATGCAGTTGCCTTAGGTTTACATTATGTTATGAATCACCTGGAACAACCGAGCACTTATGCGAGGATTCTTTTCATGGACTTTAGCTCGGCCTTTAACACCATAATTCCTGTGAAGTTGTTTGATAAACTTGTATCTCTGAATGTGCATCCTGCCATATGTCACTAGACTCTCAACTTTCTTCTTCACAGGCCTCAATCTGTCAAGGTCAAAAACTCTCTCTCCAAACCTGTTATTCTTAACACTGGTGCCCCACAAGGCTGCGTGCTTTCTCCTTTCCTTTTCACTCTCTTTACAAACGACTGTGTATCTGGTAACCAATCTGTTCGCGTGGTTAAGTTCTCGGATGACACCACTGTAATTGGCTGTGTCAACAATGCTAACGAGTCTGTGTATAGAGAGGAAGTTCAAAGACTGGTCGGCTGGTGTAAGAACAACAACCTGGTACTAAACATATCCAAAACGAAGGAAATGATCATTGATTTTCGCAAAAAGAAAACACCCATCCACCCCCTTGTCATTGACGGTACTGAAGTTTTACAAGCCGACTCTGTAACATTTTTGGGTTCGACTATTTCTAAAGATCTTTCCTGGTGTAATAACACGATTGGCATCATTAAAAAAGCACAAAAACGCATGTACTTCCTTAGACACCTCAAACGATTCGGCTTATCTCAAGCAATATTAACACGTTTCTACCGCGCAGTTATTGAAAGTGTCTTGTCATTTTCTATCACTGTCTGGTTTGGTCGCGCCAGCCAAGATGAAATTAATCAAATTGAATCAGTCGTCAAGTACGCCTCTAAACTAATCGGGTTAAATATGCCGTCCATCAGATCTCTTTATCTATCTCGCAGTTTGCGCAAATCCAAGCGCATTGTACAAGACGAATATCATCCAGCCAACCATCTCTTTGAACTCCTTCCCTCCGGTAAGCGCTACCGTAGCATAAAAACTAAAACGACGCGATTTAACAATAGTTTCTATCCTCAAGCGCTGAGATTTTTAAACGGAGAGCCATCATAAATGTCTTGCCTCTGGTAGGTAGATGCAATGTCGCCTTTTTAATTTTTTATTTATTTTTTATTTTTTTTATTTTTTTTTAATCTTTAATTTTTTTTATTTATTTTTTTTATTTTTTAATCTTGCAACCTATTATATTACTCTCGCTTGTTTTCAACTGTTTTTAGTATTACGATTGTGATATGTAATGTTTAGTTCCGTGTGTGATTGGGTGCATGAGTGTATGTTTGTGCTAACGCCACAACACTACAAATTCCTTGTACTTGCTACTTGGTAATAAAACGTATCTTATCTTATCTTATCTTATCTTATCTTAAGAGATGCAGGTACGGGTCGAGCACATGCCGGGTTACAAGAAACATTTACGATTACCGTCGTAACCGTTTGTTGCTACTGAGAGTGTGATCGACGTGGCGTCGCTAAATGCTACGAAGACCTCAAGCGCGGTTCCAAGTGTTATTAAGCAACCGGCATATCCTGTTTCGGGATATGGCTGCTTAGTATCGAGAAGACCATATTGAAACGATATAAATCCGAAGAGTTGTATTGATCAATAAATCCGTATTCTCGAATATTTCGTTGTATCTTGCATTAGTATGTTTAATGCATCAATTGCTTAATGAGGAAACTTTCGATAGAGTGCCAAGTCAAAGATTACCACTTAAACTAAAATGACTTGGAAGATGGAAGAAGAAAAAATTTGCAGATGAATTGGAAATCTACAAAATTAGAAAACGTTTATATGATGGAGATAAACAATATTTTCAAGATGACCTAGACAAATTAATGAAATTGTCTGAAAAGTGGCACATGTTATTCGATTTTGGGAAATATAAATACCTACAAACACGCACGTTAATGCTGACATGAAATATTTTGAGCAGCGTGCAACTGCAGCTTCAAAAGGTAATACAAATTGGAGAAATATAACATACTAGCTGATTTACGCGGCGTTGCACGAAGCGAGACGGCTGTCATACGTATTTTGTACTGATCTACATTATGACATGTCTTTTTTAAAGTGGCCCTATGGACAGCATCTCTAGATAGATACAATTTCACTGTAATGTTGCTAGTGTTAGTTTGTTATGCTATATATATATATATATATATATATATATATATATATATATATATATATATATATATATATATATATATATATATATATATATATGTCTATGGTTATAAAACGTCTATATATATATATATATATATATATATAGACGTTTTCTAACCATAGACACCTCTACGGCGTACAGACAAACTCTAATAATTTGAAAAGTATTATAAATTGCTCTATGCATCCAGCAAATTTGTAGGCATAATTGTTATCTTTGCGATGATATAGAAATCAAAATAATTCCGCAACATCCGCAACAGCCTTTTTGAAATTGTGACTCCCACCCCGGGGACCCCGGGGGGATGACTAAACATCCGACCCCTCGTGCCCCTCAGAAATTTAGCATCTGACACACCGTATAGCGTGTCAAATAACTTCTACGGGTCCACGAAATAGGTACATAATGAACTACAACACAAGTACTGGAATCTATGTCCATCTCTGCATTAGTCTCGTGTCATATTCATCGTTGCACACCAAGTCCGCTGTGGCAGCACCTTACAAGTCAGGGTGACCAAACAGTATCGCCGCCTGGCGACTAGCTCATAGTCGTATCTCCTATTAGGGTGGCTTACAGAGCTGTACAATTAGGGTTAGTAGTACACTACATCACGTTTGCCATTAGAGGCAGGCCCTTAGCCAGGGACCCGTCTGCCTGTTGTAATGTGGGACTCCTTGGATTAGAAGCATCACGGCGTAATGATATATTGTGTTGAAGTAGTCCGCCATGCCGTCGCCATATTGAAGATGTTCTTGTTAATATGTTGGCACAATAAAACCAGATTATTATCTGACATTCTCTGGTCACAACACGTCATGGTGGCAGCGGAAACTAGGAACGCTACAGAACAAATCAAGCCGAGAATTAAGTCAACAGACACGACGTAGATAACTATTCGGGC
Organism: Lamellibrachia columna; assembly: GCA_963662155.1. Lineage (NCBI taxonomy): Eukaryota > Metazoa > Annelida > Polychaeta > Sabellida > Siboglinidae > Lamellibrachia > Lamellibrachia columna. Next base: position 10,647,118 of record OY759261.1, read on the forward strand.
ATCGCTGTCACACTCGAATTGACGAAAGGGACGCAACAGGCAGCTAAGTGGAACGCGAACGCGCGCTTACACACACACACACACACACACACACACACACACACACACACACACACCACACCACACCACACCACACCACACCACACCACACACACACACACACACACACACACACACACACACACACACACACACACACACACACACACACACACACACACACACACACACACACACATACTTTGTATCTGTTGAACAAATGTGACATAACATTATGCTCTGTATGTAGCTATCCCATAAACAATATGACATATATTATTAGCGTGCCACATTGCTCGGCAGCCAACCTGATCAGGCCACAAAACGCTAGCTAAACACAGCGTTGCACGTGCACATCGCGTGACCCAGATCTATGCCTATGACCGCGATCCCGTTACGCTCGCTGCAGTAAACAAATATTGACATTGCTCGCTTGCTGGTCTAACAACATGGCATCACAGATACCAATTGGTCTAGCGCAGATTTTGGCGATGATGTGGGGTTATTAAAAAAAAATGGCTCTATACTTAGAGGATGAGAACATTACAGCAGATATAGCGCAGGCGAGACAAATCTGCAGGGATATAGGCGATGAGAGCCTCAGGCGGCTAAATGCCAGCGGATTGACTGATGATCAAAAGAACATTCCTTCACAGTTATGGGATTTTTTTGACAATCAACTAAAAATCAACGTGAATTTCAGAATACACAGACTGCATCTTATGAGATATAAAGAAAAACCTGATGAAACACTAGATGATTTTGTCACACGCGCAAGCACCCTCGCACTTAAATGTGAATTCTCAGACGCTGAATTAAACGAACGCATGTTGGAACTTATCATAGCCAGCACCCCATATGAGGGCTTTCGCAAAGACCTGTTGGGAAAACCGAGAGGATACACAAGAGCAGACGCACTGGCTGAAGGGCGAACATACGAAGCATTAACCGCGGGTAATGCACAGCTACAGAAACTGGCCCAACGTTCAGAAGAAATGCATACAGTGCACATGCATGGACGGAAATAGAGAAACTGTGGAACCAGCCACAAGCCGCGTCAATGTCCAGCCTACCACTGTGAGAAATGCTCTAGAAAAACACGTTGAGCAAAACACAAATGTCAAGCAAGTAGCAGCAGCACTTGCAGACGTCAATGCAGCTCTCAGCGAGACGGTCGACGCAGAGACAGATGCAATCAGAGAAGTAGAAGATGACAGAAAGGCAAAGAGTTTAACTCGGTAGAAACAGACTATGAAACCGACGGCGAGTTATACCAAAAGGACTTCTATTCGGTTACTTTAAGTTCAAAGAGCCTCGACATCATCAAACAAGATACTATAACCCGCGACGAGGCGTACACAAAGTTGAGGATAAGACCGCTAGGGATCCATGTAAAGGAATGTACATTGCGGCTGAAGATCGACACAGGTGCCTCGGGGAACACCTTACCTATGAGAATATTCCAGCAGGTGTATGGCACACATGCGTCACATGTGTTGGAATCAGCGAACAACGTCAGACTAACCGCGTACAACGGCGCATCCATCAAATGCCTTGGGAAGATCGACATATGCTGCAGCTACAAAGACGACAACTGGACAACAGCAACTTTCTATGTCGTTGATGTACCAGGCCCAGCAGTTGTTGGCCTACCAACCAGCGAGCAGTTAGAGCTGGTAACCTTCAACGTGGATGGCGTAGCAGACGCAGGATAACGCATCACCGTAACGACAGAACAGCAATTTGACACTATCGGGAACTTCTCAAGGGAAGCAAAACTCCTCTTGGAGGACGACGCGGGGTCATTCATTGACGCACCCCGCAAATGCAGTATCCACATGAAGGATAAACTGAAACGGGAACTCGAGAATATAATCTCCCAAGGGGTCATACGCAAAGTAGAGAAGCACACAGACCGGTGTTCCAGTCTGGCATATAGCACAAAGAGGGACGGCTTAATCCGCATGTGTATCGATCCACAACGTCTCAACGCAGCGCTACGCAGATGTCCTCATAAAATACCTACCTTGGAGGAATTCAACCCTGAACTCGCTAAAGCCAAAGTGTTTAGCAAGTTTGATGCAAAAGCCAGATAATGGTCGGTCCATCTAAATGAAGATTCGCAGCTGCTAACTACGTTTCATACACCATTCTGCAGATTTTGCCGGCGAAAACTTACTTTCGGATTGAATGTCTCTCAAGACATATTTCAAGCCAAAATGGACCAGATCGTGGAGGGCCTGAATGGGGTAACGGGGATCGGCGATGATGTGTGTGTGTATCTGGCGAGAACAGTGAGGACCATTATAGGAATCTCATCAAGCTGATGGAGCGAGCGCGCGAGGAAGGGTTGGTATTCAACTCTACAAAATGCCTCATCAAGCAAAAGTGCATTTCATTCTTCGGAAACTCCTACACCGACAATGACATTACACCTGATGAAGACAAAGTACGTGACATACAGGACATGCCGACACCTCAAAATCGGGAAGACCTGCACCGATTCATGGGGATGATGACGTATCTCTCACAATTCTTTTCACACTTCGCAGAGAAAGCACATACACTACGAGGACTCTTAAAGAAGGAGGTGACATGGGTGTGGGATGCAGACCACCAGAAGAGTTTTGACGAGCTGAAACATGCCATCTCTGCGAACGCATGTTTACGCTATTACGACCCAACTGCACCAGTTCACCTTGTCTAGAAGCAGAGACCTGTAGCTTTCGGTTCGAAAACGCTAACAGAGTGTCAATCTCGATATAGCAATATCGAGCGTGAGGTGCTTGCAATCGTGCATGGCATCCAGCGATACCATACTTACCTGTATGGCAAACCGTTTACCGCGATCACGGACCACAAACCGCTGGTGACGATATGCGCAAACTACTACATGCGGCCCCACCAAGACAACAGCGCATGCTACTGAAGATTCAAAGCTACAACTTCACGGTTGAATATCGGCCAGGTGAGCAGATGATCTTGGCAGACACACTCAGTCGCTTGCCTAACCCAATCAACAAGAATGATGTTGATCTAGACGTGAGAGTTGACGGCTTGGCGTTGGAGGCTGATGATCCTCAAAACTTGACAATCGCACTCATCAACTTTCCTACAGCTAAACAGCAGTTATGGAAGGAAGAAACGTTGCGTGACCTTATCCTCAACGGGCTGAGAGAAGTCATATACAGAGGATGGCCGGAAAACGTCAAAGAGCTACCTACGGACCTCAGAGCGTACTGGTCTTTTCGCGATGAGCTAGCCGTGGAAGCAGGTGTCATCTTCAGAGGTCGCCAGATCCTGGTACCACAATCTATGCAGAAAGACATTCTCAATCGGTTGCATTGTGGTCACCAGGGGGTCGAAAAGACTCGACGACTTGCACGTGAGAGCGTATACTGGTTGAAAATCAACAGAGATTGAGAGCACTTGCAAATCATGCGAAAGTTGCCAAGAGAAGCAAGACGCAAACAGACGCGAACCGCTTTTACCACATAATCTGCCAGCCATACCATGGCAACATATCGCGACCGACTTGTTTCAAATCGGTGATCGCCACTACTTGTTTACAGTGGACAGATATAGCAAATACCCGATGGTCGACGAGATGATAGTTCCAATTACCAGCCATGCCGTGGCTACTGCGCAATGTTCGGACGACCTGATCAAATATTGACAGACAATGGCCCACAATATACAGGCCAAGCGTTCAAGAAGTTCGTGGAGACTTGCGGGGTTACACACGTGACGAGCTCCCCACACTATGCTCGAAACAATGGTCTGAAAGCAATGGTCTGAAAAAGTTTAGCAACATGCAACTCGCTCTTCTGAACATCCGTGCGACCCCGGTTGACCATGAACTACCCTCTCCTGCCGAGATGCTCTTGGGCCAACCATTAGCCACCCTGTTGCCAAGTCGCACCGAACCGGGCCTGGAAAAGCATCGCGAGCGCATGCAAGAGCGACAAATCGCAATGAACAAGCAACACGATAAGACGAGCAGAAAGCGTGACCTTCCGCCACCGTACACAGGTCAAGAGGTCAGAATCCTAGATCATCAAAACAAAACGTGGTGTCCTGGAAAAAGTTGTCATCAAATGCGGTGAGCCAAGAAGCTATGTGGCGGAGACGCCAAACGGCACTCGCCTAAGACGTAACCGTGCACATCTTCGTGAGCTCGTGGCAGCCAGGACGAAAACTGTTCGGTTCAGCGATGAGCCAATGTGTACGAAGCAGATCGTTCAGCAACACGCTTCTGAACAACCAGTGACAATCGACGAACCAGAGTCGCAAGCTGAGAGGAAAGAAATCACCAAGGGTGTCACTAGCACTCGTTCGGGACGTCATATCAGAGTCCCAGCACGCTATCAGCAAAATTAATGGGGCATAATAATCCCTTGAGCACGAGGGCGGTCTACCCAATGACTGCTCTAGAGAATGATTAATCTCATTCAAACACATGTTTAAAGCGAACGTTTGTATGAACATGTAACGTTCAGACCTTAGTTACCTATATGTTATTTTAGAATCAATGGACTCATAACAATTTATTTTAAACACGCATAATTATTCATCTTGCACATCAAGTCCGCAATGGCAGCACCTTACAAGTCAGTGTGGCCAAACAGTGTCGCCGCCTGGCGACTAACTCATAGTCGCACCTCCGATTAGGGTGGCTTACACAGCTGTACAATTAAGGTTAGTAGTACACTACATCACGTTTGCAATTAGAGGCAGACCTTTAGCCAGGGACCCGTCAGCCCGTCTTAAAGACGGGCAAATGTCTAACGACGATAGGGTAAGATAAAAATAAAAGAACAGTTTTTCTTTTTACAAGACGAGATTTTTTCTTAATAAAATTGTTTGAAATGTTGTGATTTGATAAATGTTGTCGGCGGCAGAATAGCGAATACCGCCGATCTATAAGACTATATATTTTTAACCTTGACATTGTTCGAAAATAATTATTCTGTGGCTGATCTCTATTTATTGTAATAGTGCACGTCATTGGTTGGGAAAGGCGTTTCTGTGGTCTTTCCCAGTGCATACCCATTGGCGCTCTCTTTTGTAGAAACAATATTGTGCTATGACCCGGATGTCGTGGCGCGAGTTCAAAATGGCAATTGCCAAGCCAGAGTGAGTAAAAAGAAATGATATGTCAACGTTACTGTTCACGACAACCTATGCTTCCTAAACGTGAATACAAGCAGCGTTCCTGTGATTGTCCCTGAACCGATTGCTCTACACATAATCGTCGTGTAGGCCCTACTATCAGCAGCAGTTTCCCGGTTGCTGAAATAACACTCAAACGGCAGGCAAGCCACGAACGATTAGGCTGTACTCTGTCTAGTAAATTCATATTGTTTTCGTCCAATAGACAAAACTGTCAAATAAGTAATGTTTCAATGTATTAGGCCCTACTCTAAGAACAAATTGTGTTACTGAGTGGTATAGCTTCTATTTTTATTTGTTGTATTGCTTTACCTTTAGTGTCAAGCATTTGTAATTCTAATAATATTTTTTCATATTAGACCTATTTGCATTCATGTACTTAAAGTCTGAAGATGGTTCAAACATTACATGCTGATATATTTAAAATAAAGTTTCAAGTTACTTGTTCAAGAACCTTCATGTGTTGGCCCTTCTTCTGTTATTGTTACTGTGCAGGTGACAATACCAACTCACTGCACAGGACAGCTAGTAAGTCTCGATTGGGCCAATAATGGCTAAACCGGACTTGGCCTCCCATTGAAAAAAACCTAATTCGGCCAATAATGGCTGTCATTTGACATTTGCTCAAATTACATTGGCTTATCAGTGACAAAAATAATTTGGGCCAATAATGGCTGTCTTCCACGGAAGCCGTCCGCGTGTTTAAGGTTACACCTTTTAGAATGTTCAACACTGACAACATTTTATTTCTGGCTAAGGGCCTGATAAGAGGCACAACTATGCAATCGGATCCTTGCGCATACTTCCCTTCTAATATTTTTCAGAAGTTTGGCTGTATTGGACAACTCATAAAGTAATTGCAGCATAGAGTTAGTAGACAGAACATTGTATAACATATATTATGACAAGAATTACTGTTCTGCTTCCGCAGCCTACACTCCCCTCCTTATGTATTTTGCATTAAACGGTATACAAAAATGTACATTGAATTTGTGCCTAGTAGACAAAATGGGAGCGGCCAGAATAATATATCCATTATGGTCATGCTACAAATGTCTCGTACAGTGTTTGCCATGGTGTGTTGTCCTGTACAATTATATGGTGGTACACACGAGAACAACTTTTTGTGTATCTATTCCTACACGCTTACATTCGGTATACAAATTGTATTGCATTGTGTGTTAACATTGCTGGATATCATCGTATAGCAACACCATATAAGGGCAGTTGCAGATTATTTGCAGATTAACCTCGTCAGTGTACAGGTGTATACAAGTTTGTGCTTCTGGTCGAACAGAATATAACCATACTGACCAATGTCCGACATCCACAAATCGTTCAGCCATCATCCACTGGTTGTGACCAGTCATCAAGGCAGCAGGAGACGCGTGCGAGGTCACCACACTCAAGGAGTCAGACCACAGTTAAGAATTGCATTGGTGCCCATGTTAACGTTTTGTCTGATTATAAGAAAACGTGACCACTAAAAATTCTGAAACTTTTTCACAGCAACTGCCATCATCTCATTGACATGCTGACCAAGTTTTATCAAAATCACATACCTCCAGCTCTTTTAAAACGCCCCGACGTGCGATGCCCATCAATTTTAACAAAAATAGCCATGTATTCATGCGCCCACGTGGCCCATAGCAGAAAAATTCCCATAAATCCCTCCGCCTGTTAAACTCTCAAAAAAATGCGCCATTTGACAGCCAATAGCTTCTACAAACAAACCTGTGAATATGCCTGCTCAATTGCACTGATGTCACATCATATGAATTCTTTAAATTCACATATCGCAATTTAATACGCCCTACATTCGTGTGAAACACTAAACAGGAAGGTCAACTGTGGTCTTACCTCTCAAGTTTCTTGCCCTGCCGCCAGTGTTCAGGGTTCAGCCTACGGTTACATAAACACTTGCTCGTATCGGTATTACTATGGATGTAATATTCCGAACGATGTTAACGTCCAGGGTGTGACCCATTCTGTGCGTGGCATCTGTAACGAGTTGCGTCATTCCACCGTCGGCGAGTGTCTCGTAAAAACGCCTGACGTCCGGTTATGTTGGGATGGCCAGGTGGAAGTTTAAATCACCAGAAATAATAATATCATGCGTATCCAGCATTATAACGTTTAAATTAGCGGACCACTGATCGAAGAAAACGTTGTTGGTGAAATCGTTTCGCTTCGATGGCGGAGGACGACACACGACACACAACGTGATACCACGTATTCAAAATGACAGTAACTTCCGCGAGTTGACGTCGTCTTCAATGTAAGGCCTGACTTGTACAACACCGCCACTCCACCGCCGCGCTTTCCACCAGGTCGTGACACGACATGGAATCCATGTCCACGCGGAACTAGCGCGCTTATTACGCGATCGTCGATGACGCTATCGAGCCACTTCTCTGTCAGGGCCAAAATGTCAATGTCCCGCGAAATCATGACATCAGCGACAAAGAGCACTTTATTTTTAACTGACCGTACATTGATACAACGCTCGTGCAGTTGTATGCTCCGTGGACGGCCGATCTCTGCAGTTTGTAGCTTCACAAGTTTTGCCGTAGCTGATTGTGCTTAGTCAGTGCGCAGAGAGAAGTGTCAATGTCGACGGAATGGAGGTTTTGTACACAGATCCCAGTTCTTTTTAGCAGAACGCCGGTAGTAGCCGCCGGGGGGAGGCGACGGTTAAGCAGTACATAGATCGATCTCTGTTTTAACCTGCTGGCCCTGACGCTTGAAATGTTTGAAAGGAGGTCACATACAAACATCATTGACCAGTCCATGGTAGCGCCACTTGCCAATAACACTCCCGATTTTAACCAATTCATTCCTGTTGTACGTAATCATTCCAAGAAGAATGACAGCTATTTCTAGCCGTGCCGGGCTGACTGTAGCAGCAATGACAATTCAACTAGTGTCCATGGCGAAGTAGCATTCTCTCTCACTACATAGTTTCGCCTGGAAAGTAAACTGACGTCGCCTCCATCTGATTGTCTCTGCGGTATTTTGTGTCCACGTAGCCTGCCCAAGCATCAACTGTGAATACAAAGTGCATTACATATCAGAGTGACACAAGAAAGTACTAACACTTATTATTTCCATTGTCGTCCATAAAACAAATTTCAGACTGACGTGGCACTGATACAAATAGATGTTGACTAGAATTGGTCGGGAAAGGAAGGAGTTGTCGAGGAAGAATGAGTCACGTAGGAAGGTGGATATTGGTGGGACTGCAGGGTGTGGGGAAGGAAGGACTGAAATAGGCGGGATTTATGGCAACTATAGGGTTGAACAGTTTATGGAAGGATATACCTATTGATATAGGCATGACCGGTCATACATACATACATACATGCAAGCAGGCATGCATGCAGGAGTGTAGGCGTGCGTGCGTTGGTGCGAGCGTGTGTGCGTGCGTGCGTGTGGGCAGGTACCACTTTACACTTTGCAACTTGTTGAAGTTGACATCATGTAGCAATATAATAGGTTGTAATCGCACATAATTGTAGGTATTTAGTCGTCGGCATGTCTGTTTTCTGCGTATTTCGACGGGTGTGTTTACAAACTGTGGACACATGATTCCGCGTGTACTTGATCGTCACGACTGACTCCACATGACTGAACACAGATAGAAGCTCCGTCCCTGTGTAGAAGGCGCACATTTGGGGGTTATCAAATAGATGTCATCACGCGGTACACAGTTGCTTTTCCTGTGATAATTAAATGTTCTCGCTTTCTGTAGTGGAGGGGTCTTTAAGCGATTACGTGACGTTCGATGGGATCCCGGGAGGCGTTGTAAGACGTTATGAAAGGTGAAGGGGATTTGGTTGAACCAACCGATCATTTATTTATAAGAGAAGCATATACAAAGTAAATGTGTATGGCCTACTTGATGTCATTTATAGCACATTAAGTTATATCATACTGCGTTATGGTGTGTGAGAACACAGGTATATTTGATGCGTCTAGGGATGTAGTGGAATGAGCAAGATTATTCAAACTCGGGTTCTTTCGATCGAGGCTCCGATGTTCTAACCACTGCGCCACCTCGCACCACGACATACCATATTGACTTATTATTGAACATAGCGCAATATACAATACCCATCAACCTTATGATTAAAATCATATTAACACTGAATGTTCACGTACATATATGAGCGCATTATCAGTTCAATATTACACATATAATTATATAATAGAGACATGTAGTGTCACGACATAATAGGGACATGTAGTGTCACGACATAATACGACATCATAAGACAAACGTAAGAACGGGTAGACTGTGTGTAACAGGTGGGACCGGACAGTTTACACACGGTACACTATAGAGACATCATAGTTAATACAAACGTATGATTGTGCGTGCGTTCGTGCGTGTCTCGTATCTAATTCAGGTGGATATATTCACACTGCCAAAAGTCTACCAGTCACCACGACCCTCCAAATGTGTGGAAATCGAAGTAATAGTGGGGGTCGTTGTATTCCTGCAGACAGGACATGTTCACTTGTGACAACTGGTCGGGCCATATTTGGGGATGTACTAACTTACAAAACATTGCTGTTGCCGTGTTTCCTGACACTTTGCTCTTATTTTTACTCCATTTAGCACAATGCTTGGCCTATATGAATACTCTAGACCTGCCTCACATAATTGTTCCCATCTAATCATATTAAGTTGTTTTGTTTTGTTATTGTGACATGCACTGGCATTACACTTGGTCATTACTCTTGGTCATTATGAGCCATTTGGCATATCAGTGTGTGGGCAGGTATTATATTGACTTCCTGACCAAGACACTACACCTCCCTGTTAGGTCGCGAGAACCTATTTTGGCATAGCAAATACATATTAAGATAACACTGCAGCCCGTTAGCCCCACTACAATGGGGTTTTGTTGTTGCGACACCCTCTGGCATTACTTCGATCTTGTCATTTGGTACAATTTAGCATCTCCCCGTGGATACAGGCATTAATGTCCTGGTCAAAACACTATCCAAACCTATTTGTCATATAACACAGCGTACACTGCCCACCCCTATCTCCCAAATAGCATAGCGTATACTAATCGCCCCTATCTCCCATGAAACATAGCGTACACTACCGCCCCTATCTCCCATATAACATAGCGTACACTACCCGCCCCATCTCCCATATAACATAGGGTACACTACCTGCCCTATCTACCATAAAACATAGCGTACACTACCCGCACATATCTCCCATATAACATAGCGTACACTATCCACCCCATCTCCCATGTAACATAGCGTACACTATTCGTCCCTATCTCCCATATAACATAGCGTACACTACCCGCCCCTATCTCCCATATAACATAGGGTACACTACCCACCCCTATCTCCCATATAACATAGCGTACACAACCCGCCCCTGTCTCTCACATAACATAGCGTACACTACCCACCCCTATCTCCCATATAACATAGCGTACAGTACCCGCCCCATCTCCCATATAACATAGCGTACAGTACCCGCCCCACCTCCAATATAACATAGCGTACATTACCCAACCCTGTATCCCATATAACATAGCGTACACTACCCAACGTAGATTAAACTACGTTGCAAATGTCACTTAGTTGCATAATCTGCTTTTGAAAACCATGCAACGAACTATTTACTTACAGACGCCAGCTTTGGCTATACATGACGTGACCTTCTAAAGCTCGAGCTGCGCGTTGCGTCCTGGTCTGGTTGGGTCAAATATAGTTTAAATATATAAATATTCGTTTGATTGTAAAAAAAAATAACGATACCAGGCATGCTGTGCAAGATATGTGGATATACTAGTAGATGAATATATAATAATTAAAGCGAATTTATCGAAATTTTATTTATTTATTAAGCACAATTGTCAAGTATTATAACTATTAAACTAGAGGATTGGTCTAACAAAGAGCACAGTTTTTCCGCTCAGAAACATAACCATTATTATAATAGTTTTTTTCAGCGGGATAAAGGGAACGCTTTGCATGTAGTGCCACCTAGTTGATAATCATCGAATCAACGAACAATTCATGCGTAAAATGATGGCCACAACGCGCGTAGCGGAAAGGTCAGGAATCAGAAAACCTCTCAAATTAGTGAAAGAACAAGACCTATGCAGTATGTCATCACATTTCAGTCAAACGCGAGGTACATACCTGACATATATATTATATGTAGATTTGTTTCATGGCACTCACGCTTGTCGTTTCACGTGTTTGATCGAGCGATAATAGGTGAATTATATACCGAGTTGTCTAACGTCTTCGTGCACGTAGACCTAGTTAGTAATTGTCCGCCTACCGGTAGTGCCGTGGTTCGCGATGATGTACTGGTAATGCATATTATCAAAAAGAATTAACCTAAAACATTTACGTTTAAAGAATATGTACTGGTTGGAGTCAAATCCGAGCTTAATATTATTGATAATTATGCATTTTCACAAAAAATCTGAAGAAACCTTTGCTTTGGCTTTGCACCAGCCTCCGGCTCCGCTGGCGCTGTTATCACGGTAATAATAATAATGCATTCCGCAGCATGATTTGGACCGCAAAATTCTTACAGAATAGTACAAAATTAATGTATTGGATAATGTTTCGGCAGTTTACCCAGTTTATTGTACACGTTTTAGCCGCTAGGGACTTGACCTCGTTAGTGACACGCCTCAGTGACCACGCGTCATTATTCGCCAGTCGCCGTATCGCCTGCTCGCCTGTGCGCCTGTTCGCCGTATCACGTATTCTAATTTAGCCACTGTTTCACGCACTAAATGTGAGTATAGAACTGTAGATTATTGACTTATAGTACACATAGTTGTATTTGTCGTAGTAATTAGAATGTATACATAGCTTAGTAATAGATTCGTTTGTTTCATAGCATCTATCGTATTACGTACATCTAGCGAAAGTCGGCCCGCTAGCAGCACAGCTCTAAGCTTATTGTCCACGCCGCTACACGTGTTTCTGTAGGTCATGTGCGCCTATCGCTGTTAGGCTACGTTCTATGTGCTATCCGCCTATATACAGTGCAGTATAATTGTGTTATTTCTAAAGTATAGTACTATTGTAGTTTTGATAGTTAGTCTAGTATGATGCGTAATTAGGCTTAGGCTTACTGTTAGCTTTATTTAATACACTTCGCCCTAACAAGTTAACTTATTGTTCTTATTATTCTTTGCAGTTCGACAGATGTATTTTGTTGCGGGTTATCGCCAATAAAACCTGTACGGAAACGAAACAGTGTGCATCGCCGAAATAGTCGAAATTTATGTAGCCTACTGAAAGTACACTACGCCATGGAAGAAGTAGTTCGGGCCTACGAAGTCCTAAAGAAGACGCGCACGATCAAAAAGGGTCTGCTGACGAGGTGCGTCAACAGACTGCGCGCAGTTGTCGGCCAAGGAGCTGACGTACAGGCCGACACTGTAGATGATGCTCGACGCCGCGCACGACTCTTGCTTGAAGAACTCAATAACATCAACGTGCAGATGGAGACCGTCTTGCTGGAGAATGACATCGCAAGAGAAGACGACGAAGAAGGCGTCTCACGTCCAACGGCTCGCTTCGTCGATGTTGAGAGTAACGTTGAAGAAGTCACCGCTAGAGAAATAGAGATCGACAAGCTGCAGACAGGGTGGACGCACGATACGCAACTCGCCGACGCCAACGCCAACGCCGACGTTCTCGCCAAGACGCTCGAAGCACTGAGCATCATCACCGACAAGCTAGTCACCCCGAGAGAAAGCGCATCAATCCGCACGACAGGAATGCATCCGCCAAGATGGGATGGCCAAAACAAGAATTTCTACTCGTGGCGATTGCAGCTAGAACAATACTTCAACTCCGCTGGTATCAGCAAGGAGGCAGACAAGCTGATGTACATACTGCACGCCTCAGTTCTGCCGTCTCGAGTGACCGCCTCTATCGACAGCTGCACTGCTATGAGCGGCCCTAACGGAGTATGGTGCAGGCTAGAAGAGAAGATACCGAAGGCAGCTGTAGTCCAAGAAATCATCGCTGACATGGACGGCATTCGACCGATCAGACAGAATGCAGCATCAGAGATGAGAGCCGTATTGGATCGATTGACCGACTTTGCGCGACGAATCACGGAAATCGGCAATGAGAGCGAACTCGACTCGCCCACAGTGGTACGCATCGTAAGCAGCAAGCTGGAGCCAGAACTTTACTATGAGTGTGAACGCTGGATGCGACAGAACCACCCCGCAGAACAACTCTCCGTCAACAGAATCGTCGAATTTCTACGAGCAGAAACAGAGGCGCGTGAACGATTGATGCCAGCCAAATCGACCAGGACTGAGAAGAAATCGTCACTCCATCACGTCAACGGAACCGGAACGTCATTTACCGATCCGTGTATCTTGGGCTGCGGAGTTCACCACAAGTTTATCGACTGCCAGGCGTTTCAAGCGATGCAACCTGCACAACGCCGCGATGTCATCAGAACCGACGGACGCTGCTTCAGCTGTTACGGTCGTCACCGAAGTAGCGACTGTACACGGCCGAAGCGATGCATCGAATGCGGTGATCGACATCACAGACTACTCAACTGTCAACCGAATCGCCAGTTGTCAGCGCCAACGTCAACGACACGTCGTGCCTCGCCACCTACGTCACAGATGAACCCTGCATCCGCCAGTTTTACGCCACAGCAAGGCGCCGCAACGTCAACGCCAACCTTCCTTGGTCACCTGCACGGGAATCAAGGCCGGTTCTCGCCGACAACCTACGTGGAGGTTCGTGACTCGACTGGAGCGTGGCACAAGATAGTCGCTTTTCTCGACACCGGAAGCGACACCACCCTCGTGAGACATTCACTGGCAAAGCGACTTGGCACCACCGGCGATGATCAAGTCTTCCGTTACGGTGTGGCAGGGGGCGGAGTCAGATCTGAGAAGAGTGCGAGATACGTGCTTCGCGTGCGACCGGTGCAAAGAGACGCGAGCATCGCCTACGACATCAACGCCATGGGAATCAAGGTGCCAGCACACGACGCGCCCGCGATCGACAGCAGCCTGTTTCAACAGTACGAGTACCTTCAACCGGCGCGAGATTGCGTTCCATTGGCGAAAGAGAAAATTGACCTGCTGGTAGGATACGACCAGGCCTACCTGATCTCAACACTTCACACGATCTCCTCACCTACGAACGAAGCGCAACTACCGAGTGCAGCCTGCACACGGTTGGGCTGGGTGCTCTATGGTGGTCAGATACAGCCCCCAAGAGCCGTCGCTAGATCTGCAGTTCACCACGCGCAGCGACTCATCGAAGATGACATCAAGAAGCTGTTCTACTCCGACGTAGCGGGGGTCAAGCCGACGACCGCCTGCATCTGCAGTGACAAGGAACTAGCTGAATCGAAGTTTTTACTACACGCCAAGACAACTACTTCCATCACAAAGGAAGGAAGAATCAAAGTCTTCATGCCTTGGCGTGATGGATACCCTGAGGCTCTCCCTTTCAACAAGGAGAAGACAGTTGCCAGAATGTATCAACAAGAGAACTCCTTGAGACGAAATGGTCGTCTTGAAGCATACAACGCCGAAATCAGAAATCTCATCACGCAGGGATTTGTACGTCCACTCACGATTGAAGAGACTCACGACGGGCGTGGTTGGTATCTGGAGCATCACGCCGTCTATCGAGAAGACAAGTCCACCACGAAGACCCGCATCGTCTGGAACGCCGCCGCACTGTTCAAGGGCGTTTCACTCAACGACGGCTTTCACAAAGGCCCCGACCTGCTCAACTCACTCATCTCATGTCTTCTCGCTTGGCGTCGCGATCGAGTCGCACTCGTGGGAGACGTGAAGAAGATGTTTAACCAGATCGAAGTTGCCGAACCGGACCAGATCTTTCACCGGTTCGTTTGGCGATTTGGAGATGAGTGCTCACCGCCAATCGCATTCCAGTGGATACGTCTACCGTTCGGGGAACGACCCGCACCGGACATCGCCATCAACTCCGTCAGAATCCTTGCTGAAATCGGTCGTCAATCGGAACCGATTGGAAGCTACATCGTCGACAACGAGATGTACATGGATGACATCAGCCACTCAACCGCCACTGCAGAAGATGCCATCAGAGCAAGAGACGAAGTCGATGCTGTCCTCGCCAGAGGGAAGTTTGACATCAAGACGTGGCATTCGAATCATGCAGCAGTAGATGACAACCCCGATGAGCCGACAATCGACGTCTTAGGTCATCATTGGGACAAATCACTCGACCTGTTTTCACTGAAGGCCAAAGATGTTGAAATGGAATCTGACCCGGTAACGAAGCGAACGATACTGAGTCTCGTCGCGAAGATATGGGATCCTCTGGGCATGCTGTCGCCTGTCTCGTTAGCATTCCGCATCGACCTACAAGACTTGTGGCGCCGTGGTGTGTCTTGGGATGAACCACTCGACGACGACGACAAGCAGCGATGGAACACACACGTGATTCAGATGCAAGAGTTAGTGAAGTTTCAAGTGCCTCGTTGTGTGAAGCCAAACGATAGCGTCGGCAAGCCGCAACTACACTGTTTCAGCGACGGAGGTGCGAATGCCTACGGTGCTGTTCTATGGCTACGTTGGCCACTCAGCAACGGCGCCACGACGACGACATTCGTCATGGCGAAAGCACTCGTCGCTCCTCTGAAGAAGAAGTCGATTCCACGGTTGGAGTTGATGGCCGCCGTCATCATGTCTCGACTCGCAAAGTTCATCGAAGACGTCATGGGCGGATTCGACTCTATACTCTTCTGGGTCGATTCGCAAACCGTCCTGAAGTGGGTTCGCTCTGCCTCCGCCAACTTCAAACCGTTCGTGTCTGCCCGTATTCAAGAGATACAGGACACACACCCGCGCTTCATGGACGAGTTTCGCTACGTCCCGTCCAACATGAACGCCGCCGACGCGCTCACGAAGCCTCTCTCAGTACGTGAACTCCAGTACTGGCATGAGGGACCGCTCTTCTTACGTCAACATGAAGACACGTGGCCGCAAGAGTCTACATGCGAACAAGACTCTGAGATTGAAGCCGCCACACGAATCGAAGGTCGCAACGAGAAAGCTCGCACGCCACGTCACCGCCGTATACATCATGTTCGCGCCAATGATGTATGCATCGCCGACATGACCATTGCAGATCGACTCGTCGCTCAAGTCAGCGAATGGGACCGCCTTACCCGCCACGTTGCGCGCTGGAGACGAATACTGCAACCGAGAGTTAACCTCGCCGATACCAGAACGATTGGAGCAGAAGAACTGAAGGACGCACAGCAAGCGCTTTTCTTCCTCTGCCAGTCGGAGTTCCGAGAAGACTTGGCCGCGTGTCGCTCAACATTCGCCAGCATAGCTCCAGTGCTCGACGCCAAGGGCATTGTCCGCGCCGAGGGACGCATCGGACAGTTGCCTCTGCATCTTGATGTGTGCCACCCGATCATCCTACCAGGAAACAGTCCACTCGTCGAACTCTACGCTCGCCGAAAACACATACGATATCTACACCAGGGGTACCGAGTGGTGCTCGCAAACATCGCCAAGGAAGGAATCCACATCGGCAATGGGAAAGAACTGCTGAAGTCTGTGGCGAGTAAATGTCTGTACTGTCGCACCAGGCGGGAGTCCATGCTACAACAACAGATGGGCATCTTACCTGCCTTCCGAGGAAACCCCTGTACGCCACCGTTCGCCGCTGTGGCCGTTGACTTTTTCGGACCGCTACAGACAAAAGTCAGCAGAAACGTTACGACAGAATCATCTGTGATGATCGTGACGTGTACTACCACACGAGTCGTCCACCTGGAGCTAACCAGCAGCGCATCCACTGAATCATTCCTACTCGCGTGGCGTCGATTTGTCTCACGCCGAGGTGTACACCCGACGACAGTCTTCAGTGATCGAGGCAAGAACTTCCAGGGGGCGCAGCGACCGCTCCGTGATGCGATCGACTCGTGGGACGTTTCGCGTCTCAAGCGAGAACTCGCTGCCGAACGAACACACTTCGAGTGGCAGTTCAACGTGCCGAAGGCGAGCCACATGAACGGTGTCGTCGTGTCCCTCATACGTAGCTGCCGCCGAGGACTCGATGCTGCCGTCAACTACCTCAAGCGCCGATTCACCTTCGAGGAATGGCAGACCTTCCTCTCGGAGGTGATGTACGTCATCAACTCGAGACCGCTGTTTCCCGACGGACCTGATCCTGTCGGGTCACCTGCGGTCACCGGCAACGACATTCTTCACCCCTTCGACCAGCCAACGGTGCCGCAGCCCGTTGTCGAGGACCGTCCACATCCGCGAGACGTTGTGAAAGCTCTGCATCAGCGTGTCCAGTTGTTCTGGGAGACGTGGCTGAGATACATGCCGCCGCATCTCATCGCTCGCTCGAAGTGGTTTCACTCGCGGCAGAACCTGCAAGTCGGCGACTTGGTGCTTCTACTGGAGCCCGGGATGAAGGGCGCGGCCGCCCCACGCGCTCTGTGGGAACGTGCCGTCGTCACAGCTGTCCAGCCCGGTGATGATGGCCTAGTACGGAAGGCTACCGTGCGAACAGCCAACGCAAGGCTCTATGATCGGCCTATTCACAAGATGTGCCTGATCGCCACCGACGACGAATTGAGCAACGGCTTACGAAGAAAATGAACGTTATCATATTGCAAACTGCTCTGTTTACCGCTAATGTTTTATATTTTCCTTTTTTTTTTCCAATTAGCTAGGCGGGAGTGTTTCGGCAGTTTACCCAGTTTATTGTACACGTTTTAGCCGCTAGGGACTTGACCTCGTTAGTGACACGCCTCAGTGACCACGCGTCATTATTCGCCAGTCGCCGTATCGCCTGCTCGCCTGTGCGCCTGTTCGCCGTATCACGTATTCTAATTTAGCCACTGTTTCACGCACTAAATGTGAGTATAGAACTGTAGATTATTGACTTATAGTACACATAGTTGTATTTGTCGTAGTAATTAGAATGTATACATAGCTTAGTAATAGATTCGTTTGTTTCATAGCATCTATCGTATTACGTACATCTAGCGAAAGTCGGCCCGCTAGCAGCACAGCTCTAAGCTTATTGTCCACGCCGCTACACGTGTTTCTGTAGGTCATGTGCGCCTATCGCTGTTAGGCTACGTTCTATGTGCTATCCGCCTATATACAGTGCAGTATAATTGTGTTATTTCTAAAGTATAGTACTATTGTAGTTTTGATAGTTAGTCTAGTATGATGCGTAATTAGGCTTAGGCTTACTGTTAGCTTTATTTAATACACTTCGCCCTAACAAGTTAACTTATTGTTCTTATTATTCTTTGCAGTTCGACAGATGTATTTTGTTGCGGGTTATCGCCAATAAAACCTGTACGGAAACGAAACAGTGTGCATCGCCGAAATAGATAATCAAAAACATAGTCATAGATTCACAACTGTAAAATAAGTGGTCTGGACCCGGGGGGGGGTACTGCCATACCAAAACGGTGGGGGTGTGCCACCAGAGGCAGAGCCCCATGGAGCACATGGAGAGAGAGAGAGAAATCAAAAAATTTAGGGTCACCAACATAGAATTATTGAACAATTTATGTAATATCTACAAGTGTAAGGTAAGCCCGGGCAGAACATTTTCATTGGGAAATTTCCTCTTCGATGAAAGAGAGAATTATCAGATTTAATTGGGGCACAAAGAGAGAAAATTTACATTTTTTCTTCAGACAGAGAGAAAAAAATGGCAAAAAACAGGGGCATTTGCACGGCACATACATGTATACCTCAGTATAGGGAGTACCCCCCCCCGGGGGTCTGGAAGTCTGTTCCAATATGAGATCCCGTTCAAATCTGGTGACTTGTGAGTAGTGAAAACAGCAATAAATATATTAATTTAGCAACTATTTGTGCATAATCTTTTGAATCAGAACCACAGTTAGTTGGCATCGTATTAAGTAATACCCAACCACCCAGCCCAGTCAACCCATCGATTTTTGTAACAGTCCCACTCCTAGTATGCAATCACCGTTATTTATATGTGTAGCAATTTTATTGACTAGTTGCACAAGAGCCATATATATGTGTGTGTGCGTGCGTGCATGTGTGCGTGTGTGCCTGTGTGTATGCATGCATCAATATTTTACATGATAAATGTCTATTATCCAAGCCTTACATTTTGCCCTGCCTGTAGAAAGCTCATACCCACCAGTCTTTTGTGACATCAGTTACATAACAACAACTGTGACTATGTAAACAGTCTGCTGACTCAGTACCAGAAGTCCACCAGAGGACCAGCTCCCCCACCTTCAGTTACATAACACCAACTGAGACTATGTAAACATCCTGCTGACTCAGTACCAGAAGTCCACCAGAGGACCAGCTCCCCCACCTTCAGTTACATAACAACAACTGAGACTATGTAAACATCCTGCTGACTCAGTACCAGAAGTCCACCTGATGACCAGCTCCCCCACCTTCAGTTACATAACAACAACTGTGACTATGTAAACATCCTGCTGACTCAGTACCAGAAGTCCACCTGACGACCAGCTCCCCCACCTTCAGTTACATAACACCAACTGTGACTATGTAAACATCCTGCTGACTCAGTACCAGAAGTCCACCAGAGGACCAGCTCCCCCACCTTCAGTTACATAACACCAACTGTGACTATATAAACAGTCTGCTGACTCAGTACCAGAAGTCCACCAGAGGACCAGCTTCCCCACCTTCAGTTACATAACACCAACTGTGACTATATAAACAGTCTGCTGACTCAGTACCAGAAGTCCACCAGAGGACCAGCTCCCCCACCTTCAGTTACATAACACCAACTGTGACTATGTAAACAGTCTGCTGGCTCAGTACCAGAAGTCCACCTGACGACCAGCTCCCCCACCTTCAGTTACATAACAACAACTGAGACTATGTAAACAGTCTGCTGACTCAGTACCAGAAGTCCACCAGAGGACCAGCTCCCCCACCTTCAGTTACATAACACCAACTGTGACTATGTAAACATCCTGCTGACTCAGTACCAGAAGTCCACCTGACGACCAGCTCCCCCACCTTCAGTTACATAACAACAACTGTGACTATGTAAACATCCTGCTGACTCAGTACCAGAAGTCCACCAGAAGACCAGCTCCCCCACCTTCAGTTACATAACACCAGCTGTGACTATGTAAACATCCTGCTGACTCAGTACCAGAAGTCCACCAGAGGACCAGCTCCCCCACCTTCAGTTACTTGCTTAATCCGCCATCTTTGAAAGTCTCCCATTGCAGCATGACTGGACACTCCAATAAATGTGTAACATGCTCTGAGTAATGATTGTTACAGGGGCATGATATAATAGATGTGTAACATGCTCTGAGTAATGATTGTTACAGGGGCATGATATAATTCGAACACTCTTTTCCGTCCTGTAAAAGAGTCCTTCAGTTGGCCAATGACAATCATCCTACATTCCCTTTCAACAGAGTCACTGGTGTTCAAACAAAGACTATTTTCTTTTCCAGCTACGTTAAATTGATCAGAAATGCCTTTGTGGAAACTCAAGCACAAGCTAAGCCCCTGTCACATGACCTGTCCGATTCACCCCACACCGGGACACGTGATCTTGTCGTCACACTGATCGAGGTAAATGCTGAAAAATACAGTCTTAGTAGTCAAATCAAAATCACTCTATTTTTTCTTCAATTCAATTAAAATATTAATAAAAGATATTTATTCATGTGTATATATATAATGGCACGTTTGTCATCCGCATTTTCATACCATAGTCGAATTTACATATAGGTCCTACATAATAATTAGCTAAATTTACATATAGGTCCTACATACATGAAACTACCGTGACACATTGCACACATTCTATATTCTATATCACAAAACAAATCCGGGCCAGTTATGTTTATGGTGGGCCAGTAACTTTTGTGGGGGGTCAGCAACTTGTGGCAGGCCAGTAACTTTTGTTGGGACCAGTAACTTTTCAAATGTTACAAAAGCTTAATGTCAAGGCATGACTTGTGAAGTTCAACACAAATGATTTGTGGGTCCTCTGTGCATGTGCCCTTAAGCAACATTTCATCTTGTCATGACTTTTAAGGGGTGGTTACAAAAAGTCTCAATTGTTGGATGGTTTCATGTTTGATTGTCACCAAGTTTTTGTAAAAAAAATCCCTGCAGTAATTTATATTTCATAGTACGTTCATTCATTTTTATCTTATTTTTATTTGTCTAGACACTCTGACACTAACGTGGTAGTGCACAACTACAACTTTTGTACTACAGATGGTTCTCATCAAAGGCCCTCCAGGGTTTCTACAGAATCTCTACAGTTACATCATCATAATTTTTTTTTTCATTATGCAGTTGTAATAACCAACGTGCCTGTGTATGACTGTATGTGACTGAAATAAGGTTCTGTCTCACTTGTTATTATTGCAAAAAATCAAACCTATCTAGTATCCACTTGGACACGCTGGCTCTAGTATCCACTTGGACATGCTGGCTCTAGTATCCACTTGGACATGCTGGCTCTAGTATCCATTTGGACACAATGGCTCTAGTGTCCACTTGGACACGCTGGCTCTAGTATCCACTTGGATACGCTGGCTCTAGTATCCACATGGACACGCTGGCTCTAGTATCCACTTGGACACTCTGGCTCTAGTGTCCACTTGGACATGCTGGCTCTAGTGTCCACTCGGACACGCTGGCTCTAGTGTCCACTTGGACATGCTGGCTCTAGTGTCCACTTGGACATGCTGGCTCTAGTGTCCACTTGGACATGCTGACTCTAGTATTCACTTGGACACTCTGGCTCTAGTGTCCACTTGGACATGCTGGCTCTAGTGTCCACTTGGACGCTCTGGCTCTAGTGTCCACTTGGACATGCTGGCTCTAGTATTCACTTGGACACTCTGGCTCTAGTGTCCACTTGGACATGCTGGCTCTAGTGTCCACTTGGACATACTGGCTCTAGTATTCACTTGGACACACTCTAGTGTACTAAGACAAGGCAAATGAATGTGTGAGGAGGTTGGTCTAGTGGTTAGAACGCAGAACTGTTGATTGAGAGAATGGTGGTTTGTTTATTATCTATGTATGTGTGATGAGGGAGGTCTAGTGGTTAGAACACAGAACTGTTGATTGAGAGAATGGTGGTTTGTTTATTATCTATGTATGTGTGAGAAAGGAGGTCTAGTGGTTAGAACACAGAACTGTTGATTGAGAGAATGGTGGTTTGTTTATTATCTATGTATGTGTGAGGAGGTTGGTCTAGTGGTTAGAACACAGAACTGTTGATTGAGAGAATGGTGGTTTGATTCCACTTGCTGCCATTTCATAGCTTTAGCAATTTCGTTCACGTCACTTTACCTGTGTCTTTCGGATCAGACACTAAAACTCTTAATAAGGAAGGAAAACTTAAAGTTAACCACTCCAATGTTAGCCCCAGACAGGGCTGGTTGGGGGGGGTGAATGTCATGTCATAAATGTACAGTTTCTGAAAATAAACTCTCTGTCATTGCAACAGCTGTTGGGCGACCCAATGGCCCAGGTGTGCAGTGGAGCGTCCGTTGAACTGATCTACCCAAGCCACAGTCTCAGCATGTTCTACACCAGTCAGTGGCGCACCCTGCTGGAGAGGATTGGCAACAATAGACTGATGCATCTACTGGAAAACAGGGCGTTCTTTGTTGCGGTTGCCTCTAGCAACTACCTCTAGGTTGCAGGTAGGTAGTCGCCATTGGCAACAAGACAGTATTTTTACTTGCATGAGGATCATTCCGTGTCAAATCAACCAATTTTCAGGAAATAAAAAAGTTGATGTCTCAGAATGTACTTAAAGCGAAACAAAAGTCATGGTTTTGAGGCTATGCATCTAAAGAATTAATAACCAATTGCAACTAAAATCAAGAGATTCTGGTCAATTCTCCATTAAACTGAGGGCTGACATGTTATCCAGTTTGACTGATAAGTGAAAGGCAGTTCTATGAAATCTGTTAACCTAGACTACCACTGTGACATATTAAGCACAGCGGGTATATACACAACCAACCCATCATCTCAAACAAGTTGCTATGTCAGAAAGAGGACTAGTTTAGTAAACAAAGGCCACAATATATTACATAAGTTTTTTTTTTCTTCCTGATATCAGGTCTTTATTTCAACAACAACACAACACAAAAAATAGCCAAACATAAAATATAAACCACAGTCTTGATGTTGAAAAGGGCACGAAGATGTGTGTCACTTATAACACTTGCCCAATTACCATAAATATAACAAGAGGCAAATAATTACAGTATACAACATGCATAATTACAACTTAACTATTTATATTTCAGTATTTGAGTTTGGATGCAAACAGCATAGCCATATCCTACTTTTAATTAATGCCACACCTCAGGAAATACATTAAAATAGTGTTAAATGTCAACCGATAGTGGACCAGTAGACTGTGTTAAAAATCTGAATCTTAGTTGTGTTGAATCAGCATTTATGACGTAACACAAAAATCTTCTCTTGAAAACAACTGATTGATGCAATCCAGCAAATTGATTTAACACTGTTGTGCATTGTAAGAAGTTTGAGGTTTACAACATGCCACATGTTCACCCACGTTCTAATAACACACTATAACGCCCCTAGGATACTGGTTATAATAACACACTATAACGCCCCTAGGATACTGGTTATAATAACACACTATAACGCCCCTAGGATACTGGTTATAATAACACACTATAACGCCCCTAGGATACTGGTTATAATAACACACTATAACGCCCCTAGGATACTGGTTATAATAACACACTATAACGCCCCTAGGATACTGGTTATAATAACACACTATAACGCCCCTAGGATACTGGTTATAATAACACACTATAACGCCCCTAGGATACTGGTTATAATAACACACTATAACGCCCCTAGGATACTGGTTATAATAACACACTATAACGCCCCTAGGATACTGGTTATAATAACACACTATAACGCCCCTAGGATACTGGTTATAATAACACACTATAACGCCCCTAGGATACTGGTTATAATAACACACTATAACGCCCCTAGGATACTGGTTATAATAACCCACTATAATGCCCCTAGGATACTGGTTATAATAACCCACTATAACGCCCCTAGGATACTGGTTATAATAACACACTATAACGCCCCTAGGATACTGGTTATAATAACACACTATAACGCCCCTAGGATACTGGTTATAATAACACACTATAACACCCCTAGGATACTGGTTCTAATAACACACTATAATGCCCCTAGGATACTGGTTATAATAACACACTATAACACCCCTAGGATACTGGTTCTGATAACACACTATAATGCCCCTAGGATACTGGTTATAATAACACACTATAACACCCCTAGGATACTGGTTCTAATAACACACTATACCGCCCCTAGGACACTGGTTATAATAACACACTATAACACCCCTAGGATACTTTGGAAGACATGGGAAGCAGCAGAGGAGGAGGAAGAGGGAAGGGAGAAGGATGGACTGGGGAATCAACCCAGCCACGGAGGAAGAGGAAGAGAAGACGGCATGGGAAGACTTGCAGGAATGAGTTGGGACAGGCCTACAGGTGAGTGTTGTAATCTGCCCCTAGGATACTTGTTATTGTAGCTTGACTTTGTTCTTAATCCTTATTTCCCTAACATATTAACTCATAGGGCCAGAGGGCTAGCTACACAAAACTGGTGAACCTTAGCGCCCCGCAGGCCTGGGGGTCAGTTACATTGTAATTACAATAGTAATTATTACATTATCTCATAGAGTTGCACAAAGCTGATGAACCTTAGCCCATTGAATAGACCACATTTTGAAGGTTTGGTTCAGTGGGACAAAGTAGTGGTTTTTTTTGGTCTGATTTCACAACATTGTGAAAACTGTTGAATGTTGACTACCCCCTTGGGGGAAAATGGAACAACATTCTGCAATATTTCAGTGGAAAAAGTTACATGTATACTACTGGTTACTGGATAGACATTTGTGTTTACCCTAATGATTGGGGAGTGCCTGGGGAATACAAGTTAGTAAACAAAATATTTTTCTGATGTTTTTGTAATGTTCGCTTGCAGCTATCATCTTGCGATTGATCGCCGAGGAATCTTCTATGTGCGTGACTTGCAAGAAAAGTTTCCAGGAAATCGTAACTATATTTGATGATACGCAAAACCTCATATATATTGTTATTCATTCATTCATTGTGTAATATTTAGCACCAGTTTGTCAACCTTATTCTTGACATTTGAATAGTTATTCAAAGCTTCGTAAGTATAGATATATTTTATTAAATGGACAGGTCATTTACGTATGTATGATATGTTCCACAGAGTTTGTTATTGTGTTTTTAATGGGTGCATATTCTGGTCTATTTACAGATGTACTGTCAAAAGTCAAGGCGGATGATGTGGGAGTCCTGTCTCTGATGGACTATGTCTTTATCAAGACAGACGTTGGTGCGAAGATGACACGAGGCAGCACTGATGACATCACTGTGTCAGGCAGTGACGCTTGTATGTATTGTCATTCTCACAGAGGACAGTAAATAAATGGAACAAAGAAATTATCGATTGTGCAAATGCTAGCAGCTTTAATATATTTAAAAACAGCATTGACAAATATCTCATTAGGTCAGTTTACACATAGAGGAATAAATAGTGGACTAGATAAGTGGCTGCCTTGTCCACTAACCATCTGGCTGCCTTGTCCACTTACCATCTGGCTGTCTTGTCCACTTACCATCTGGGTTCCTTGTCCACTTACCATCTGGCTGCCTTGTCCACTTACCATCTGGGTTCCTTGTCCACTTACCATCTGGCTGCCATGTCCACTTACCATCTGGCTGCCTTGTCCACTTACCATCTGGGTTCCTTGTCCACTTACCATCTGTTTTTTTTTACTTAGTATGGCAATCTTGTTAAATGTGTCATGAATGCTTACCACCTGAATTCTCGATTAATTTCACACATTCAAAAAACCTTGACCAACGTCCTTGACCTTGTTCCTAGGTGCAATAGATGCAAGTGGTGATGTAATGTTGGATGTGAATGTTTGTTGAAGTAGCCGTGTCCTTTTGTTTAGCATTAAATGTTGATTAACATGCTTTAATTATCAGTAATACATAACCAAAATATAGATTTTATTATTACATTTTATTGATGCACATTAATTATCAACTGGCATGAAAAGAATGTAGCATCACAGGAATTTTTCATGCAAGAGAATTAACATGTTGAGAGAGAGATAGGTAGGAAGGTAGTTGATTATGTAACATACCATTGCATGATCTTAAGAAGTCTTCATGGAGAACAGTGCACTAGTGATGTTTCTCTGCTGTATAGATCCAGAGGGCCACCAAGAGTATGGCTTGACAGACGTCTACAAAACACTGTCGCCACATGTCAAACTATATATATATAGATCCAGAGGGCCACCAAGAGTATGACTTGATAGATGTCTACAAAACACAGTCGCCACATGTCAAACTTCTCATCAACAATCACAAGTAAGGAATATGACTTAAAGTTATGACATAAATATCTATATTGTCACTATCATGTTGACCAGTGGGGGAGTCTGGAGTAGGCTTCTTATGCCTTACGATTTATCTCTGACAATCTTACGATGTATAAATGATCTCCCATCATCATATTATGAGTGTATCTAAATTGTAGACTTTTTAGTATTACATTATGTTCGTATATGTAATATCTAAATTTCTAATTGCATTTTAATC
Source organism: Lamellibrachia columna (assembly GCA_963662155.1). Classification (NCBI taxonomy): domain Eukaryota; kingdom Metazoa; phylum Annelida; class Polychaeta; order Sabellida; family Siboglinidae; genus Lamellibrachia; species Lamellibrachia columna. The sequence continues at coordinate 10,674,119 of OY759261.1, forward strand.
TGTGATAACCCAACTCTGAATAAGCACCTCTGTTATCCAGTACTCAGACGCTGACATTATTTATTCACTGACTTTGTCTGCCCATTTGTCATGTGTCTACCTGTCATCCTGTCTGTCTGTCATTTCAGGCAGTTTAGGTATCGTCAGTTGCTGCGGAAGTTCGCTCCACTCTAACAGTCACAGCTGCAGCCGCTGGTTGCCATGACAACAGCTGATTCACTGGTTGCTGAGACTCTGGCATCAGTTCCACAAGTGACAAGTGGGAATTATTTTATGACCTTACAGCTCATTCTTATCAGACCAGTGGTCTTTAAATTTTTTTTTACTTTAGATGTAACCCCCAACTATCTTTCACATGTGCATACAAGTGTTCTTGGTTGCTATTCATAAATATACATAAACACAACACATTTTATTTGTTAGGTTTTTCAAGTATGAAAGCCATTTGCAGTGCAAAATTTCTGGCCAGTCAATTATCAATAAATATTGAGTCTGTTTATCAATAAAATCAAGTAAAAGAGGCAACCTCACTTTTCACCTAGAAAACCCGAATCAGAATTATATTTGTAATACTGTCAGTCATCACAAATTGAATGAAACAATTTTGTTGCTATCATTTTTCACCAGGATAACAATTTCCATGAAGCTTTTTCTGAAGTATTGACCATTTCTCAGGATAGTTTGTTTCCATTGTTTTAAAGTACACTGAATCAAGTGACAGTGCAACACTGTATTGTACTATCAAGTGTGTCATTGGCTGGCACTGACATGTCAAAACATCACATCAAAAACAAGTGACAGTACAACACTGTATTGTATTATCAGGTGTGTCATTGGCTAGCACTGACATGTCAAAACATCACATCAAAAACAAGTGACAGTACAACACTGTATTGTATTATCAGGTGTGTCATTGGCTGGCACTGACATCAAAACATCACATCAAAAACAGGTGACAGTACAACACTGTATTGTATTATCAGGTGTGTCATTGGCTGGCACTGACATGTCAAAACATCACATCAAAAACAAGTGACAGTACAACACTGTATTGTATTATCAGGTGCGTCATTGGCTGGCACTGACATGTGAAAACATCACATCAAAAACAGGTGACAGTACAACACTGTATTGTATTATCAGGTGTATCATTGGCTGGCACAGACATGTCATAACATCACATCAAAAACAAGTGACAGTGCAACACTGTATTGTATTATCAGGTGTGTCATTGGCTGGCACTGACATGTCAAAACATCACATCAAAAACAAGTGACATTACAACACTGTATTATATTATCAGGTGTGTCATTGGCTGGCACTGACATGTCATAACATCACATCAAAAACAAGTGACAGTGCAACACTGTATTGTATTATCAGGTGTGTCATTGGCTGGCACTGACATGTCAAAACATCACATCAAAAACAAGTGACATTACAACACTGTATTATATTATCAGGTGTGTCATTGGCTGGCACAGACATGTCATAACATCACATCAAAAACAAGTGACAGTACAACACTGTATTGTATTATCAGGTGTGTCATTGGCTGGCACTGACATGTCAAAACATCACATCAAAAACAAGTGACATTACAACACTGTATTATATTATCAGGTGTGTCATTGGCTGGCACTGACAAGTCAAAACATCACATCAAAAACAAGTGACAGTGCAACACTGTATTGTATTATCAGGTGTGTCATTGGCTAGCACTGACATGTCATAACATCACATCAAAAACAAGTGACAGTGCAACACTGTATTGTATTATCAGGTGTGACATTGGCTGCCACTGACATGTCAAAACATCACATCAAAAACAAGTGACAGTACAACGCTGTATTGTATTATCAGGTGTGTCATTACCTGGCACTGACATGTCAAAACATCACATCAAAAACAGGTGACAGTACAACACTGTATTGTATTATCAGGTGTGTCATTGGCTGGCACTGACATGTGAAAACATCACATCAAAAACAAGTGACAGTACAACGCTGTATTGTATTATCAGGTGTGTCATTGGCTGGCACTGACATGTGAAAACATCACATCAAAAACAAGTGACAGTACAACACTGTATTATATTATCAGGTGTGTCATTGGCTGGCACTGACATGTCAAAACATCACATCAAAAACAAGTGACATTACAACACTGTATTATATTATCAGGTGTGTCATTGGCTGGCACTGACATGTCAAAACATCACATCAAAAACAAGTGACAGTGCAACACTGTATTGTATTATCAGGTGTGTCATTGGCTAGCACTGACATGTCATAACATCACATCAAAAACAAGTGACAGTGCAACACTGTATTGTATTATCAGGTGTGTCATTGGCTGGCACTGACATGTCAAAACATCACATCAAAAACAGGTGACAGTGCAACACTGTATTGTATTATCAGGTGTGTCATTGGCTAGCACTGACATGTCATAACATCATATCAAAAACAAGTGACAGTGCAACACTGTATTGTATTATCAGGTGTTTCATTGGCTAGCACTGACATGTCATAACATCACATGAAAAACAAGTGACAGTGCAACACTGTATTGTATTATCAGGTGTGTCATTGGCTGGCACTGACATGTCAAAACATCACATCAAAAACAAGTGACAGTGCAACACTGTATTGTATTATCAGGTGTGTCATTGGCTAGCACTGACATGTCATAACATCACATCAAAAACAAGTGACAGTGCAACACTGTATTGTATTATCAGGTGTGTCATTGGCTGGCACTGACATGTCAAAACATCACATCAAAAACAAGTGACAGTGCAACACTGTATTGTATTATCAGGTGTGTCATTGGCTGGCACTGACATCAAAACATCACATCAAAAACAGGTGACAGTACAACACTGTATTGTACTATCAAGTGTGTCATTGGCTGCCACTGACATGTCAAAACATCACATCAAAAACAGGTGACAGTACAACACTGTATTGTATTATCAGGTGTGTCATTACCTGGCACTGACATGTCAAAACATCACATCAAAAACAAGTGACAGTACAACACTGTATTGTATTATCAGGTGTGTCATTGGCTGGCACTGACACGTCAAAACATCACATCAAAAACAAGTGACAGTGCAACACTGTATTGTATTATCAGGTGTGTCATTGGCTAGCACTGACATGTCATAACATCACATCAAAAACAAGTGACAGTACAACACTGTATTGTATTATCAGGTATGTCATTGGCTGGCACTGACATGTCAAAACATCACATCAAAAGCTTTAAATATTGTTAATGTCTGCAAAGAAATACCACATAATTTTACACTGGGGTAATCTTGGTGCTACAACATTCCTGGTTGCAATGACAGTCAACAGGCTGCACTGCACTAATAAAGTAGGCTTCTTATTCTAACTCACAATGAAATGGTTTAAAGAAAACAAATGTCATGGTTTTTGGCCTATGTACCTATAAGAGTTACTAAAACATAACCATTTGTAACCACAACTAAGAATATAATGCCAGTGGTTTACTAGGAAAACTTTACTGTTAGATTTTCCTATGTCACGACTGTGGTATTCTGGCAATATTAACTCGCCAAATGAAAATATATTCGTATACAACTATTGCTATACTTGTCAATAGGATATGACCATGCTATTTGTCTCAAAATTCAACTTTTGTACATTCAGGAAAATAACATGTTTGAGACTGCATTGGTTCTGTGTATGCCGGCCTCCCTTAATACATTACTTGTAGTCTCGGTTACCCTGATTTCATAGAACTGTGCATGCACTCATCAGTCGCACTAGTTAACATGTCAGCCCTCAGACAACCAGAGAAATAACTAGAATCTCCCACCCAACACGTTCTGAGTAAACCACTGATGTGATATTCTTGATTTAACACAAACTGACCAAGAAGTCTTGTTTATTAGATGGTGACTTTATTTATAGTTTGTTTTATGCTCAAGTTTAACATATGTGTTTGTGTACAATTATCTTCACTGCATTGTCTTTATCCTGGCTGAGTCAGGCAGTAGGTGTGACTTTTGACTGTTGAATGTTGATACATGCTCATCCATAATATGTGTCAAAGAAACATGAAAGTTACGTTTGTGTTGGTCGTGTTGCTCTTGGCTAAATCATGATGAAGTGTTTTTTGCTTTGACAGACAGTGCTCGGAGGAAGTTTATTGTGAGAAACTCGTGGGCTCAGAAGATACAGACGAAGGACATTGGTACAATGCTAGAGTTGTATACTACGCCAGGCCAGGTTAGTTGAGTTCTTTAGAAAGTAGGTGGGTTGTTGTAGGCAAGGTTGCTTCAAACACTGAAATGTATATATTGTGTTCTCACATCCAAATGTACGACTAACTTGACCACACACTCCACAGGTCAACTTAACCACACACTCCACTGGTCAACTTCACCACACACTCCACTGGTCAACTTCACCACACACTCCACTGGTCAACGTCACCACAAACTCCACATGTCAACTTCACCACACTCTCCACAGGTCAACTTGACCACACTCTCCACAGGTCAACTTGACCACACACTCCACAGGTCAACCTTGTGTTATTCAATGTTTCCTTTTCTCAAGCCACAGATGTCCGTCAGTTTGTTGAACTTGTCAGATTTGAGAGACTGAGCCTGGGCCAACTGATGAACAAGGCGAAGGTGAATATGATGTACTTATCACAAACAAGCCCAGGTCTCAATAACATTATTTCCCCTGGGGTGACTCAGTGGTTAGAACACTGGACTCCCAATTGACAGAACAAACAAGCCCAGGTCTCAATAACATTATTTCCCCTGGGGTGGCTCAGTGGTTAGAACACTGGACTCCCAATTGAGAGAACAAACAAGCCCAGGTCTCAATAACATTATTTCCCCTGGGGTGGCTCAGTGGTTAGAACACTGGACTCCCAATTGAGAGAACAAACAAGCCCAGGTCTCAATAACATTATTTCCCCTGGGGGGGCTCAGTGGTTAGAACACTGGACTCCCAATTGACAGAACAAACAAGCCCAGGTCTCAATAACATTATTTCCCCTGGGGTGACTCAGTGGTTAGAACACTGGACTCCAATTGACAGAACAAACAAGCCCAGGTCTCAATAACATTATTTCCCCTGGGGTGGCTCAGTGGTTAGAACACTGGACTCCCAATTGACAGAACAAACAAGCCCAGGTCTCAATAACATTATTTCCCCTGGGGTGGCTCAGTGGTTAGAACACTGGACTCCCAATTGACAGAACAAACAAGCCCAGGTCTCAATAGCATTATTTCCCCTGGGGTGGCTCAGTGGTTAGAACACTGGACTCCCAATTGAGAGAACCTGTTTTTGAATCCTCTTGCTACCTTTTTGAAGCTTGGACAATTTCGTTCACTCCACATTACCTTAGTTCACTCAGCTGTGTAAATGAGTATCTGGCTATAGACAGAGGTGGATATGTGAATGAATAGTCTTTGTGCAGTAATTACAACAAAGCTGAATACTTCCCAGAGAAGTTGAGTTGACGTTGGAATGAACATGTCTGCCAGGGGGTGAAGTGTAAAGTGCTCTGGAAGTCATATAGACTGGATACTTTGGAGATATATGAGCGACATAGTTAGTCATTTCCAATAAAAAAAATGTTGTGTTGCTTGTTCATTGACACTCGATGACATTCTGGTTTTTGTCTTCCACATCAGTTGACATAGAATGTTGTTTGTGATGGCAAGTTTGCAAAAAACTCCAAAAACAGGGTTTTGTCAGTTGAAACCCAAACCTACATAACTTAATGTGACTGATGTGTAGACAAAATAAACTGTTGAAAAATATGTTCAATGTTTTTTTTATTAATGAGTGAATAATATTGCCTTTATCCTTGTTTTCTTTTCAGTTTTGCCAGCATTTAACCATGTTTTTCAGTGTCCACATGTTTTACCAGTTGTTACCAGAACCAAAATGGTAAAAAAAATTGGCCACGTTTTACCGACAATGGTTTTTCCTGGTTAAAACCCAACCCTGAGAGTGACCCTAGTTGAACAGTGCGCACTCCCTCCCGAGACATCAATAAGTGTTGTCATGTGATAGGGGGCAGCCGTGAGGGTTAAGGTGTTGGACTCTAAATTCAAGGGTTGTGAGTTCACCCACACTAGGCACGGTTCGTTTTCGAAGACTTAGGCAATTTCGTTTACCCTACTTTGCCTCAGTCTACTCAGCTGCAAATGAGTACAAACACTGTTTGGAAGGTACCTGCGATGGACTAATGTCCCATCCAGGAGAGTCAGTATAACTGCACTCTAAGTTGCTTCGCACTATAGGTTTAAGCACTGGCCATATAAGCCGTCATGGCTTCCTAAGGCGTAATGCCTGGGGGATGACTTTACCTACCTTACCCCATCCACAATCACCCCATCTACACTCACCACCACAAACACCCCGTCCATAAACACTATCCACAAACACCCCACCTATAAACACCCTATTTACCGTCCTATGTGAGAATTAGTATGTTCTCGTATCCAATCTACATTGACCATCAATGCTAATTCATAACCTCTAGTTCTACTTCACGTGAACACGGAGAAGACATTGTGTAACTTCAAATATGGCAGCATCGCCACACTGCCCCGTACTGGTAAGAACATTCGTTAATGTGGTAATTTCATTAGAAATGTCATAAGCATTGGTGAAAAAAATATTGTTCTGCAGTCCTAAGTGGATTATAAAAAAAAAACATTTTCTGTAGTTGTTGCAAATATAAATGTGATCTAGACTGTGCATAGCTTCTTTTGTTTCTGTGGCCTTTATTAATAACCATTATATGCCACTGGTTTTTACTTTGTTTGTGTAATGGTGGCGCACGGTGGTTAGAACATCAGACATTCACTTGAAAGATTCCAGGTCCGAATCCTAGGGTAATTTGTTTTCTCCATGTTGCTCCAGTTCACTCGGCTGTATAAAGAAGTACCTGGCTATAAACAGTGGGGGATATTAATGAATGAGTAGTCTTTGTGTAGTAATTGCAGCATGGTTGAAAGCTTTCCAGTTCACTCGGCTGTATAAAGAAGTACCTGGCTATAGACAGTGGTGGATATTAATGAATGAGTAGTCTTTGTGTAGTAATTGCAGCATGGTTGAAAGCTTTCCAGTTTACTCAGCTGTATAAAGAAGTACCTGGCTATAAACAGTGGGGGATATTAATGAATGAGTAGTCTTTGTGTAGTAATTGCAGCATGGTTGAAAGCTTTCCAGTTCACTCGGCTGTATAAAGAAGTACCTGGCTACAGACAGTGGTGGATATTAATGAATGAGTAGTCTTTGTGTAGTAATTGCAGCATGGTTGAAAGCTTTCCAGTTCACTCGGCTGTATAGAGAAGTACCTGGCTATAGACAGTGGTGGATATTAATGAATGAGTAGTCTTTGTGTAGTAATTGCAGCATGGTTGAAAGCTTTCCAGTTCACTCGGCTGTATAAAGAAGTTCCAGGCTATAGATGGTGGTGCATATTAATGAATGAGTAGTCTTTGTGTAATAATTGCAGCATGGTTGAAAGCTTTCCAGTTCACTCGGCTGTATAAAGAAGTACTTGGCTATAAACAGTGGTGGATATTAATGAATGGGTAGTCTTTGTGTAGTAATTGCAGCATGGTTGAAAGCTTTCCAGTTCACTCGGCTGTTTAAAGAAGTACCTGGCTATAGACAGTGGTGGATATTAATGAACGAGTAGTCTTTGTGTAGTAATTGCAGCATGGTTGAAAGCTTTCCAGTTCACTCGGCTGTATAAAGAAGTACCAGGCTATAAACAGTGGTGGATATTAATGAATGAGTAGTCTTTGTGTAGTAATTGCAGCATGGTTGAAAGCTTTCCAGTTCACTCGGCTGTATAAAGAAGTACCTGGCTATAGACAGTGGTGGATATTAATGAACGAGTAGTCTTTGTGTAGTAATTGCAGCATGGTTGAAAGCTTTCCAGTTCACTCGGCTGTATAAAGAAGTTCCAGGCTATAGATGGTGGTGCATATTAATGAATGAGTAGTCTTTGTGTAGTAATTGCAGCATGGCTGAAAGCTTTCCAGTTCACTCAGCTGTATAAAAAGTACCAGGCTATAAACAGTGGTGGATATTAATGAATGAGTAGTCTTTGTGTAGTAATTGCAGCATGGTTGAAAGCTTTCCAGTTCACTCGGCTGTATAAAAAGTACCAGGCTATAAACAGTGGTGGATATTAATGAATGAGTAGTCTTTGTGTAGTAATTGCAGCATGGTTGAAAGCTTTCCAGTTCACTCGGCTGTATAAAGAAGTACCTGGCTATAGACAGTGGTGGATATTAATGAATGAGTAGTCTTTGTGTAGTAATTGCAGCATGGCTGAAAACTTTCCAGTTCACTCAGCTGTATAAAGAAGTTCCAGGCTATAGCCAGTGGTGGATATTAATGAATGGGTAGTCTTTGTGTAGTAATTGCAGCATGGTTGAAAGCTTTCCAGTTCACTCGGCTGTATAAAGAAGTACCAGGCTATAAACAGTGGTGGATATTAATGAATGAGTAGTCTTTGTGTAGTAATTGCAGCATGGTTGAAAGCTCTCCAGTTCACTCGGCTGTATAAAGAAGTTCCAGGCTATAGACAGTGGAGTGGTGGATATTAATGAATGGGTAGTCTTTGTGTAGTAATTGCAGCATGGCTGAAAGCTTTCCAGTTCACTCAGCTGTATAAAGAAGTTCCAGGCTACAGACAGTGGTGGATATTAATGAATGAGTAGTCTTTGTGTAGTAATTGCAGCATGGTTGAAAGCTTTCCAGTTCACTCGGCTGTATAAAAAGTACCAGGCTATAAACAGTGGTGGATATTAATGAATGAGTAGTCTTTGTGTAGTAATTGCAGCATGGTTGAAAGCTTTCCAGTTCACTCGGCTGTATAAAGAAGTACCAGGCTATAAACAGTGGTGGATATTAATGAATGAGTAGTCTTTGTGTAGTAATTGCAGCATGGCTGAAAGCTTTCCAGTTCACTCGGCTGTATAAAGAAGTTCCAGGCTATAGACATTGGTGGATATTAATGAATGAGTAATCTTTGTGTAGTAATTGCAGCATGGTTGAAAGCTTTCCAGTTCACTCGGCTGTATAAAAAGTACCAGGCTATAAACAGTGGTGGATATTAATGAATGAGTAGTCTTTGTGTAGTAATTGCAGCATGGTTGAAAGCTTTCCAGTTCACTCGGCTGTATAAAGAAGTACCAGGCTATAAACAGTGGTGGATATTAATGAATGAGTAGTCTTTGTGTTGTAATTGCAGCATGGCTGAAAGCTTTCCAGTTCACTCGGCTGTATAAAGAAGTACCAGGCTATAGACAGTGGTGGATATTAATGAATGAGTAGTCTTTGTGTAGTAATTGCAGCATGGCTGAAAGCTTTCCAGTTCACTCGGCTGTATAAAGAAGTACCTGGCTGTAGACAGTGGTGGATATTAATGAATGAGTAGTCTTTGTGTAATAATTGCAGCGCTCTGAACAGTCCTGCATATTGGATACCGTGCAATATAAGAACTAACCTTTACCTTTCCTCAGCCCTGTTTCCCTGGTGTGGGCTGCTGCTTGATCCCTGCTGACACAAGGTACGGGATATGGTGTCACAATGTCAATGTCTGAAGGTATAGCGTTTATATTAGTGTCAAAACTCCACAGTGTTGATGTAATACAACTATACAGGGAATGTCAAATGGGCAAAATCTGATTGGTTTAGTTTGTGACAAGTGTAAATTTAACATAATTATTTGTGAACAAATCCTGAAAACATCAGTTGTCATTTTCAGAATAAGCCGTAATTATTATACATTATGAAATGGTTTGATATATGAAGTGTTTATCCACAAAGCACATTATATACCAAAATCACATCAAGTGAATTAAGAGTTGTTTTATGCTGCCGTCAAGTTGATGGTTGTGGAGGTAAGTGTTTTGTGCTGCCGTCAAGTTGATAGTGGTGGAGGTATTTCGTGCTGCCGTCAAATTGATAGTGGTGGAGGTAAGTGTTTTGTGCTGCCATCAAGTTCATTGTGGTGGAGGTAAGTGTTTTGTGCTGCCATCAAGTTGATGGTGGTGGAGGTAAGTGTTTTGTGGTGCTGTCAAGTTGATACTGGTGGAGGTGTTTTGTGTTGCTGTCAAGTTGATACTGGTGGAGGTAAGTGTTTTGTGTTGCTGTCAAATTGATAGAGGTGGAGGTAAGTGTTTTGTGCTGCCATCAAGTTGATAGTGTTGGAGGTAAGTGTTTTCTGCTGCCGTCAAGTTGATAGTGGTGGAGGTAATTGTTTTGTGGCAAAACACATTACACGTCATGCTATTGACTGATGAAATAATGGTTTTCATATCTATCGAAAACATGATTTATCTTGAAGTACACAAATTGGATATAAATGTCTTGTGAATCAATGCTTCATATGTAGAATGAATATTACTTATTTGAACAATTGCCCAGTGTTTATCTTTCCAGCCATGACAGACTGTCTGACAATGGAGCTAAGTCACTGCCCAGGAACTGCCATGAAGGATAAACTCACTTTGTAAGTGACCAGACTATCACTACCATATTATGATAATGAATGATTTCTGTCTCTCAGCAGTCAACACCAGAGTCTTAAATCAGATCAGCCCAAAACCATACACTATGGATTAGTATATTGATTATGTTGTCTCATTCTGGTTAAGGCTACAACTTGATAATGGTGTAATATTTCATGGTTTTAGTTGCTTGAGGAACAAATGTCACACCCTCTTCTTAGACCCACAGGTGAGAATGTCCCTGTGTCTGTTCTAGTTGCATCTCCTCAAAGACACTGACCCACAGGTGAGAATGTCCCTGTGTCTGTTCTAGTTGTTTCTCCACAGACACTTTGAGGTGCGCATAAAACCAACATCACTTACTCAGTCTATCCTAGGTGACACATACCTGGTGACACTTACCTGGTAAGGGGCCATTCACAATTGTTGACATTTACCTATTCAATTCTCGGTCTCCTCTCCCTGAACAGGTACTTTAAAAAATCATTTTCCAGATTGAAAATTTCAAACATTGATGTAACAATGTTATGACATAGTACATGTGTAGGACATACACTAATAACCGTAAGAATAAAGTTGTTATTTTACAAACAGTTATCTTCAATAATAATTATTTTACACAAAGTTGTTAATGTCCAAAATGTTGGACTGTATTACGGCGCCAAACAGTGAAAGATTATGCAGTTCAAAACAACTAGTTCTGTAACAGTTCACCACGTGGCACTGCAAGATACAACAGTGCCAGGTCATATTACTTATGTGACTGACATTTAGTTAAATTAATGTCCTTCAACCTTGACCCCCACACCCATTAGTACACTTTGTAAAAAATGTAAATGTAGACAAATTCGAGAGATCACCAGCCCATCTGGTGATGGTGTCTCATGTCAGTTCTTTCCATCTGTCCATCTCCATGTTTCTGTCGGGTGTCTCTGTGTGACGCAGTAACACAGTGTTTAGTGCATCAGACTCAACCAAGAGGACTAGGCTTTCATTCTGCTTGCTGCTGTGCTTCAAAGCTTGGGCCATTTTGTTCACAGTGGTGGATATATTATGTGACCGAATATTTCTCATGCAGTAATTAAAGTGCTGTATAAGAACATATCTTTTTAGCCATCTCCATATTCACATCCTGATCTGTATGCATGTATTAATTTCAACATCTGTGTATCACACAAACAAGAGACACAAATATCTAATCGAATGTGTGTAACAGTAATTGAGAGTATTGATGACACAAATTGCAGTATGGACGAATGGTTCCCCGTATTTGTAGTCACATGAATACTGCTGATGGAGAATTTGTATATTTATATGTCACAGAGAGTTCCCAGGCCTGTATGTGCACGTGTGCATATTCAAGCATGCACACATGCATGCATGCATGAGCCCATCAAATACTCTTCCTTGAATATTTTATCATGCCCTTTCTCCTTCCAACGTTCACCTCCTTCCATTGTCTTTCCTTGTCCTGTGAAAGTTGTAAAAGAAGTTATTATTGTCAGTCATATTTGTTTTGTGTTTTTTAGATCAACTCGCCAGACGTGATAAGGACAAATATCTACAACATATTCCTCCATGTGGCAGTTATGTTCTAATGCATCGTGGGCAAGTTTCCCCACAACCAGGGCATGCAGAAAACCCCTTCTTTCTTCTTTGGTAAGAGACAATCATGCAATTATAATATAAATTAATAAATCTGGAAATATTTATATTTTGACATACTTGCTGGACTTTTTCTCAAAGTAAATCTAGCTTAATGTTGATTTTTACAACAAAAATACAGTTAATTAAACAGCAACATTCTTTTTTAAAGATATAAAGAGAACATTGAGGAAAGAACATAATATAGCATTTCACTCTGAATGTGGATAGCAACTTTGGAGTTGTAGAACTAACACTAGGAATATCCACATTTTCAGCTTAAATTACACACCAATATTTACAAACTTCCCAGTTCATATTACATAGAATTAAGCGGAGGAACTGTCGGTTGACAAGACAACATTCAGTGTTGGCTCTGCTATGTAAATTGGTCACAGAATGTTGCAATAGAGACATTTTCTAAAATTGATGCAATAATTTAGAACAGTATTTCTGATACAAATTGATATGCTAAGGTTTATTTTCATTGTGAAGATTGAGCAGTAGGCTTAAATAACTGACAACAACACTTTGAGATGGTGTTTCAGATTAAATAACACATGTATTATATCTTATGAGCAACACATTTCTTATAAGCTACGACCTACACAATAACAACATATATAGTGATTACTTAGGTCATCATTTTGAAGTTTTGGTTGTTATATGAATGTCAATAAAATGTAAAAGAGACACTTCATTTTACATACATTTATAGTTCTTTAAATGGAATGTTTTAGCAGCTTAAAACTAATCATTGTTATCCCATGACCAATTATCATCACCAGCTTTACAAAATGTGAGTTATTGGACATGGATTGTTCTGTTCTACAGTTCCAATTTTTAAATATTATTCAACTCTTCCTGTTGTTATATGACAGATTAATTGTAATTTTTAAGAAGTAAACACTAATATGCTACAAAGCATTCAGTTATCATGCAGTGTTTTCTGTCATTTGAGAATATACAACAGATGTCAACTGTATACGTGTTTGTGTCTTGCAGGAGTCATACAGCAGTTGTCTCGATTTCTTCTCCAGCGGTGTCAGGTAATTGTTGGGGTAATTGTCTTTATTTCTGTCATCACTGCAATGTTGTCTCATCAAGAACATTTTCAAATTATTATGATAAAATAATAAGTTTTTAAGAACTTAATTATATACTAGCTTGAAGTAAACACAAAGCACATTACTTAGACTTGGTGTCTCCCGCATCTATAGACGCATGAGGCAGTCAAAGCATTCCAACGCCCTCTCCCAACAAAACCAATGTTGTACATCAATGTTTCGAGACCTTCCCTTAGTTATCAGGCTACTTATAATCATTTCTCTGATGTTTGTGTTGCCAACTTGTAAGACAACTAATAATTGTTGACTGCATGAACACTGATCATGTGACATACTGGCATTGACAACTGTGGTGATTGTTACAGACAGATGGCAGCACTGAGGTATTGAGTAAGACTGTCATAAAGTGGTAAGTAAATTTACAAAATCCACAGCATCAGATATGTCCAACAAATGAAAAGACAGCAGAGAGCGCAACAAAATAGTCATGGTGTTCATAAATTATCTGTCCAATTTTGAATGTAAATACAGACACAACTAATAGACATAGAAGCCTGTAGTTTGTACCATCTTGCAGCTAAACTTTTACAGTTTTCTTTTCAGACGTCTCCAGTGAGTAGAATTTTCCCGAAAAATGAACACAACACATTGAGCTTTCCCTTGCATGGTTGCTATTTGTCGTTTTTCAGATTACCAGAAAAGCATATATTAATATAAACTCCAAATTTGGCCACAATATGGGGCAAACTGCATGCTTGTATGTTTATTTGTTATTGTTTTATTTGCATTCAAAAGTAGGAAAGCTAATTTAGGAACACCCTATACTGATATGTTGAGTGCATTTTACTAAAATTAAGCATTTATATATACCAGGTATATGCATGAAGAACACTTTTAATTACATGGACCTTTTATAAATTATGTTGTTAACATGTTTTAGCTTATTTCGGGCTTATTTTATTGATTTTAACATTGAAATGTCTAATTTATTAATTCTGTGGTGTGATTCTCATACAAATGTCATTTGTGAAAACCACATGCTTAATTCACTTGAGTAAAGCCTTTTTTTATTATTTTTTATTATTTATTATGCTAGCCACAGTTTTATCTGTGTCATGTTGCTCAAGTAGTTCATGGTTTGTCCACCAGGTTGTGCTGCATGTCTTTCCAGCAAACATTTCAACAATGTCAGTCTGCCTACAGATCAGTGTTGAAGCTTCTTCATAGGTGGTGGCCAGGCTGGAGAAACATTTGGTACGACAAACTTGATCTTGATTATTTGGTGTAAAAATGTTTCATAATCTAATACTGTGAGCTCAGTAAACAGTACCTGTTTTCTGTAATAGTGATCACTAAGTTGGTATAACAGTATAAACAGTTTAAATCTTCTCAAATACTTTGTAGCATATACAATATTCCCTCATTCTTGGTCAGCATTATCAGTGAGGCACGTTATAGTGTTCCCAAATACGCTACCAAGGAGGCAATGGGTTTGTTTGTGGGATTTCTGTCAACAGTCTTACAGGTGTCCATCATTAGGTGTCGCCACTTATGCTAGTTTGATGTGATCACTGTCGCTTTGTTTTATTTAAAGTGACCTACTATGTTAATAAATTTAAAATATTTTGGATATTTTTGTTAATAAATCTTGTATTTTTGTTGCCAGGGCAACACGAACAAAGAAGAAGTCATCAAGGAGAAGAATTAAAATGAATGCCCGAACTTGTGGAAATGAAATAACAGTCATTTCCAATTGAAATGTCTGATGAAAATGTGAACACCAAAATATGGAAGTGATTTTGTAATCACAATGTCTGATAAAGAACTACATATGCTAGTATTCAGCATCTTGATGTTTTGTTGTTAAGTAATAATTACAGATAATTTGTAAACATTATAACATGCAAAATGTATCAACACTAAAAAACATTGCCAGGTCATTGGCTGGTGTAGCAGTAAATGTCTGTGGGAAAAAGTGTGTCTTGTCAATTAGTTCCTGTGGCTGCAATATTCATGTCCAATGTTTATTTTGTGTTCAAAGACTGATGATTTATTTAGTCCTTTCAAAAGGTTAAACCTAAAAATGTAATCCAGTCATTTATACACAGAACCATCTAATTGCAGCAACAATTTCAGTAAAGACGAGTGAACAATATTTTTTCTTTTCATATACATGCTAAATAGTTTCCATTACTCTGTTGGTGCAAATCAGATGGGCAGGTGAAATTAATGTTGAATGCAATCATGGTTATAGTGATTTATTTTATTTAAAGCTTATTTTTAAGTAGAAATTTTTTATTTAAAGCTCCCTGCTGAGAAGAGTGCTTTGGGTCGGGCAGCAGAAAAAAATCAAGATATAAGACTGGATGGGAAGAAACTGAAGCAACGAGACAGCTTTGTAAACTTGGGTGGAGTGGTTTGCAGGGATGGCGGCAAGATGGAAATTTGCAGAGAATACAAGCTGGGGCAAGTGCATGGAGGAAAGTGGAAGGGGTAATGGGAGATAGACATACATCTCGGAGGCTAAAAGGAAAGGTGCTTAGCTCATGCATAACACGACATACCTATGTGGCCTAGAGACCATGGTGATGACAGAAAAACAACAAGAGAAACTACAAGTTTGCAAGAATAACTTTGTGAGAAGAATTGCAGGAGTGAAAAGAATAGACAAGCGGAAAATGGAGGAGCCGAGGGAGGAAGTTGGTGCGAGAGTCTCATGAGGAAGTTGGTGAGAGAGTCTCATGAGGAAGTTGGTGAGAGAGTCTCATGAGGAAGTTGGTGAAGAGCTGGCTAAAGTGGGGTGGACATGTGGAAAGAATATACAGTTGACAAAGAGAGCGGATGTGCTTGGAGTGGAGGGCAGAAGGAGAAGAGGAAGACCGACACTGAGATGGGAGGACTGCGTGAAGAGAGATTTGGCAGGAGTGGGATTGGAAAATGAGGGCAAGGGATAGAGGGGGTGGAGACAGCAGTGAAACGGGCCTAGTGATGAAGAAGAAGAGGGAAAAAAATCGATGACTGGTATCGTTGCCAGCCTCACCCGGACTAAAAAGTAGAGCAACAACTCCCTTAATTCTGTTTATATTACTCGCCTTGTTTCAGAATAATTTCATGAAAAGTCAAACAAGTCTAGTATCCACTACAACATGCTGACTCGTTTGTGCAAATGTGTCCTTTAGTTGTGCACTTGCAGATTCCTTTGAAGACTTAAATTTAAAGTAACGTTGGTGCAGATGCACATTATGAAGAGAGTACTTAGCACCACAGAACGGGGACTACCAGGGAAAAAACTAAGAGGTATAAGACCAATAGGACGGATTGACAACATCAAACATGAGGCAGATGGTGGACTCGAGGTGGCTAGGGAGATTGACAACATCAAACATGAGGCAGATGGTGGACTCGAGGTGGCTAGGGAGATTGACAACAGCAAACATGAGGCAGATGGTGGACTCGAGGTGGCTAGGGAGATTGACAACATCAAACATGAGACAGATGGTGGACTCGAGGTGGCTAAAGAGATTGACAACATCAAACGTGAGGCAGATGGTGGACTCGAGGTGGCTAAAGAGATTGACAACATCAAACGTGAGGCAGATGGTGGACTCGAGGTGGCTAAAGAGATTGACAACATCAAACGTGAGGCAGATGGTGGACTCGAGGTGGCTGGAGAGATTGACAACATCAAGCAAGCAGATGGTGGACTCGAGGTGGCTAGAGAATGACAATATCAAACATGAGGCAGATGGTGGACTCGAGGTGGCTAAAGAGATTGAAAACATCAAACGTGAGGCAGATGGTGGACTCGAGGTGGCTAAAGAGATTGACAACATCAAACGTGAGGCAGATGGTGGACTCGAGGTGGCTGGAGAGATTGACAACATCAAGCAAGCAGATGGTGGACTCGAGGTGGCTAGAGAATGACAATATCAAACATGAGGCAGATGGTGGACTCGAGGTGGCTAAAGAGATTGAAAACATCAAACGTGAGGCAGATGGTGGACTCGAGGTGGCTAAAGAGATTGACAACATCAAACGTGAGGCAGATGGTGGACTCGAGGTGGCTGGAGAGATTGACAACATCAAACATGAGGCAGATGGTGGACTCGAGGTGGGTAGAGAGATTGACAACATCAAATATGAGGCAGATGGTGGACTCGAGGTGGGTAGAGAGATTGACAACATCAAACATGAGGCAGATGGTGGACTCGAGGTGGCTGGAGAGATTGACAACATCAAACACGAGACAGATGGTGGACTCGAGGTGGCTGGAGAGATTGACAACATCAAACATGAGGCAGATGGTGGACTCATAAACATTACATGCTACTTTCTATGGCTTTTAACTCAAGTACTGAAGCCAAGCTAAGTGTTCAGTTTGTACCACGCCCATCAACATTTGTTTCTCGGGTGCGTTACACTTTGCTCCTGGTGGATCTATTCATGCAAATACCATTTCAACTTTATACTGAAGCATTCATGCACGCTGCAATTGCTGCGCGAAAGCTGTTCTTTCGTACAATTCCAAGCTTGATGAAGTTCTCCCTGTACAGGTGTTCACAGTTAAAGTGGGATTGGTGCAGTGCCTGACGTCAACAAAGAGTCAAAAGTAAAATAACTGACAAAAGGTGATCCAAAACGAGGACAATAAAACAAAAGTGGATAAAAACAAATGATACAACTGAATGTACAGAAACTAGTCAACTTTAGAGGGTGTGGACGCCCTATAGCAAGGGTTGCATTTCCCTGATGGCTGGCACGGCGACACATTTTGCCTAGGCGACACACAGGTAGGCTAGTTGGTAGTGATGGGATGATGTGTAGAACAGCAGATCATCACTGGAATCCCACCGCTGTCTGTTGCTATGTAAGGCCTACTCGTCTATACAGCTGAGTGAACTGAAGCAAGTGAAGTGGAGCTGAACGGAATTGGCAATAATTTTAATAAGCTTCGAATGGCGGTATTCGCCGGTATAATAAGTGGATTCGGGGAGGAACACGTTAAAAGGACCTGCCCATTTATATGGTAAACATGTCTACAACAGGATTAACATAACTTAGCCGAGCATATGTATTTAACACAACAAATATTCAACACATTGGTGACATCTTGTCAGTCGGCATCATGAAGTCTTAGAATGCTTCATCACGTTTTTCATGCAAACAACCAATTGTGGTCTGTACCCTTACAACATGGATCCGTTACAGCCGTTAGTGCGACATACCATGTGCAATACGAAACTATTTTACCATTTCTCATTCCCCAATTTTCGCTCGTGAAACCGTTTTTTTTAGCTGTCAGAATAACGTGTCGCAGAAAACTCCACATCCTTGGCAGGCATTATTCGCCTGGAGTGAAGGCCCGTACTATGGTTATGTGCGTGACATGTCATGGACAATGCTATTAAGATCATACATTTGTGTTCATACACCACTGGCACTGGCACTCTGTACATCGTCACCCGTGGCCGTGCATCGAAACGTTTCGGCAACTTGTGATGGCGCCGTGTTAACGGCGGGTAAAGGCCACCAGGCATTTAATATACGGCAGTTGCAGCATCTGGGTGGACTTCGTCAAGTCCGGAAATGAGAAGTCCTGGACTGAGGTTAAGGCGGATAGTTTTAGTTTTTAGTGTAGGGGATGTACGAGGATGAAGGAACTTGAGGTGGAGTTGGAACAGCTGAGGCTGCTCGTTGTGGCAATGGTGGGAAGGGAGCAGGTGGGTTGTGCCAGTGGTTCTGGTGGGGGGACAGTAGATGATAAAGTGGGGGAAGATGAGAGAAATGCTAGGGAGAGCTCACCTCAACCTGGGAGTTGGCTGAGAGGAGATAAGGTGAGAGGTCGTAGGGAGACAGGACAAAAGGAGACGGGAAGGAAAGAAATGGGAGGGAAGACAAATGGATCGAAGGAGAGGGGAGTGGGGGAGACAGTAACAAAGGAGACGGGGGGAAGGAGACGATAGTTAAGGCGATGGGAGGGAAGGTGTCAGGAGGGAAGGCGATGGGAGCGCAAGTTAGCTAGGAGACGGGAGGGAAAGGTGACATGTTGATGGGTGAGAGAGAGACTGATAACAAGCTGCCAAGTGACAAGGCTGCAGGACAGAATGTGATGGAAGGGATCCATCGGAATAGCTATTCTGAGGCAGTGATAGAGGGGGTGAGAAAGAGAGCAAGTTTGTGGGGGAATCAATAATAAGGAAGACCGACAGGGTCTTAAACAAGGGAGATGATGTGGTGGTTTGTTTGCCTGGGGCCAAAATAGAGGCGATAACTGAGAGGGTAGAAAACATGGTTTCGGGCAAGGGTGGATCTGTTTTAGTACATGTAGGGACAAATAACATAGAGAGGGAGGGTACAACTGCTATAGTTAGGAAATACAGGACGTTGGTCAGAACACTAAAGCAGACGCGGGTTGAGCAGGTAATACTGTCAGGGATTTTACCAGTAATAGGAAGGAGGGGTCACATATATCGAAATTGCCAGGGGATGGCAATTAACATGCTAGTCTAAAAGCTATGTAGGGAAGAGGAAGTTGGATTTGTGGGGAAGTTTTGTTGGAAGGGCTGATATGTACATGAAGGATGGGCTTCATCTAAGTGGAAAGGGGGCAGCAGTATTTGCGGATGGACTCATAGCAGCAGTACAGTGGTATGGGTAACATAACAAATATTTTTGGTAGTAAACATTGTTTAAACTAAAAGCGCAGGGGGGTTACTTAGAGATGCCTCAAGCAGGACAAGAGGCCACCAGTACAGACAAACCAATAACAAAATGTCCTAAAAACAGGTCTGAAGCAGGTTATAAATGCGTATGTTTAAATGCTAGGAGTATATAAACTACTAACTTACTAACGGGTGTTTTATTTATGTATGTGCGGCTGGCCCATTCTGGCCTCATTCTGACCCAAAGTCAACATCACGTGCACAGTATGGCGGCTAATTGTGAAATGTTTTCTATGTCACCGATAAAAGTACTCATAAGTAATTGTTTGGAGCACATTTCTTCAGTTTCTTGACGCCCAAGTGTCGGTTGTATGTCACAGAATACACATGTGAAATGGTTAGTGCGTATTGGTTTTAAAACTTAAGTTATTAGTTCCGTAGCCATTTGGCTACGGAACTGTCAAAATGGCGCTTTAGCAAATGCCCGTCAAGGTAAACCATGGTATACCACAGTTTACAATGTATACAACATTTTACTAAAATAAAACAAGTATATTGATCGAGAATGAATTAAGCAACCTATACAGGGCAGAATGAAATGAAAATTTCACAGAATATAAAGATGATTTCCGCTTCCGGTTCAGGTGCACAAGCTCAAAATCTTAATCTTAACTAACCATTCAAAGTTCTTTAACTAATAGTTAAACTTATAGCACAAGTCAAACTAGATACTGTTAAAGGGGGGGGTGAAGCACTTGAACAACCATAGCCCAAACATAATAACATACCATTTACAGTATATATCACCCTTATATGATGGGCGCAACGCCACGGTAATTTTGTAATATCCTTTTTAACTTTGCCATTATCTTCGCTGGGCGGCGCCATATTGCTCTGCGGGGGGCTCAGCGGCAGAGTGGTTTGAGTACGAGCTCCTGGCACCGCGTTCACACAGTAAAAACCTCTCGGAAAAACGGCCGAAACGCATAAAAAATCGAATAAAAAGAAAACTGGTGTGCACTGGATGGCTCCTGGATATATCAACTAGTACTACAAATGCAAGGAAAAAACTTTTGATCGACTTCCGAGGAAGAATTTGCAGCGGAAAAGGTGGTTACAAATGCGGAAATTGCCGTGTCTGCCAGCCGCAGGCTCTGCGAGTGACCACTTTTGCGATGCAGATTACAAGACAAAAGACTGGACAGACGGTGAGCATCAAGATGTCATTCTTGGTCAAAGACACCGTTCCATCTTAGATCTTTTTTTTCGCATATGACCATGCATCTACAGACTACTCTGCGACAAGGAAACGTCAGATATCAGAGGGCAGAGCGATGCGTAGGAAGCGACGAGCCGAAACCAGGTTAGTAAATTGGATTACCGTTACCATTGTGACTTATCACTACGATTACAATATAGTTCCACCCCAATAAGCACAGCTGTGCTCCAACGTCAGCATATATATGACCCACAGTAAATCGAAATGTATGAATACAATAAAGTGCGAGTAAGTGTTAATAGTTTGATATAATTACGAGTGTTTTCCAATCCGCCGATTTATATTCGACGTGATCATACGTACCGTCAATACGTGGCCGTACTCAGAACAAATAACAATAACTCAGTAAGTGCTACAGGATATACTGCAACCTTATAACATGGGCCATGGCGTATGTACTAGGCAAAATTATTCAAGAAAATAATTTAAATTATTTATTGACAGACATAATAAGTCTCATACTCATGTGTTCTAAATGCCTAGAGAGCAAGCAGCAAGCGTAAGGCTAAGCCTGGGGGGGGGGTTAGATGCATGGGAGAAACACGACCAAAAGACAGTATAGACTATAGTGCAGCAGAAGCCTACTGTTGCTGTTTACATTTCAAATTCTTTATGGAAATATTTAAAATATACAAATACTTTCATTGTGATTAAGTGCAAATGCAGTTACAAAAACTGTTTAAAAGTATTTAAATATTTAAGTAAAATGCATTTCACCCATGCAATGTCTAGCTGGAAAGGAAACTAACTAAGGCATCGTCATCTACCCAGTTGAACACTGTCAGACTACATGTCTGCTTTCTATAATGACACTTTACAATTTCTGTCTGAATTCTTGTGACTTGACAATAAGGCAAAATTATATAAAATTAATTTTCTTTATTGATCAGATTAAACCCCACATGTAATAACCGGAAGTTCATAGAGATGTATTAATTACATTTTATTCTAAGTCGACTGATAACACTGTAATGAATATCATGGGGGGAGGGGGCAACTGTCGGCAACCCACAATAGTATTAGTACAAGCTATACATATGAAGGAAGTATATCAGGCATGGGGTCAATTCTGTTTTGTCCATTCCAAAAAATCAGTTCTAATTCCGCCTTGCAAAAAATCAATTCCAACTGTTAAAATCCTAGGCTAAAGAAAAATTCAAATCCAATTCGTTTTAACACAGTTTTATTTGTCACGTGTGCACAATCATATTTAATTAGATATGATTAAAAAATTATTGTTCGTTAAATGCACACACACACATATATATATATATATATATATATCAGGTTTGCCATATAAAAAACTTTAAAATCGCATCCAGCCATTTCATATGTACTTTCTGCTGCGACACCTCTCCTGGATTTTTGCTAACAAAACCAGACATTTTGGACAGCCCTGGACAGTTGGGTCATTAATCTGAGTTTTGAACAGTTTCCCTTGTTTATATCGGGTCCAGGTCATTTGCCCCCCTTCCAGACATTTGCTCCTTTGTCACTTGCTCCCCAGACATTAGCCCCTTGTCTTATTCAAAATCTGGACATTTGCCCCCTGCCCATAGCTTCTGGATTATTTGTAAGTTTTTTTAAGAAATGTTTTTTTAACTTATTTTTTTATTTCTGAACATGAATTCAATATATATATTACCCTAATTGCAATTAATGTTCTTTGTGCAAAATCAGCCAAGTAAATTACTTTATGTAGTTGGAGTTTTATGCTACCGTAGCATAAAAAAAACTAAAACGACGCGATTTAACAATAGTTTCTATCCTCAAGCGCTGAGATTTTTAAACGGAGAGCCATCATAAATGTCTTGCCTCTGGTAGGTAGATGCAATGTCGCCTTTTTTATTTTAATTTTTTTTTTTTTTTTTTTTTTTAAATATTGCAACCTATTATATTACTCTCGCTTGTTTTCAACTGTTTTTAGTATTACGATTGTGATATGTAATGTTTAGTTCCGTGTGTGATTGGGTGCATGAGTGTATGTTTGTGCTAACGCCACAACACTACAAATTCCTTGTACTTGCTACTTGGTAATAAAACGTATCTTATCTTATCTTATCTTATCTTAGATGATCCTGTAATCAAAGGATTATCTTTATTGCAATTGTGGAAGAAGCCAGTGACATTAGGACCTGGACATGTTAGGACAATTGAGGATATTTGAAAGAAGCCATCTCAACAAGGTTTCTTTTGAATTGCATTTACCATGGAGAGTTGGAGTGAATCCATTTTCCTATAAAACTGGATGCACAAGCCAGAGTTGTCAGAATGCACTTATAACTTCACCATGGAAATTACTACTAGCATTTGAGGAGGTCATGTTTTGAGTGTCATTCCTACACCAAGAAGGGGGACCAACAAGATTACTCTTCATTGGGAGTGATGCCAGCGTCGATCCTGATCATGCAAGGGTGCTGTGGTCACTGATCTGATCTCCAGATCCAGAATGTGATCAACAAGACTGCCTGCAACCATGATGGTGACACGGCACAGATAGAAGCTGCCAAGGTCCGTGAGGACCTGAAAACTAAGGCAGTTAATACCAGGGGCACTCCAAAACAGCTGATCTCTGACTCGTTACTGTCCACCACTGTTTGTGGAAGCATCACCCCAAGAACCCATCTTCCACCACTGATCTGACTATCAATGATACCTGGAAAACAACTGGTGACAAGATCATCTCATACACACTCCAGGGGATAGGCCATTGCATTAGGCTAAAGTGACTTTGACTTGTCATTGAATGTTATGTTATTGTAGTAATAATGATAAAACTGCAAACTGATTTTCACTTGTCAACTATCATAGAAAAAAGGGGCAGATGTCCGGGGGGGGGGGGAGCAAATATACTAGGAGGCGGATTTATATCGCTATCAGTTGTGGTATCATTGATATTTCATCAAATTTACTGGAAAGTTTGAGTCTTCAACATCCTAATCTCCAACATGTATTCTCCATGGGGACATTTTTAATTACTACAAAGGGCAAACCCTACAGCCACATGTAACAGCATTGTACAGGTGACCAGTGACATGTTTAGTATGGGAAACTTGTGGGCTGAACATTAGGCTTGGATAAACAAGGGGCTGCATTTAAGTGGGGCAGGCTTCCTCTCTCACACAAAGGGAATGAGCAGGCAGGTGCCCTTAATTGGCAATCTCTGTAAATAAACCATCTTTCAATGAGAAAGAAAATGAGGCCTGAATGGTCTGATTTTGGTTTTACTGTCTGTTACAGTAACTTAATATTTCTTTTTGATGCAAATGCTTGATTATATTGTTCTTGGTCACAATGTTTCAATACCAGAGTAGACAGTGTCTATGCTGTAATGTTGACAACTTCCTGGCTGTTACCAGATTCAGGGTGACATGCTAATAGCAGACAAATATGATTTTAAAAGTAATATAAGTAAATATCAGGGTAAATATTAACAGTATCAAGTCAATAATTCCAACAAAATCAATTCCAATTCCCAAAAAATAAATTTTGGAAAAAAAATTCAATAAAAAAAAAATGTTGAAGTCAATTCCAATTCCAGAACTGGAATTGAGGGTCAGTTCCAATTCCGGAATGGAATTGACCACATGCCTGAAGTATATTCATGACAATATCTTGTCTGTGTACTACAGCAACAGTCATGAACAGTATCATTGAATTGAAACAAGCTTATGTCTGTGGGGCTTTTGTCGGGAGGGGCTTTTGTCCATGCACCATACTATCTAGCAGATGCTTTCAGTATAATACCTAATAATTATATATATTTACATATATACATACATATATATATATATATACACGTGTGTGTGCGTGCAGCATTTATAAGGTAAAGATGTCACAAGCATAGATCTGCATTTGGTCCAATAACAATATTCATGCATTGTTATCTAAATCGAGTGTCAGATATAAAATAAGGAACCCCATAGAAAGTGTACCTATGGGTCCATATTTTGTTATGGAATTTGGACCCCTTATAGAATTTTGACCTCCCTGGCCCATTGAAAACAGTGCAATGTTGATTAGATAATATAATGCACTTTGGAGCTAGGATGCTACAATTTTGGTTATATGCATTTGGTTATGTTACCAGTGGCATTCGTCCGACTGACCAAACAGATTTATTAAAAACATTAAGAGATCAGTGAAAGACCCATTGGTTGAATTAACATGGCTCCATAGGGAAAATGCTTTTCCCTGTGGTTGATTACTTTATACATTCTCTTATATATTCTCTTATATTCTAAAAATAATATATACAAGAGAAAGTTTCTCACATTGTGATTAATTTTTATTATGCAAAAGATGAATTTTGTAAAATGTTCAAGTCACTGTATGTGTAATCTTTTCAGATGAAGGATTCACCATTGGTTCATACAAGTACAGGTACTAGTTTTGAAGCATCCAGCGCTACGGGTGATGCCGTCAATCTTTACATTACGGATGTCACCTTTAGTGCCATCACTGCTACTACTGCTGTGGCACCACATACAACTGATGCTGAAACGCAAATCGATCCGGTAACAATATTTCAAGTGCGACACTTCGCGAATGCTGCTGTAGTCACAGATGACACTATTGCACCAATGAACGTTGATCATGACTACTCCTATGTGAAGCTTCCATCAGATTCAGTGAGAATAAAGACATTGGTACAGATGATGCACACTATGTGATAACAGCGACATAACCGAGGGTGACTCAAGCAGCTCCGACACCTATGAGAAAGAGAAGAAGTTTGTCATTCGTGAGAAAAACTTATTTCACTTTTCGGCACCTGCCACACACCAAACAGCCATAAACTGTGACACAGGTTGTACTCATGTCTGATCTATCAGCCAAGGTCTTTCGGATACTGGGGTGTCTGTCAGGAAAGTGTGCTGATTTCTACCCCTGGGTGAGTGAAAGGTGAATTGAATATGTTAGGTTTACATGTACTATCAGTCAGAATAAGTAGTGTATTGGTGTATATTTAGTGCCAGTAGTGTATTGGAACAGATGGTTGGTGTGCAAGTACTATCAGTCAGAACAAGTAGTGTATTGATACATATGATTGGTGTACATTTACTGTCAGTACAAGTAGTGTATTTGGTAGAGAATGAGACGCTTGGTTTACATTTGCTGTCGGTAGGAACAAGAAGTAGATTCAGTCAGAACAAGTAGTATATTGGATACACATGATTGGTGTACATTTACTGTCAGAAGAAGTAGTGAAATGGTGCAGATTCCAGAATGAGATCATTGGTGTACATTTACTGTTGGTAGGAACAAGTAGCGTATTGGTATGCATGATTGGTGTACGTTTACTGTCAGTCAGAACAAGTAATATTGTTACACATGATTGGTGTACATTTACTGTCCAATCAAAACAAGTAGTCTATTGCCATTGGTACAGATGATGATGGTGAAACAGTTAAAATGCCTTGGCTTTATAAAGATTAATTATTTCCTAAGCTAAACTACCAGTATATTTGATATGTTGTGGCATAATAATGATGTGTGTAACTGTGATATCCATGTTCCAGGTTGTATTTCCCGGTGGTAAGAAGTCACTGTTTTTAGTCAATGTTTAGTCTTGGTTTCAGTCATTCTAGTTAGCCTTATTTCTTTGGTAATTGTTTTTCTATGTGAATAAACTGTTGATATATTTTATGTTGGTCTCAATATAAATGAAATTGTGTGTAGTGACATGCAAGATGCTGCAGGTAACATTTTTGTTGACAGAAATGGGATATGGATAAGAAGGCATTCACATCATTCCGTTATTAATATTTTAGTGGGAATTTTTTTAGTTTTCCAGGTTGTTTTTCGACCTGCTGCATACTGTGGGTGCCTCACAATTTGTCTATATCAGACTATCAGTACACTCACCTGTGTCAGGTCAATCTCCATAGCTAAACTTTCCATCAATTCAATTTGGTTCAGACTAGACATCACAGATCCTTCCCACATCGCAGGATGGGATTACTTGTCTTGCGTTTCCTGAGCCTGAAATATAATTTTTCATGGTTAGTTGATAGCACTAATTCCATAATTACCATAATAGCTGCAAAACTGTGAACATTACATACTGTCAGTAGTTAATTATTGTTATTTAAATGATTACATTGCACCAAACAACAAGGTGTTGTGGTGTGCTACAGACAGGGGTGATTACAAGTACAAATATTAACGTAATCATGATTACAGTAATTACTGCAATCACAATTACTAATGTAGTCATGATTACAATCATTATTACAATCACGATTACGGTAACATTTAAGAATATATATATATATTCACATAATGAATTAAATAAACCCTCATGTTATTATTGTCATCAATGTTATTCAACAACAAATCAAACCCAATATTAAAATACAGTCACGGTACACTTCATTAGATTAGATACAAAATAAAGAGAAAAGCCTGCTTGCATTGCCATTGTAGTTCGGACCTCGCCCTCGGGCTAGGTAAAAGAAATATGCAGAACAAATATGATTATTAAAATGGCAATGATTCGATAACAATTTAATTACTGACCTGCTAGCTATAGGGCGAATCGATGAGTCGGCACGCAAATCATGCAATGACAGCAGACCAACATCTAGCACCGCTTTGTTTGTGCATATCACTACAAAATCATCGTCTTCGCTTTCGTACGGTGATGCAAGCACCAACGCGGTCGGGCACACGGTGCTGCATAGCCATAGCCTAGCCCTAGGCATGGTAGCTTCCTCGGCGCAGCATGATGACTCAACGTAAACGTGCGCAGACATCGGGACGCAATTTCCACAGGTCCACCACATCACATTACCTAGTCAGGAATCGTTGACAGTCAAAGCGCTGTTGTAATTTTTCCTGAATCCAACGTCAACAAAGTCAAAGGCGAAGCCGACCTGGAGTCTGGAGCGTGACTCGCACACTCGGTGACATTTCACGACTGTCAACGGTTGTTTCCGTGTGGCCTGTCGAACTAGACTCTTCGTCTGTGGTTTCCATTTCTCCAAAGATAGATAACTATTACGGAAGTTCAGTAAACCACTAATCGCTAGTAGCAGATCTGGTAAAACTGTCACAAGCGATGCATCCATCTTGTCAACAAGTAAAAAATAGTTCCGGTATTCCGTTATCGCATATTCTCGTTGGTTAGCGTCTCGTGTGTTCGAGAAATGTGGCGTTTTCCACGATTTTTTGCGTGTTTTGGTGTAATTTCTTTAACTTTTTTTATTTGGAACGAACAAAAACGCTATTTTGTTGACGTGTGTAACCACTTGTATATATAACAGAGACCCATATCTTTTTTTTCGCTCCAGAATGGCTATTTACGAAATAAATCGCAAAAAATCGAAAATTTACATTGATTAGATATACGCGACTCAAACCACTCGTTTCGACAACAAGATGGCGATATGCAGTGATGTATTTTGTCGATTTTTGTCTCTAACAAAATCAGTTTTTCAGTTTATCTCATAAATTAGCAAGTATCTGTCACCATTATTGCATAGTTAGATAATATATATTTAAATATACGGCATAACACAAAATTGCTTCAGTTCCCCTTTAACAGTATCAAAAATTAAATAACTTCTACCTTCTAGGATTCCCAAAATAACTTTAACTTTGAAATCGAATTTTTCCCGCCATATTAAAGTAAACAAAGGAAAAAAGAACCCCAAGAAACGCTCGACATACAAAACTTAGACATAGGAAATTAGACATAAACATTAGTTAGACAAAACACTAGAAATTAGTTAGACATAAATACATTTCTTCAACCATCCTGCACAAATTCTTGGCCTTATACTAATTTGGCCCTTTCATCAAGGCAACTCAATATACCCAGAGTCGCCCTGGGTATCACTCTTTGTTTCTGTAAATAAACCACTGAGTCTCCGATCTACCCCCAGACTCAATCTCTTTTTCCCAGCACTGCCTTGATCCTTTGCACAACATAATATTATAACAAAATATATAAGCAATAAATAATAGTCACTCTAACTCAGTCTTAAAGTAGACATAAAATAAATAAAACTAAAGTAGCCAGGTTATGGCAAGTAAAAAAAACCAAGGACAAAAAGTAAAAATGACTCTGTATGGATGACCGATGATGATGACGTATGGATATGCACAGGGTGTAAAAAAAATTTCAAAGGACCTAACCACAAATTGTTGGAATGCGAGTACTGTGATAAACATTACTGCATTGAATGTGTTGAAATAACGGATAAAGAATATAAAATTATGACGGACAAACCACAAATTCACTGGTTCTGTCCACCATGTGACACAAAAGTAATGAAAAATTTGAAAAAAGCTGCGAAGAAAGTGGAAGAGAGAATCATTGAACTAGAGAAAGAAATCAGAACCAAAGTGGACGAAACAAGAGTCATCGAAATGATCAAAGAAGCTCAGTTGGAAAAAAACCCAAGCAAAGTCATCAGCCCAAATGAAGTTAAGGAAGTCGTACAAATTCAGGTAAAAGAACAGAACATGGAATCAAAAGACAGAGAAAAAAGACTCAACAACGTAATAATTTTCAACTTACCAGAATCTACATCACATCTAAAAACTACGAGGCAACAACATGACAAAGAACAAATTTTAGAAATGTGTACAGAAATAAACAATAATTTAACAGACACTGATGTCACAGAAACGAGGAGGCTTGGGGAAGCCAAGGAAAATGCATCAGGTCCCAGACCGGTTCTAATCACATTAACACATATTGAAAAAAAAACGAACCCTTCTTCGAAGGTTCCATCACATCAGAGAAAATAACAAGTTCAAAAACATAAAAATGTATCATGACAAAACTAAACAAGAAAGGGAGGAATCAAAAAAGCTCTATGAAGAAGCAAAGAGGCAGAAAGCTGCAGACAAGTCGGGGAATACCTGTACAGAGTCAGGGGTCCACCATGGGAGAGAAAAATAAGAAAGATAAGGAAAAGCCAGTAAAGACTACACATCCACCTAGAGTGACGGATGGTAAAACAAATGTTAATAAAAATAATCTTAATGACATAGGCAACATTCTGTGTTTTTATACCAATGCTGACCAACTACGGAACAAGCAAAATGAATTTGAACAAAGAATTAAAGAACTGAAACCCCACATAATAGCAATTAATGAGGTAAAACCAAAAAACCCCAAATGCACTGTAACCATACCAGAATTTTCCTTAGAAGGCTATACATTGTTCTCCAAGAATATAGAAAATAATGAAGGTAGGGGTATTATAATATACGTCTTAAATTCCCTATACGCAGAAAATATAAACCTGGTCTCAACCTTCAAGGAATGCTTATTTATAGAAATTAAACTTAAAAATAAAACCAAACTTCTCTTTGGATGCATATATAGGAGCAATGGGAGGTCAGAAGAAAATAACGCAGAACTTCTAAATATGATTAGATCCACATCAGGACTTAAAACTAACACAAACCTTTTCGATCTGATTTTATCAAACGAAGAAGACAGCATAGGGGAAATAGAGTACCTCAGCCCTCTAGGTAAAAGTGACCACTGTGTCATTACATTCAATATTTTGTGCAAAGTTATAACAAATAAATACACTAAAAAACGGAAGCTATTTAATAAGGCAAATTATGAAGGAATGAGGAAAGAGTTTTCAGATATAGATTGGGAAGAGAAATTTAAAGACTGTAAAGACAACGTTAACGACCAATGTGAAATCCTTAAAACAGTACTAAAATTATTAGAATATAAATACGTACCTCAAAAAGAAGTTTCAAATTACAGAAAGGGAAATTTCCCCCTAAATGCAAACACCAGAAAACTAATTAAACGTAAAAATAGACTATGGACAAGATACATTGAAACAACTAACAAGGGATGGGACAAAATATTTAGAGTATTGTAAAAGCAGGAATAAAATCCGAGCTTTAACCAGAAAGCTCCGAAAGGAGTTTGAACGAAATTTAGCCGCTCAAACCAAGAAAAACCCTAAAGTCTTCTGGAACTATTATAAATAAAAAAATACAGAAGTAAGGAATTGGGGAACTGAATATAGACCACACAAATCCGAAATCCCAAACAACAACTGAAGATGAAGAAAAAGCAAATATTCTTGCCAACTACTTCTCCAGTGTATTCACTACTGAACAGACAGGGTATATCCCAACTACACCAAAAGTAAACAATAAATTAGTGATGGATGAGCTAAAAGTAACTGAAAACATATTACTAACATTAAAAGAACTTAATATAAGCAAATCGCCTGGCCCTGATGAAATAGGTGCCAGATTACTAACTGAGTTGTCAGAAAATATCTGTCTCCCATTACACAAAAATATTTGACACATCGATAAAAACATCAAGTATTCCTGATGAATGGAAGGATGCCAAAATATCAGCAATATATAAAAAAGGAAATAAGAAATTAGCTTGCAATTACCGTCCAATAAGCCTAACAAGCGTAGTTTGTAAATGCATGGAAAAAATTATTAGAAATCACATCATCAGTTACATGAAAGTCAATGGTATGTTCAGTCAAAAACAATATGGTTTTATCTCTGGTAGATCAACAGTTCTCCAACTAATTAAAATACTAGATGCATGGACCTCAGAAATGGATAAGGGTAATTACACAGATGTTATTTATATGGATTTTCAAAAGGCTTTTGATACTGTGCCACATACGAGACTAATAAGTAAATTAAAAAGTTTTAACATTAGGAATGATTTAGTTAACTGGATTGAGGCATTCATCACAAATAGACGACAAAAGGTAGCAGTAAATGGAAAAGAAACAAACTGGCACAAAGTAACATCAGGGATACTGCAGGGATCTGTCCTAGGACCTTTATTGTTTGTTCTCTACGTAAACGACCTGCCAGAGTTAACTAAATCCAATACATTTCTGTTCACTGATGACATTAAGATATTTAGAGCCATAACAAATAAAAATGATCAGGATATACTACAACAAGATTTAAGTATCCTAGAACAATGGAGCGACAAATGGTTATTACAATTCCACCCAGACAAATGTAAACACATGGAAATTGAAAAAAATAATATAGGTGAAAATTAATATTTCATGACAAGTAATAATGTTAAACATTCACTAGCCACCACAGATAAGCAAACTGACTTAGGTGTAATTATCGATTCAAAATTGTCATTTGATGATCACATAAACCAAGTGGTAAATAAAGCAACCAAAACGACAAAAATTATTTGAAGAACCTTCCAATTCCTAGACACACACACTTTCTTGCCACTATATAAGACAACGGTTAGATCTCACCTAGAATATGCCGTAGCAGTATGGTATCCATATAAGATAAAATAGCAATAGAAAACGTCCAGAGAAGGGCCACAAAACAACTTCCTGGTATGCGGAATTTGTCATATATAGAAAGACTAAAATTACTGAAGATACCCACATTAGCATACCGAAGGCTAAGAGGAGACATGATGGAAGTCTATAAAATAATGCACGAACTATACGATAATGAATCTGCACCAAACCTCCTGAAATGGGAGGATGTGACACTAAGATCAGGAAATAGAGGACACTCCCTTAAAATATTTACCCAAAGAGCAAAAATTAATTTTAAAAAAATGCATTCCCTCTTAGAGTGGCTGAACCATGGAATAGTCTCCCAAACTCTGTAATATAAGCTAGATCAAGTAACTCATTTAAAAACAAACCAGACAAATTCTGGGATTAGGCAATAATATACGACTATGTCTATGAATCTCCTTTAACAATAACAAATGGAACCGGAAATTATGATATAAAAATATTTGATTCTGAAGATCTGATTATGGAGGAATCAACTGGATCCTGCGATCAGAATCGTCATAACATAAGGTATCATAAGGTAAGGTGTAATTATATGTATGTATGCATGCATGCATACATGTATATAATTGTACGTGTTTCTGTTCTGATAAAGTACTCGCAAGAAATAAACATAAACAGACAGTACACACTGAGCCAGTATAAATAAATCTTCAGACTTCACCTATTATTGACCTAATTAAGGATAAGGTTAGGCTATGCCTATGCCCATGGGCATGACTATGTCAGATCACGGCCTTTGGCTTTGCCTTGCCTTGGCTTTGCCGTTTGAGTTTGGCGCGTAAAATTACCATGTGCATAGTTCTACTTTCGTATGCTTTGCGAACAAAAATAATTTATATATTTATATAATGTTAAAAATCAATGTATTGGATAGTACAAAATACAGCCAAAGATTCACAAAGGAATTTGTAAACACGTACCTTGTCTTGCGGCGCGCCAGTCGCATATAAAATTATAACGGTAAAACAGCGGACTTCAAATATGGCGGCATGGGCCCGGGTAGACTCGCAGTAAAGATTATTTTTAACAATAATAATATTCAGTGAATAGTGTAAGCATCTGGAGCTTACAAACGTAATTGTCATGGCTTGTTAATTTTTTGTAAGAATAATAACACGGTTCATACGAATTTTAGTTTCTCTTAATTTTATTTCGGTTCTAGCATGGTGCGTCATCGGACATCGCGCGGGAAACATTCCCCTACACCACATGCGAAATTTAATACAAGTAATAAATCATAGGTATACGGCGCGCGTCAGAAATCAGTGCTCCTCGGTCCGAGTACTGATAAATCACCTCCCGCGAGTGCTAGCGCCGCATCTGTGGCTGGGAAGCGGGCTGTGATCGGCAAGCGCCTGCCGAGCACTGCCGCCTGCCAACCGCTGATATCCGCCCTCGGGCCGACGACGGCGTGCTGGCTGCAGCGGTTTCGCCAAAAAATGTAACGAATATAGCCTATATTGCGAAGTAAATAAAAGTAACGGAGTAAAAAGTCGCGTTACTTTACATAAAACTACTTCGTTACAAGTAAAAGTATTTAGTCAAAATTCTACTTCGTTACATGCCAATTACTTGAAATAACTACTCAATTATTGTAACGGAGTACTTTTACTTCGTTACATGCCAACCCTGATACTAATGCATTAAATGTTTCAACGTGTTGCTTGATCTAATTTTGTTTTGTTAATTGCATTAATATGAAGAAACAATTATTCATATGGTGGTTCACAAATCACCCATCAGATATGAACATACGTTTACTACATAATGCACCGGAATACACAATTTCAAGACATGTAAATACATTTATGTGGGACAATGCTACTTGCTCATGTTATTGACTCGGAATCGTGGCTAGTTTGCTGAAGACAAAAGTACAATTTAAGTCAGATGTATGTTTGTATACGAGCTTTTATAGAAAGCCAACTGATTATGCAAGAATACAATATGCATATATAATATAAAACGACATCATCAAATCTAGGTAATAAAACAGCAAAGATGGGGGAACCGACCACGCGCAGGTGGAGGACCCCGCCATACTACAAACAACAAGGGTAAAAACCTTGTGTACACATTATTACCTACAAAAAAGGGGAAAGCGTCAGTACCTGACCTCGCCCTAAAAACCCTGATGATGATTACAATAGCAATAACAAATCAATGTAGATTTAACTATAAAGTATGAATATTATGACAATATAGATCCACACATCTGAGTATGCAGACATTATTTTGAACCTCCCATAACAGCCAGTCAGTAAACCGACCCACTTTGAAATCTGAATTAAACAGGTGCAGACAGATGGAGTAGGAGGGTGGGAAACAAATTCTTAGAAGAGAGTAAAATGTTTACCTTTGACTCTTGAAAATATTGAAAGCGAGGCCGATCGTAGGATTGTATTCAATGGTCACGATGTTGGTGTTTTAGTCGGCCTAGAGGGTTATTTAAAAATAGGAACCTGGTCACATTGCTCACAAAAACGCCGTTTGATTTTCAATCAAAAGGTGTCTTCCCCGGACCTTCTTTCATGGGTGGCTGCGCCCTCATTGGTCAAATCCTAGATCCACCCCTGCCGCACATTGTCAATCAGCGAAATTAAACAAAAGCGAATATTGCACTAAATGTAATTGATAAAATAATAATAAGAACATTAAATGTAAATCGGACATACCGCGGATTGGGTCCGGGATTTTCCACGCGCAAAACGAATGGTCTACCGCTAAGCCGCGACGGCTCACATGTAACGTTGCAGTTGCTCTGAATTCGCTATGTATTCTGCATGCCTTCTTGTGGTATTGTCGTCTGAACTGTCAATTCTGTTTTAGAAAATATTCACGTTGATAACATTTCCAGAAATGATTCCATTCATTTATTTTCCTCTATGTTAATGACGTTGTGAGTGATTCATGAAAATATATGAAAGGAGGCCTTCCTGACATGCTTGTAAGTTGGTCATATATATGACACCATATGTTATATCCTGCTGAAGTGAATTAATATTATTACACTTAACATATTTTTCCTATTTGTGATATAGCTCTTAAAGCACTTGACTGGAGTACCCTTTATTCAACAGAATTCAAGTTTATGTAATAGAATTTGGTGGTCAATTGTATCGAAACTTTACTTAGATCCCCCAAATCCCCCCCTTCATAAACATCATTAATATTATTAATGAAGTTTATAGCAACCGAGCCAACGCTTTGAAACATCACAGTACTCGTTAGTTTCACAATATGAAGTTATTGTGTTTTGTAGACAACACGATCAATTATCCATACCAGTCTGTCAGCCTGTTGCATCACTAATAGCTAGAACTACCAGGTGATTTAGTGGGACCCGTTAGTGGGACGAAGAGAACGCATCTCTGGAGATAGCAACATGATAGTGCAGTTTTCTTATTCAATTTAAAATAATATTGTCACATAATATCCAAAGCCTTCAAAGACTCACTTTGTCAACCTTGCGGTATACTTTAAAGGTCCCTGCTCAATTTTGCGTACTTTATAGGTCCCTCGTCAATTCGGCGTACTTTACAGGTCCCTCCTCAATTCGGTGTATTTTAAAAGTCCTCCATCAATTCGGCGTTCTTTAATGGACCCTCGTCAGTTCAGCGTATTTTAAAGGTCCTTCCTCAATTCGGCGTACTTTAAAGGTCCCCTTCAATTCGGCATATTTTAAAGGTCCCTCGTCAATTTGGCATACTTCAAAGGTCCCTCGTCAATTTAGCGTACTTTAAAGGTCCCTCATCTATTCAGCGTAATTAAAAGGTCCCCCGTCAATTCGGCGTACTTTACAGGTCCCTCATCAATTCGGCATTCTTTAATGGTCCCTCCTCAATTCAGCGTACTTTACAGGTCCCTTGTCAATTCATTCAGCATTCTTTAAAGGTCCCTCATAAATTCGCGGTACTTTAAAGGACTCTCATCAATTCGGCATACTTTAAAGGTCCTCGCCAGGTCGGCGTATTTTAAAGGTCCCTTGTGAATTTGGCATATTTTAAGGTCCCTCTTCAATTCGGCGAATTTTAA
Organism: Lamellibrachia columna; assembly: GCA_963662155.1. NCBI lineage: Eukaryota > Metazoa > Annelida > Polychaeta > Sabellida > Siboglinidae > Lamellibrachia > Lamellibrachia columna. Next base: position 10,710,661 of record OY759261.1, read on the forward strand.
AGGACCCTCATCAATTCAGCATACCTTAAAAGTCCCTCGTCAATTCGGCGTACTTTAAAGGTCCCTCATCAATTCGGCATACTTTAAAGGACCCTCTTCAATTCAGCGTACTTTAAAGGTCCGTTGTCAATTCGGTGTGCTTTAAAGGTCCCTTGTCAATTCGGCGTACTTTAAAGATCCCTCTTCAATTCGACGCACTTTAAAGGTCCCTAGTCAATTTAACGTATTTTAAAGGTCTGTTGTGAAATCAACATATTTTAAGGTCCCTCGTCAATTCAGCATACTTTAATGGCCCGTCATCAATTCAGCGTTCTTTAATGATCTCTCGCCAGTTCAGCGTACTTTAAAGGTCCCCCTCAATTCAGCGTACTTAAAAGGTCCCTCGTCAATTCGGCGCACTTTAAAGGTCCCTCGTCAATTCGGTGTATTTTAAAAGTCCCTTTTGAATTCGGCATATTTTAAAGTCCCTCGTCAACTCAGCATACTTTAATGGTCCCTCGTCAAATCGGCGTACTTTAAAGGTCCCTCGTCAATTCAGCATATATATTAATGGTCCGTCATCAAATCGGCGTACTTTAAAGGTCCCTCGTCAATTCAGCATATATATTAATGGTCCTTCATCAAATCGGCGTACTTTAAAGGTCCGTTGTCAATTCGGCGTGCTTTAAAGGTTGCTTGTCAATTCGACGTACTTTAAAGGCCCCTCTTCAATTCGGCGTACTTTAAAGGTCCCTCCTAAGTTCGGCGTATTTTAAAGGTCCCTTGTGAATTCGGCATATTTTAAGGTCCCTCGTCAATTCGAGATATTTTAATGGTCCGTCGTCAATTTGACGTACTTTAAAGGTCCCTCTTCAATTCGGCGCAATTTAAAGGTCGCTCGTCAATTCTGCGTACTTTAGAGGTCCCTCATCAATTCAGTGTACTTTAAAGGTCCCTTGTCAATTCGGCGTGCTTTCAAGGGTCCTCTTCAATTCGGCGTATTGTATAGGTCCCTCTTCAATTCGACGCATTTTAAAGGTACCTCATCAATTCGGCATAATTTAAAGGTCCTCAATTCGGCGTACTTTAAAGGTCCCTTGTCAGTTTGGTGTATTTTAAAGGTCCCTCATCAATTCGGCATTCTTTAATGGTCCCTCCTCAATTCAGTGTACTTTAAAGGTTCCTCATCAGTTTGGTGTATTTTAAAGGTCCTTCGTCAATTCGGCATACTTTACAGGTCCCTCGTCAATTTGGCGTACTTTAAAGGACCCTCATCAATTCGGCATACTTTAAAGGTCCCTCATAAGTTCAGCGTATTTTAAATGTCCCTTGTGAATTTGGGCATATTTTAAGGTCCCTCGTCAATTCGGCATATATTAATGGTCCGTCGTCAAATGGCGTACTTTAAAGGTCCGTTGTCTATTCAGCGTGCTTTAAAGGTCCCTTGTCAATTAATTCGGCATTCTTTAAAGGTCCCTCGTAAATTCGCGGTACTTTAAAGGACCCTCATAAATTCGGCATACTTTAAAGGTCCCTTGTCAATTTGGCGAACTTTAAAGGTCCCTCGTCAATTCGGTGTATCTTAAAGGTCCATTTTGGATTCGGCATATTGTAAGGTCCCTCATCAATTCAGCATATATTAATGGTGCGTCATCAAATCGGCGTACTTTAAAGGTCCCTCGTCAATTCGGCGTACTTTAAATGTTCCTCATCAATTCGGCGTACTTTAAAGGACCCTCTTCAATTCGGAGCACTTTAAAGGACCCTCATCAATTCGGCATACTTTAAAGGTCCCTCGTCAACTCGGCATACTTCATAGATCCCTCGTCAATTTGGCGTTCCTTAAAGGACCCTCACCAATTCAGCGTACTTTAAAGGACCCTCTTCAATTCGGAGCACTTTAAAGGTCCCTCGTCAATTCGGTGTGCTTTAAAGGTCCCTTGTCAACTCATTCGGCATTCTTTAAAGGTCCCTCGTAAATTCGCGGTACTTTAAAGGACCCTCATCATTTCGGCATACTTTAAAGATCCCTTGTCAATTTGGTGCACTTTAAAAGTCCCTCGTCAATTCGGTGTATCTTAAAGGTCCATTTTGAATTCGGCATATTGTAAAGTCCCTCATCAATTCAGCATATATTAATGGTGCGTCGTCAAATCAGTGTACTTTAAAGGTCCGTTGTCAATTTAGCGTGTTTTAAAGGTCCCTTTTCAATCTGGCGCACTTTAAAGGTCCCTCGTCAATTTGGCGTACTTTAAAGGTTCGTTGTCAATTCGGCGTGCTTTAAAGGGCCCTTGTCAAGTCGGTGTACTTTAAAGATCCCTCTTCAATTCGGCGCACTTTAAAGGTCCCTCGTCAGTTCAGCGTATTTTAAATGTCCCTTGTGAATTTGGGCATATTTTAAGGTCCCTCGTCAATTCGGCATATATTAATGGTCCGTCGTCAAATGGCGTACTTTAAAGGTCCGTTGTCAATTCAGCGTGCTTTAAAGGTCCCTTGTCAAGTTGGCGCACTTTAAAGGTCCCTCGTCAATTCGGCGTACTTTAAAGGTCCGTTGTCAATTCGGTGAGCTTTAAAGGTCCCTTTTCAATTTGGTGCACTTTAAAGGTCCTTCGTCAATTCGGCGTATCTTAAAGGTCCGTTGTGAATTAGGCATATTGTAAGGTCCCTCATCAATTCAGCATACTTTAATGGTCCGTCGTCAGTTCGGCGTTCTTTAAGGTCCCTCGTCAATTCGGCATATTTTAAAGGTTCTTCCTCAATTCGGCGTACATTAAAGTTCCCCCTCAATTCGGAATACTTTATAGGTCCCTCATCAATTCGACGTACTTTAAAGGTCCATCGTCAATTTGGCATACTTTAAAGGTCCCTCGTCAATTCAGCATACTTTAAAGGACCCTCTTAAATTTGGAGCACTTTAAAGGTCCCTCATCAATTCGGTGTGCTTTAAAGGTCCCTTGTCAATTAATTCGGCATTCTTTAAAGGTCCCTCGTAAATTCGCGGTACTTTAAAGGACCCTCATAAATTCGGCATACTTTAAAGGTCCCTTGTCAATTTGGCGAACTTTAAAGGTCCCTCGTCAATTCGGTGTATCTTAAAGGTCCATTTTGGATTCGGCATATTGTAAGGTCCCTCATCAATTCAGCATATATTAATGGTGCGTCATCAAATTGGCGTACTTTAAAGGTCCCTCGTCAATTCGGCGTACTTTAAATGTTCCTCATCAATTCGGCGTACTTTAAAGGACCCTCTTCAATTCGGAGCACTTTAAAGGACCCTCATCAATTCGGCATACTTTAAAGGTCCCTCGTCAACTCGGCATACTTCATAGATCCCTCGTCAATTTGGCGTTCCTTAAAGGACCCTCACCAATTCAGCGTACTTTAAAGGACCCTCTTCAATTCGGAGCACTTTAAAGGTCCCTCGTCAATTCGGTGTGCTTTAAAGGTCCCTTGTCAACTCATTCGGCATTCTTTAAAGGTCCCTCGTAAATTCGCGGTACTTTAAAGGACCCTCATCATTTCGGCATACTTTAAAGATCCCTTGTCAATTTGGTGCACTTTAAAAGTCCCTCGTCAATTCGGTGTATCTTAAAGGTCCATTTTGAATTCGGCATATTGTAAGGTCCCTCATCAATTCAGCATATATTAATGGTGCGTCGTCAAATCAGTGTACTTTAAAGGTCCGTTGTCAATTTGGCGTGTTTTAAAGGTCCCTTTTCAATCTGGCGCACTTTAAAGGTCCCTCGTCAATTTGGCGTACTTTAAAGGTTCGTTGTCAATTCGGCGTGCTTTAAAGGGCCCTTGTCAAGTCGGTGTACTTTAAAGATCCCTCTTCAATTCGGCGCACTTTAAAGGTCCCTCGTCAATTCAGCGTATTTTAAATGTCCCTTGTGAATTTGGGCATATTTTAAGGTCCCTCGTCAATTCGGCATATATTAATGGTCCGTCGTCAAATGGCGTACTTTAAAGGTCCGTTGTCAATTCAGCGTGCTTTAAAGGTCCCTTGTCAAGTTGGCGCACTTTAAAGGTCCCTCGTCAATTCGGCGTACTTTAAAGGTCCGTTGTCAATTCGGTGAGCTTTAAAGGTCCCTTTTCAATTTGGTGCACTTTAAAGGTCCTTCGTCAATTCGGCGTATCTTAAAGGTCCGTTGTGAATTAGGCATATTGAAAGGTCCCTCATCAATTCAGCATACTTTAATGGTCCGTCGTCAGTTCGGCGTTCTTTAAGGTCCCTCGTCAATTCGGCATATTTTAAAGGTTCTTCCTCAATTCGGCGTACATTAAAGTTCCCCCTCAATTCGGCATACTTTATAGGTCCCTCATCAATTCGACGTACTTTAAAGGTCCATCGTCAATTTGGCATACTTTAAAGGTCCCTCGTCAATTCAGCATACTTTAAAGGACCCTCTTAAATTTGGAGCACTTTAAAGGTCCCTCATCAATTCGGTGTGCTTTAAAGGTCCCTTGTCAATTAATTCGGCATTCTTTAAAGGTCCCTCGTAAATTCGCGGTACTTTAAAGGACCCTCATAAATTCGGCATACTTTAAAGGTCCCTTGTCAATTTGGCGAACTTTAAAGGTCCCTCGTCAATTCGGTGTATCTTAAAGGTCCATTTTGGATTCGGCATATTGTAAGGTCCCTCATCAATTCAGCATATATTAATGGTGCGTCATCAAATCGGCGTACTTTAAAGGTCCCTCGTCAATTCGGCGTACTTTAAATGTTCCTCATCAATTCGGCGTACTTTAAAGGACCCTCTTCAATTCGGAGCACTTTAAAGGACCCTCATCAATTCGGCATACTTTAAAGGTCCCTCGTCAACTCGGCATACTTCATAGATCCCTCGTCAATTTGGCGTTCCTTAAAGGACCCTCACCAATTCAGCGTACTTTAAAGGACCCTCTTCAATTCGGAGCACTTTAAAGGTCCCTCGTCAATTCGGTGTGCTTTAAAGGTCCCTTGTCAACTCATTCGGCATTCTTTAAAGGTCCCTCGTAAATTCGCGGTACTTTAAAGGACCCTCATCATTTCGGCATACTTTAAAGATCCCTTGTCAATTTGGTGCACTTTAAAAGTCCCTCGTCAATTCGGTGTATCTTAAAGGTCCATTTTGAATTCGGCATATTGTAAGGTCCCTCATCAATTCAGCATATATTAATGGTGCGTCGTCAAATCAGCGTACTTTAAAGGCCCGTTGTCAATTTGGCGTGTTTTAAAGGTCCCTTTTCAATCTGGCGCACTTTAAAAGTTCCTCGTCAATTTGGCGTACTTTAAAGGTTCGTTGTCAATTCGGCGTGCTTTAAAGGGCCCTTGTCAAGTCGGTGTACTTTAAAGATCCCTCTTCAATTCGGCGCACTTTAAAGGTCCCTCGTCAGTTCAGCATATTTTAAAAGTCCATTGTGAATTCGGCATATTTTAAGGTCCCTTGTCAATTCAGCATACTTTAAAGGTCCCTCATCAATTCGGAGTGCTTTAAAGGTCCCTCGTCAATTCGGCGTACTTTAAATGTCCCTCATCAATTCGGCGTACTTTAAAGGACCCTCTTCAATTCGGAGCACTTTAAAGGACCCTCATCAATTCAGCGTATTTTAAAGGTCCGTTGTGAATTCGGCAATATTTTAAGGTTCCTCGTCAATTCAGCATACTTTAATGGCCCGTCATCAATTCAGCGTTCTTTAAAGATCTCTTGTCAGTTCGGTGTATTTTAAAGGTCCGTCGTCAATTCAGCGTACTTTAAAGGTCCCCCTCAATTCAGCGTACTTGAAAGGTCCCTCGTCAATTCGGCGCACTTTAAAGGTCCATTGTCAATTCGGCGTATTTTAAAAGTCCCTTTTGAATTCGGCATATTTTAAAGTCCATCGTCAATTTAGCATATTTTAATGGTCCCTCGTCAATTCGGCGTACTTTAAAGGTCCTTCGTCAATTCGGCATACTTTAAAGGTCCATCGTCAATTCAGCATATATATATTAATGGTCCGTCCTCAAATCGGCGTACTTTAAAGGTCCATTGTCAATTCGGCGTGCTTTAAAAGTCGCTTGTCAATTCGGCGTACTTTAAAGGCCCCTCTTCAATTCGGCGTACTTTAAAGGTCCCTCCTCAGTTTGGCGTATTTTAAAGGTCCCTTGTGAATTCAGCATATTTTAAGGTCCCTCGTCAATTCGGGATATTTTAATGGTCCGTCGTCAATTTGACGTACTTTAATGGTCCGTCGTCAATTTGATGTACTTTAAAGGACCCTCTTCAATTCGGAGCACTTTAAAGGACCCTCATCAATTCGGCATACTTTAAAGGTCCCTCGTCAACTCGGCATACTTCATAGATCCCTCGTCAATTTGGCGTTCCTTAAAGGACCCTCACCAATTCAGCGTACTTTAAAGGACCCTCTTCAATTCGGAGCACTTTAAAGGTCCCTCGTCAATTCGGTGTGCTTTAAAGGTCCCTTGTCAACTCATTCGGCATTCTTTAAAGGTCCCTCGTAAATTCGCGGTACTTTAAAGGACCCTCATCATTTCGGCATACTTTAAAGATCCCTTGTCAATTTGGTGCACTTTAAAAGTCCCTCGTCAATTCGGTGTATCTTAAAGGTCCATTTTGAATTCGGCATATTGTAAGGTCCCTCATCAATTCAGCATATATTAATGGTGCGTCGTCAAATCAGTGTACTTTAAAGGTCCGTTGTCAATTTGGCGTGTTTTAAAGGTCCCTTTTCAATCTGGCGCACTTTAAAGGTCCCTCGTCAATTTGGCGTACTTTAAAGGTTCGTTGTCAATTCGGCGTGCTTTAAAGGGCCCTTGTCAAGTCGGTGTACTTTAAAGATCCCTCTTCAATTCGGCGCACTTTAAAGGTCCCTCGTCAATTCAGCGTATTTTAAATGTCCCTTGTGAATTTGGGCATATTTTAAGGTCCCTCGTCAATTCGGCATATATTAATGGTCCGTCGTCAAATGGCGTACTTTAAAGGTCCGTTGTCAATTCAGCGTGCTTTAAAGGTCCCTTGTCAAGTTGGCGCACTTTAAAGGTCCCTCGTCAATTCGGCGTACTTTAAAGGTCCGTTGTCAATTCGGTGAGCTTTAAAGGTCCCTTTTCAATTTGGTGCACTTTAAAGGTCCTTCGTCAATTCGGCGTATCTTAAAGGTCCGTTGTGAATTAGGCATATTGTAAGGTCCCTCATCAATTCAGCATACTTTAATGGTCCGTCGTCAGTTCGGCGTTCTTTAAGGTCCCTCGTCAATTCGGCATATTTTAAAGGTTCTTCCTCAATTCGGCGTACATTAAAGTTCCCCCTCAATTCGGCATACTTTATAGGTCCCTCATCAATTCGACGTACTTTAAAGGTCCATCGTCAATTTGGCATACTTTAAAGGTCCCTCGTCAATTCAGCATACTTTAAAGGACCCTCTTAAATTTGGAGCACTTTAAAGGTCCCTCATCAATTCGGTGTGCTTTAAAGGTCCCTTGTCAATTAATTCGGCATTCTTTAAAGGTCCCTCGTAAATTCGCGGTACTTTAAAGGACCCTCATAAATTCGGCATACTTTAAAGGTCCCTTGTCAATTTGGCGAACTTTAAAGGTCCCTCGTCAATTCGGTGTATCTTAAAGGTCCATTTTGGATTCGGCATATTGTAAGGTCCCTCATCAATTCAGCATATATTAATGGTGCGTCATCAAATCGGCGTACTTTAAAGGTCCCTCGTCAATTCGGCGTACTTTAAATGTTCCTCATCAATTCGGCGTACTTTAAAGGACCCTCTTCAATTCGGAGCACTTTAAAGGACCCTCATCAATTCGGCATACTTTAAAGGTCCCTCGTCAACTCGGCATACTTCATAGATCCCTCGTCAATTTGGCGTTCCTTAAAGGACCCTCACCAATTCAGCGTACTTTAAAGGACCCTCTTCAATTCGGAGCACTTTAAAGGTCCCTCGTCAATTCGGTGTGCTTTAAAGGTCCCTTGTCAACTCATTCGGCATTCTTTAAAGGTCCCTCGTAAATTCGCGGTACTTTAAAGGACCCTCATCATTTCGGCATACTTTAAAGATCCCTTGTCAATTTGGTGCACTTTAAAAGTCCCTCGTCAATTCGGTGTATCTTAAAGGTCCATTTTGAATTCGGCATATTGTAAGGTCCCTCATCAATTCAGCATATATTAATGGTGCGTCGTCAAATCAGCGTACTTTAAAGGCCCGTTGTCAATTTGGCGTGTTTTAAAGGTCCCTTTTCAATCTGGCGCACTTTAAAAGTTCCTCGTCAATTTGGCGTACTTTAAAGGTTCGTTGTCAATTCGGCGTGCTTTAAAGGGCCCTTGTCAAGTCGGTGTACTTTAAAGATCCCTCTTCAATTCGGCGCACTTTAAAGGTCCCTCGTCAGTTCAGCATATTTTAAAAGTCCATTGTGAATTCGGCATATTTTAAGGTCCCTTGTCAATTCAGCATACTTTAAAGGTCCCTCATCAATTCGGAGTGCTTTAAAGGTCCCTCGTCAATTCGGCGTACTTTAAATGTCCCTCATCAATTCGGCGTACTTTAAAGGACCCTCTTCAATTCGGAGCACTTTAAAGGACCCTCATCAATTCAGCGTATTTTAAAGGTCCGTTGTGAATTCGGCAATATTTTAAGGTTCCTCGTCAATTCAGCATACTTTAATGGCCCGTCATCAATTCAGCGTTCTTTAAAGATCTCTTGTCAGTTCGGTGTATTTTAAAGGTCCGTCGTCAATTCAGCGTACTTTAAAGGTCCCCCTCAATTCAGCGTACTTGAAAGGTCCCTCGTCAATTCGGCGCACTTTAAAGGTCCATTGTCAATTCGGCGTATTTTAAAAGTCCCTTTTGAATTCGGCATATTTTAAAGTCCCTCGTCAATTTAGCATATTTTAATGGTCCCTCGTCAATTCGGCGTACTTTAAAGGTCCTTCGTCAATTCGGCATACTTTAAAGGTCCATCGTCAATTCAGCATATATATATTAATGGTCCGTCCTCAAATCGGCGTACTTTAAAGGTCCATTGTCAATTCGGCGTGCTTTAAAAGTCGCTTGTCAATTCGGCGTACTTTAAAGGCCCCTCTTCAATTCGGCGTACTTTAAAGGTCCCTCCTCAGTTTGGCGTATTTTAAAGGTCCCTTGTGAATTCAGCATATTTTAAGGTCCCTCGTCAATTCGGGATATTTTAATGGTCCGTCGTCAATTTGACGTACTTTAATGGTCCGTCGTCAATTTGATGTACTTTAAAGGTCCCTCTTCAATTCGGCGCAATTTAAAGGTAGCTCGTCAATTCTGCGTACTTTAGAGGTCACTCATCAATTCAGTGTACTTTAAAAGTCCCTCGTCAATTTGGCATGCTTTCAAGGTCCTTCTTCAATTCGGTGTATTTTATAGGTCCCTCTTCAATTCGACGCATTTTAAAGCTTTAAAGGTCCCTCATCAGTTTGGTGTATTTTAAAGGTCCCTCGTCAATTCGGCATACTTTACAGGTCCCTCTTCAATTTGGCGTACTTTAAAGGTCCGTTGTCAATTCGGCGTGCTTTAAAGGTCCCTTGTCAATTTGGCGCACTTTAAAGGTCTCTCGTCAATTCAGCGTACTTTAAAGGTCTGTTGTCAATTTGGCGTGCTTTAAAGGTCCCTTTTCAATTTGGTGCACTTTAAAGGTCCGTCGTCAATTCGGCGTTTCTTAAAGGTCCGTTGTGAATTAGGCATATTGTAAGGTCCCTCATCAATTCAGCATACTTTAATGGTCCGTCGTCAATTCGGCATACTTTAAAGGTCCCTTCTCAATTCGGCATACTTTAAAGGTCCCTCTTCAATTCGGCGTACTTTAAAGGTCCCCCTCAATTCGGCGTACTTTAAAGGTCCCTCTTCAATTCGGCATATTTTATAATAAATCCAGCGTACTTTAAAGGTTACTCATAAATTTGGCATACTTTAAAGGTTCCTGATCAATTCGGCGTACTTTAAAGGTCCCTCATCAATTTAGCGTACTTTAAAGTTCCCTCCTCAATTTGGCGTACTTTAAAGGTCCCTCCTCAATTCAAATTTTCACTCGTCTCGTTCATTTCAAATCTATTTGTGAAAAATTAAACCTATCTAGTACGCACTACAACAAATAATAGCTCATTTATGCAGTTTCTTATGTGAAGTCAGTCCGGGACCTTCTACGCACAAAGCGAATGGTCTAACGCTAAGCCGTGACAGTTCACATGTAAACTTGCACTGAATTCGCTATGTATTTTGCAGGCCGTCTCGTGACATTGTCGTCTTAACTGTCAATTCTGTTTTAAAAAATATTACATTTACAGAAACGATTCCTTTCATTTATTTTCCTCTGTGATAATAACATTGTGAGTGATTCATGAAAATATATGAAAGGAGGCCTTCCTGACATGCTTGTATGTTGGTCATATCTATGACACCATATGTTATATCCTGCTGAAGCGAATTAATATTATTGCACTTAACATACTGCTTCCTATTTGTGAGATAGCTCTTAAAGCACCCATTATTCCACAGAATTCAAGTTTATGTAATAGGATTTGATGGTCAGTTGTATCGAAAGGTTTACTTAGATCCTGAAAATGCCCCCCTTCTAAACATCATTAATAATATTAATGCTGTTTATGGCAACCGAGCCAACACATTGAGTCATCACAGTACTTGTTAGTTCCACAATATGAAGTTAATGTGTTTTGTAGACAAAGCGATAAATTATCCATACCAGTCTGTCAGCCTGTTGCCTCACCAATAGCTAGAACAAACAGGTGATTTAGTGGGACCCGTTAGTGGACTGAAGATAACGCGTCCCTGGAGATAGCAACATGATATTGCAGTTTTCTTATTCAATTAAAAATAATATTGTCATGTAATATCCAAAACCTTCCAAGATGCACTTTGTCGACCTTTTGTTAATAACTATTAATTTTGCTTATGCCCCTATAAAAATGTACCTCATAGTCTATGATAAATATGAGGGAAACCATGGTATTTTACCATGGTGCTTTGAAACAGGTAAACCGTGGTAAAATACCATGGTGCTTTGAAACAGGGAAACCATGGTAAAATACGTTGTCTCTTTGAAACAGGTAAACCGTGGTATACCATACATTTACCATACACAATATATGAAAAAGCATGGTCTACCCCAGTTTACCATGTAATGTCATGGTATACCGGGAGGTATAGGAGGAAGAGAGAGAGAAATGGGGGAGAGTTGGAGGAGAGAGGAGGAAGAGAAAAAGAGAGAGAAAAGTGGGGGAGAGAGAGAAGGAGAGAGAAGGGGGAATGGGAGAGAGAGAGAGGGGGGATACATAGGGAGAGAGAGTGAGAGAGGAGAGGAGAGGATAAATAGGGAGAGACAGAGACAGGTAAAGACTGAAGAGAGGGAGGGAGAGATGGAGAGAGAGGGAGATGGAGAAAGAGGGGGAGGGCGGGAGGGAGGGACGGAGATAGAGAGAGAGAGTGAGAGAGAGAGAGGAGGGAGAGTGAGATAGGGAGAGAGAGAAATGGGGAGAAGGGAGGAGAGAGGAAGAGAAGAAGAGAGGGGAGAAGGGGAAGTAGAGAGAGATGGGGAGAGGAACTGGAGATAAGGAAAGAGAGATAGAGACAAAGAGAGGGAGGGAGGGAGGTAGGGAGGGAGCGAGGTGGGGTAGAGTGGGGAAGAGAGACAGAGAGAGGGAGAGAGAGAGCTGGAGAAATGGAGAGGGAGAGTGAGATAACAAGAACAAGAACAAGAAAGTTTATTTTATCCCGTTTGTGTAAAAAATGTAAATTTAACGATAGAAGAAATTGTGCATTAATACGTTCACATGGAAAAGTACAAACACAATATTACTTAACAAGGGTTCAGTGACTCCTATACAAATTTTACAGTTGCTCTCATAGGAGCCAACAATGAAATATAATTAACTAACTCATTTATACAAAAGGTTGTGACAGTGCGTGTGTGCAGATGGAGAAAGAGTGTGCATGAATATTTGAGTGTATATATTGAGATATGTGTGATAATATGTAATATTAATTATAATAGATAGTAGTCGTGCATTCATATATGTATTACTGATTAAGTTGAATTTGATAGGAAGTGTAGCAATTTAGTATTGTACACGTATCTCCATATTTTTGTAATAAATATGTTTTTGCATAATTTGCAAAATCTTGTAAACTGTGAGTTCCAATCTTCTATTTGTGTGGTATCATTTATAACATGTGGCATGTTATATCTAAGACACCTTTTGGCAAATTCATGTTTAACTCTGAATAAGTATATGTCCGTTGTACACATTGTGTTATGACTGTGTATATCTGGGGTTATTTTCCAGTTTAATAAGTAGGCAGGTAATTTTTTATGCATGTATTTAAACTAAAATTTAAGTTCATGTAATTTTAATAAATCATCTATTTTTAAAAAGTGGTTCTGTATGTAAATTGTATTTAGTTAAGGTTAAAATCTGCATAGCTTTTGAATTTTCATAATTCTGCTATCTTGGTAACCCCATATCATGATGCAATAGTTAATATGAGATAATATTAATGTATTATACATAAAAGAAAAAATATTTTAGAGGCAACACATGCTTTAATCTGTTTAATATGCCAACATTTTTGGAACACTTGTTTGATGTTTTTTTCCAATTTAAGTTTGTATCTAAAGTCAGTCCTAAAAAAATAATTCTTCCACTCGTTCTATGTTGATATTAAAGGCATGGTGGTTGCAAATGTGTGCAAATTTTATTTGGAATTTGAAAGGTCATATATTTGGATTTTTTTTTTTTAATAATAATTTATTAATATTAAGCCATTCCATTATTTTTAAGAATTCATCATTTACTGCAGATTCAGTGCTTTTGTTTGGTATGTTGTCATTAAAGGATTTAATGGTGCTAAATAAGGTTGTGTCGATGGCATACATAATAAAGTTAAACATTTTGCTGTCTTTTGGGTAAATTGTTTATCTATATTATAAATAACAAGGGACCAAGGACAGATCCTTGTGGTACACCAAAGTTTATAGATAAGATATCAGATTTAGCATTTTTAAATTTGACATTGATTTCGATTATTTAAATAGCTTTTAAGTAAATTCAGGGAAGATCCATCTAAAGCATAATATGGTAATTTGTTTAATAGTATTGAATGATCAAGAGTGTCAAATGTCTTAGAGAGGTCAAGAAAAATGCTGAAAGGTACGTCATTGTTGTCCATTTGTGTAATTATTCTGTCTGCTAGTTCAAGTGTTGCATATTCTGTTGAGTGGTTTTGTCTAAAGCCATATTGGTTTTCAAAATAAAGTTTATTATCGTTGAAATATGCATATAACTGACTATAAATTGTTTTCTCTAGTACTTTTGAAGCAGTAGGAAGGAGAGAAACGAGTCTATAATTTTTAAATAGTGGTGACTCATCTTTCTTGAAAATAGGAATAACTTTGGCAATGTTGAGTTTGTCAGGGAATATGCCCGTATTAATAACTTGGTTTATTAATAGGGTTAATGATTTAATGATGACAGGTTCAATTATTTTCAACAGTTTTGAAAAAATACCATCACAACCACAACTGTTTTTTGTTGGAAGGCTTTCTATAATGTTCTTTATGGTTTCTTTATGTACGTTTTAAAAACAGAGTCAACTCGCTTTTTTACATAAAAAACTACAATCCTTATTGCCATCATATTGAATCCCTTGTGCAATAGTTTGACCTATACTTGTAAAATAGTTATTGAATTTATTTGCAATATCCGTTTTGTCTATTATATTAATGCCATTTTCTTTAAAATAAAGTATTTTGTTTGCTTTATTTTGAGAAAGAAATTCATTTATGATTTTCCTAGTATTTCTAATGTCATTTTTGGAATGTTTAAAGCATAACTCAAACTAACTTTTTTTGGCTGCACAAATATTTTTCTTTAATATTGAGTTAAACTTTTTAAAGTTGGTGAGAATGACGTCATAGTTTGTTGAGTTTGAGTTAGACATTTGTTTATAAAATGAATCTCAATATTTTATTGACTTTAGAAGACCCTGTGTGATCGAAGTAGAATGTTTATGTTTATATTTATTGAATTTCATGATTTTGATTCATATGTGCTTATCCTTTGCTTGCATAATTTCTCATGTATTATGTTGTAATTTAAATTTGGATCAGCCTTAGGACATGTATTTAATTTGTTGTAGATTTTCTAAGAGTTTAGTTCATTTTTTACAGTATGCATTGCTACTTAATTTTGTAAATTTACTCTTACGAATTGAGGAGGAAGCTTAGATTTTAGACTGATATCCATGAATAGGAAGTGTGGCTGATGATCAGAAAGAGCTTTAGTGAAGATCCCTGCTGTAATGTCTAATACAAATTTATTTAACATACAGAAAAAGTTGTCTATCAATGTTCCATTGGTTCTAGTGAAGCAAGTTGGAAATGTAATTTTATAATAGAGACTGTATGATGTCATAGTATAAAAAAAATCGCTGTATATTCTATTTTCGTTAATTTTGACTAAATTAATGTTGAAGTCCCCTGTGATAATGAAATTACTGTTATTTTCCAGCGTAGATAAAGTCATTGATTAATTTTTTATACTCTCATTACATGATCTTGGTGGTCTATATATGTTGCCAATAGTAATAGTCTTTGATAAGTTGCTTCCAGTTATTTAAATTATCAACCCCTCCAAATGTTCCTACATAATGATATTAATTTTTACTGCATAATTATATTGTTTATCTACATATATTATTAACCCACCTTTCTTACTGCAGTTCTTCCATTGAGCAATTAGTTTGTATCCCTGTAAACTTAATTGAGACAAATTCTTATTTTTGGATTTCCATGTCTCTTGTAAACATATAATACTAAATTTAAAGTTTATAGTATTGAGGACCTCAACAAATATTTCAAGTTCATCGAATTTAGCATTTATGGATTGTGTATTTGCACTTAGGATATTAAATTTATCTGTATTACCGTTAGCTAACAAGTGAAACTTATCCATATCATAATATGATGAACGGTGTATCAATTGGGGTTCATTATTTTCAGCAATAGTTTCGTTTGTATCAAGAAGATTATTTAAACAATTGTTTTGGATACCCCCTAAGTAGGAGAGAAATGCTTCATCAAAACTAATTGGTTAAGATCGAAAAATAAAAAATTAAAGTAGTTAAGTCACTAAATGTGTGTGAAATGTTTTGCCAAAAAATTAAAGTAGGTTTGATTATATCCTGTGTATGTGCTAATGCTACACTTTGCTTGGTGTGAGCCGATGAGTAAGTTGGTGAGTAAAACAAAACTAAGGTACAATGGGAATTAAAGCAAGTTAATGGAATCGTTACCATGTAAAATGGTTTCACAATTCTACTAAATCTGATTAGTATTAGAATGCCAAGACTGGCATAGCATAAAGAGAAAATATATGAATATGGTGTTAACCGTTAGCTTTGCGCATGGAACATCCCAGGTTCAATCCGCGGTATGGCCGATTTACATTTTTTCTCGTTTAATGTTCTTATTATTATTTATTCATTATATTTAGTGCAATATTCGCTTTTGTTTAATCTCGCTCATTGACAATGTGTAGCAGGGCGGATCTAGGATTTGACCAACGGGGGATGCAGCCACCCATGAAAGAGGGTCCGGGGAATGTATTTACCGTTCTTGAAATGATGCATTCCGAGGCATTATATAGTAAACGTATGTTCAGGCCTCTGATGGGTGATTTGTGAACCACCATGAATAATTGTATCATTATATTAATGAAACGAACAAAACAAAATTAGACCAAGGAACACGTTAAAACATTTAATACATCAGTGTATTGTGCGTACAACCTGTGTGCGGGTTAGTGAGCATCAATTAGTAGCAGTTCAACAAGAGCTCAGAGGATTATATTGCAATAACAAAGCAGATAGTTACAGTACGACAATATTATTAACTAATAATACTAAATGTTCACATTAGGTGGTGTGTACTACTAAGATAATACATACATGTGGTGATGCCAGGCACCGGCAATAGTAGCATAATGTATTAGAAGGAACAATAGATGTGTGCACAACAAGTCATACACGGTGGAACGTATTATAGTTCAGTTAGAAGGACCACATCCCCTTACAACACATGCCTTGAGTGATGCACAACAAGTCATACACGGTGGAAAGTATCATAGTTCAGTTAGAGTGCTACATCCCCTTACAACACATGCCTTGAGTGATCCACAACAAGTCAGACACGGTGGAAAGTATCATAGTTCGGTTAGAGCGCCACATTCCCTTACAACACATGCCTTGAGTGATCCACAACAAGTCAGACACGGTGGAAAGTATCATAGTTCGGTTAGAGCGCCACACTCCCTTACAACACATGCCTTGAGTGATGCACAACAAGTCATACACAGTGGAAAGTATCATGGTTCGGTTAGAGCGCCACATCCCCTTACAATGCCTTGAGTGATGCAGAACAAGTCAGACACGGTGGAAAGTATCATAGTTCAGTTAGAGCGCCACATTCCCTTACAATGCCTTGAGTGATGCACAACAAGTCATACACAGTGGAAAGTATCATGGTTCGGTTAGATCGCCACATCCCCTTACAATGCCTTGAGTGATGCAGAACAAGTCAGACACGGTGGAAAGTATCATAGTTCAGTTAGAGCGCCACATTCCCTTACAATGCCTTGAGTGATGCAGAACAAGTCAGACACGGTGGAAAGTATCATAGTTCAGTTAGAGCGCCACATTCCCTTACAACACATGCCTTGAGTGATGCACAACAAGTCATACACGGTGGAAAGTATAATAGTTCAGTTAGAGTGCCACATCCCCTTACAATGCCTTGAGTGATGCACAACAAGTCAGACACGGTGGAAAGTATCATATTTCAGTTAGAGCACCACATCCCCTTACAATGCCTTGAGTGATGCACAACAAGTCAGACACGGTGGAAAGTATCATAGTTCGGTTAGAGCGTCACATCCCCTTACAATGCCTTGAGTGATGCACAACAAGTCAGACACGGTGGAAAGTATCATAGTTCAGTTAGAGCGCCACATCCCCTTACAATGCCTTGAGTGATGCACAACAAGTCAGACACAGTGGAAAGTATTATAGTTCGGTTAGAGCGCCACATCCCCTTACAATGCCTTGAGTGATGCACAACAAGTCAGACACGGTGGAAAATATCTTATTTCAGTTAGAGCGCCACATCCCCTTACAACACATGCCTTGTGTGAAGCACAACAAGTCAGACACGGTAGAAAGTATCATAGTTCGGTTAGAGCGTCACATCCCCTTACAATGCCTTGAGTGATGCACAACAAGTCAGACACGGTGGAAAGTATCATAGTTCGGTTAGAGCGCCACATCCCCTTACAATGCCTTGAGTGATGCACAACAAGTCAGACACGGTGGAAAGTATCTTATTTCAGTTAGAGCGCCACATCCCCTTACAACACATGCCTTGTGTGAAGCACAACAAGTCAGACACGGTGTGAGTGATGAGACAAACATTTTAATTTCGGTTCATTTTGAATGCTAGGTGGAATTTTATTCCAGGTCAACGGGCCTTTACATAACAAAATTGTTTGATGATCTTACAGTAGAACTGATGAAAGGACATACAGGTGAGGTTTGTCTTGTTTCATGAATGTGAATGTCACATGGGTAAATGTGAAAATATGAGATAAAGAATGTGGAAGGCTCCCATGGATATAACTATGCATAACATTTGCAACTTATATTTAATAGTTATGTAATTTTATTAAATTTAAGCATGAGGGGGTGAAGTGTTCACAAGAGTCTATGTTAAGAATGGAGCGACATTGTTTTTGCATAATGGGCAATTTTATAATATGGGTTCTACATGTGGATCCCCACATAATGATTCCGTATGTCAAGTAGGAATACACTGAAGAGTAATACATTATTTTAAGGGAGGCAACTAGAAGAAAAAGTTGACTATCTTTTGCGTATAGAACATGGGTTACAGTGTTTTACACGCATTTGTGTGTTCTTGTCAATAAAGGCTTTCATCTCTATGATGGCCTATAAATGTGATACATTTTGTGCGCTGAATTATCGTATTAGACATTGTTAAATACATTTCTTCATTTCGAATAGGAGAGAATAACACGAATTTTTTCTTCGAGACATCTAAGGACAGCTTATTCGCTTGAAAACAGTCAGCTAATTATTCAAGTTCGTTATTCACATCTTTATATAGATCATTTATTTGTTTTTCAATCATATATATATATATATGTATATATATATATATATGTATATGTATATATATATATGTATATATATATATGTATATATATATATATATATATATATATATATATATATATATATAGGGGCATTTATTTTGGGAAATACACCAAGGCTAAAAACAATGTCAAATCTTCCATTGGGATTCCTTGAGCATAGAATAACCAATGCCAGCAATTTTAGGTGGGGCTTTCCCCCTGCCAGCAACCCCCGAAGGGTGAGAAAAAGGGGCAGTCATTTATAGGAATGACGCCAAGTTTAAAAACAGTGTCAACTCTTCCCTTGGGGTCCCCTGAGTACGACATGACCAGTGCCCGCAATTTTAGGTGGGGGCTCCCCCTGCCAGCAACCCCCAAAGGGTTAGAAAAGGTGTATTAATTTAATGGAATTACGCGATGAATAAAAACAATGATTAATGACGACAAGTCAATAGCAAGTCAACATGTGCAGTCATGGCCATGGATCGTTTGGTGAAGATGTGTTCCAGTCATGGCCATGGATCGGAACGAAAGCTGCGACGATCAGGGTATCGTCACACATTCATCATCATTAGACCTGACCAGGCCCAGCCTTAGAGTGGGATAGAGCTCCTAAAACATAGAGCATTCAGTTTCCTCATGGAGGAATGAAATAAGCCGCACTACTGGCCAATCATAGGACATATACATGGTGGTAGATGCGACGAAGACCAACAAAGGCGAACTGCTGCAAACAGTACCCAATTACCTTGAAGGTCGAATCGAGGAGGCCGACTCCCTGAGTCGACACTCTTATTGCCTTCTATGCAAACAACATTTCCCCAGAAACGTTCTAGTGAGGTCCTCTCATACGTACTTTCTAGTGAGGTCCACCCATACTGACGTTCTAGTGAGGTCTTCCCATACTGACGTTCTAGTGAGGTCCTCCCATGCTGACGTCCTAGTGAGGTCCTCCCATGCTGACGTTCTAGTGAGGTCCTCACATGATGACGTCCTAGTGAGGTCCTCCCATACCGACGTCCTCGCCATTCATCTTATGCTTATCGATGTTCCAGCTGGCACCTCCTGGTGTCTACTTGTTGTACAATTTCAAAACCTGTTCATGCTCATGAGTAGTGGCAATGAGAAGGAACCCCGGCCAGAATAAAGAAGATTAATTGTGCCTCTCTTCTCCATGCACCAAGATGCTTGTCAATCACATCGAAAGGACCTGGTGAGGCGAATATCACCGACTACGGATGGAACGAGACTGAAAACGGCTTGGAGCCTGACTAGTGCACTCCTGGAGTCCCTCGCAGCCACTGCTACGGACGGTGGGGACAGCGTGGGAGCGACGTGAACAGACGATGGGGACGGCGTGGGAGTGACGTGAACAGACGATGGGGACAGCGTGGGAGAGACGTGAACAGACGATGGGGACAGCGTGGGAGTGACGTGAACAGACAACGGGGACAGCGTGGGAGCGACGTGAACAGACGATGGGGACAGCGTGGGAGTGACGTGAACAGACGATGGGGACAGCGTGGGAGTGACGTGAACAGACGATGGGGACAGCGTGGGAGTGACGTGAACAGACGATGGGGACAGCGTGGGAGCGATGTGAGCAGACAACGGGGACAGCGTGGGAGCGACGTGAACAGACGATGGGGACATCGTAGGAGTGACGTGAACAGACGATGCTGACAGCGTGGGAGTGACGTGAACAGACGATGGGGACAGCGTGGGAGCGACGTGAACAGACGATGGGGACAGCGTGGGAGCGACGTGAACAGACGATGGGGACAGCGTGGGAGTGATGTGTGAACAGACGATGGGGACAGCGTGGGAGTGACGTGAACAGACGATGGGGACAGCGTGGGAGTGACGTGAACAGACGATAGGGACAGCGTGGAAGTGACGTGAACAGACGATGGGGACAGCGTGGGAGTGACGTGAACAGACGATGGGGACAGCGTGGGAGCGACGTGAACAGACGATGGGGACAGCGTGGGAGCGACGTGAAGAGACGATGGGGACATCGTGGGAGTGACGTGAACAGACGATGAGTCAGGGAATGCGTGGAGCAAGGACAGTGATGACATCTAATGCATTCATTAGAACAATAAGTGTAATAACAATACTATTTTCCTTACGAATATATAATTGGACAATGATCAACGACTGTACACATTTTCGAGTTCCTTTGTTATACAGAAACCAAGTGTTTCATTGGATAGCTTCTTGGCAAGATCACTTTGTACCGTGTTGTAGTATAGTCGTATCGGCGCTGTGTTGTTCGAATTCTTGGATTTGTGCGTCTGTTATGACTTGGTAGTATTAAACTATTTGTCCAAACCAAACAAATTGTGTTTCTGTAAAGACTCTTCTCATCGAGATCATCATTGATAGATCAAATGATGTACCCACGATGATTACAATGACAGTAATAACCACTTGGAATAGGGGGCTTAGGTTGCTGGTGGGGATAAAGTAATAACCACTTGGAATAGGGGGCTTAGGTTGCCGGTGGGAATAAAGCCTACATAACATTCCTGGCATTGGTCATTCCGTAATCAGGGAACCCAAATGAAAGATGAGACTGTTATTTACCCTTGGGGCCTTGGCGTCATTTCCATAAATAAATACCCCCTTTTGACACCATTTGGGCTTGCTGGCAGGGGAAGGCCCCACCTAAAATTGGTGGCATAGGTATTTCCATACCCAGACAACCCCATGGTTTGATTTGACGCTGCTTTTAGCCTTGATGTCATTCCCAAAATAAATGCCCCATTTTCTCACCATTTGGGGGTTGCTGGCAGGGGAAGGCCCCACCTAAAATTAGTTGTATTTATCATGCCATACTCAGGGAACCCAAATGGAACATTTGGCACTGTTTTTAGCCTTGACGTCATTCCCATAAATAAATGTACTTTTTTGCCCCCTTCGATTGGTGATTTAGGGGGCAATCCCCCAAACTGGCTTTGGTTATTCCATACTCAGGGATCCCACGAGGACATTTCATACCGTTTTTATCCTTCGCATCATTCCATTAAATAAGCATCATTCCATTAAATAAGTGCCCCCTTTCTCACCCTTTGGGGGTTGCTGACAGGGGGAACAATTGTAGGCATTGGTCATTCCGTACTCAGGGAACCCCAAGGAAAGATTTGACACTGTTTTTAGCATCGGTGTCATTCCGTAGATAAATACCCTCTTTTTCGCACCCTTTGGGGGTTGCTGACAGGGGGAATCCTCCACCTAAAATTGGTTGCATTTGTCATGCCATACTCAGGGAACCCAAATGGAACATTTAGCTATGTTCTTAGCCTTGATGTCATTCCCATAAATAAATGTACGTTTTTGCCCTCTTCGATTGGTGATTTAGGGGGCAACTCCCCACACCTGACCCCGCAGGTTTTTGAGATGTCGGGGGGTGGTCCCTTCACTCCTTGGGGTCAAACCTTTGGCGTCGTGTACTTAAATAAAAGCTCTGGGATCTCGTATCACGTACATATCTCGTATCACGTACATATCTCGTATCACGTACATATATGGCGACACCACCTTTAGATTTATGGGAGGGAGGGAGGGGGAGGAGGGAGGGAGGTAGGTGGGGGGGAGGGAGGGAGGGAGGGACTGAGAGAGACAGAGAGAGAGCGCAAGCTGCATTCCCGATGGTTTGATTGATATGTATATGTTATGTCGCCAGGGGTAACAAAGCACGAGCTAATCATTGGTCAAATGGTCGCTGTCAGAAGTGTTAGTTACCAGTGGCCTATCACATAACGCCAAATAGCTTGGTGACGCCCTTTATCGATATTCTAATGCGATGTTACGGTATAAGATACCGCCCGCAGTGTCAGAACGTCAGTCAGTGACACATTGCTTTGGCGATTTGTCATCGGACTGCATCAGGAGCGATCCTGTGAGATTGAGCGAGAGTGAACATCCCAGCTGAAGAGCGAAGATGCCGCGGCGCTGTTCGAACAAGTCGATTCGTCCACCGCCTCTGCCACCACCCGGGCTTCTGCTTCGAGTTCTGCTCTTGGCATGGGTCAGCTTCTGGGCTAGCAACTCAGAAGGTAAGCACTTTATGTTAATCGATTGTTATGTTTAAACTGTGAAAGCGTTTTGGTAAAAGTAGACCCTAATCATCGTCATGATTAGACTCGACTGGCAATGATGGGCGCCGTCAGCTGCGAGGTCAATGGCTTCTGTTACTGCAGCTCTTGCAGGGCGGACACGCTCTGACACGATGTTGGTTCTTTCCTGTAACACGTTGTTGCTATCTTCTTTTCCCTGAAGTCCGGGCTGAGGCTGGCGTCGGTATGTTCCTCGATTTTCTTGTTTTCTTCTTCCATCGCGGGTTCCGCTTCACTCCCGTCTCCACTATCCGCGAACAAGACCAAGTTAGTTTTGCCTAGACGTTTTTGGGTCGGCGTCAGCTCAAAAGGTGCCCCGATCTGCCGGCGTCGACCATCTCAAAACGCGCACTATAGCCAAGGCGCGTTTGAAAACTTGAAGAATATGCGTTGAAATGTCATTAAAATGACAAGATAAACGAACGATTCATGGTTGCCGCAATTACTGGAAGTTAGACATGCCTCGTGGCTATTACGTGGTATATATCATGTCATTGGCATAAAAAGGAAAATCACAACAGATGAATACGACAACGGGTGAATACAGGGAACTACCACCGGTGCGTACTTCGGATAAAAAGGGTTAAAGTATATATTTATATTCTTTGTGAAATATAGGACTATTAACAGTGATTCTCACGAAATCGTGCAAAATTGTTGCCAATGTTTCTTGGTCGGGTTTATTTTGAGGGTTGATAATACGTGTTTCACCTAAGTTTATGATTAGCCGACATAGGTTATACATAGAAGAAGAATAAAATCCGCTGTCGCCAATAGTATATTATTCCTACAAAACTATGCCATGAAAAAAATAAGTTACGCTATGCTAAACTTTAATTGGAATAAGTTACATAAGTTGCCTTCCTGCAGCAGCCAGAACCACGAGGACAGGCGGCTCGCCCGTTGAACCTGACTATGGGGTCTAAATAACATGTGCTGTTGAACTGGAAAGTAACGTTTTTATATGTTCAGTTAAAATGTTTCATGTATGTCATGTGATAGGATGCCCCCAATTCTGCCCCCTTGCCCTCAAGATATTTTCACGCGCGCGAATTTGCTTTTTTTCAGACTCAGCACCTTGTCCTTTTGAAAAGATAAGCAATCATTGATATATATATATATATATATATATATATATATATATATATATATATATATATATATATATATATATATACATATATACATATATATATATATATATATATATATATATATACACATATATATATATATTAATATATATATATATATATATATATATATATATATATATATATATATATATATATATATATATATATATATAGTCGTACTTTCACACGGACAATTCTGGTTTGTTGCGCCTTTGAACTTCTATAGAAGTTTATTATTGTTATTATTACTAACAAAAATGCCCATCCCCAGGACGGGATATGAACTTGGTAGTTCATACGTGACAGTTATGATAGCAATGTTTACCAAAATAGGTGATCGCGTTTATGAATATGGCTAAAAAACAATGTCTACATCTTCCTACATTGTGTCAGCGTCTAATTCAGGTTGCCGTTGCCAAGCAACCAAGTCGATGTTATGTGCCAGAGGGCGCTAAATACACACCAAGCAACTTAGTCGATGTTGTGCCGGATGGCGCTACATACACACGAAGCAACCTAGTCGATGTTGTGCCAGAGGGCGCTACATACACACGAAGCAACCTAGTCGATGTTGTGCCGGATGGCGCTATATACACACTGGCGACATCGAACAGTTTATGTAATTGTGGACTTCTAATCGTAGATTTAACGCGTAGCGTTGCAAATAATTGTACGTAGTAATTACAAAATAATTCGTAGTTATTAATTATGTATAATTGCTACGCGTGTTTTCTACTATAATTAATATAAACCGCCCACACGGTTAAATGTTATGTGCCAGATGGCGCTACGTACTCTCAAACGGTTTACGTACATTGATATGCTGCGCGCGCCTGGTTTCTGCCATTGTTGGAAGTTAACGTTTTACATAGCGAGCAATTGTTGATTTACCATAAAAAAAAAACCCACTAAGAACCCTTGACATACGGGGTATTTCGGAAAAATAAAGGCGTTACGTTTCATTTGTGGATTAATCCCTGAAAGTTTGGCGCTCGAGGTGCAAGCCGTCTATGAGGAAAACGTTAACATACAAACATACATACGCTAGCTCGATTATAGTTAGATTACTTGAGTGCGTGCGCGTAAAATAACGTAACAAAAACATATTATGATAAATCTTGAGCGCAAATCTTGGTTCGTTGATTAATTATATGTAGTGGGTAAACAAAGTGGGTAAACAGCTCAGCCGGTTTAATAAAATAATGCGCAGGTTTACCCTTAAACTCGTCGAAATAACTGACTTTGATCGAGAGATCGGGTAACTTTAGTAAGAAAGAACACCCTTTCGAACACCTTATTCGTGTACCGCTGCCGTCGTACAGAGTTCGGTCAGTAACACGTCAAAATGTTCATTTCCCTGAGCGTTCCAAAACCGGCACTAATTTACCACGACATTTCCTTTGGACGCACAGTACTCTTCTAATTTCTCGAGTAGTTTCCCTGGACGATCCTTGTCTCCTTCTTCTGCCCAAACGAAATAATCGTATACTGTGATAAAGTCCGGTCCAGCACAGGTCAGAATAATAGTCCCACGGGTGACATTCGCCTTCTTATTTTTCTCTAAGGCAGCCAGGTATAATTTGTAGCTCTGGCTTCCACTTGGCGAACGAATCTGATAAATTCGGGTCGTTGGTGTCTAGCCTGCGCGGCGGGCGAAATTGCGTCAGCGATAGCATCAGGTCACGTCAGATCAGTGCCACTGCTGTACCAGTCGCATTGTTCATAAACACAGCTTTATTAGAGCGGGTATGCAGCTGAAATCGACATTACTGTGCTGATCGAGTGTCGCGGGTAGAGAGAGCCGCAAGTCGCTCTAGCGCATCAGCAATATGCACTACATGGGCGGATCTAGACCCTGAAATGGGGTGCCCAATTTCCAAACAGGACACCAGGAGGAAGCAACCGTGCGTGCGTGCGCGTGTGCGTGCGTGTGAATTAAGGTTGAACATATAAACCGGATCGCACTAACCCTTTTCCTAATTCATGTGCGAACACCTCCAGTGCATCGTAGCAATGAACCCATACTGTCCACCAAAGGTCCATCGTAGCAATGAACCCATACTGTCCACCAAAGGTCCATCGTAGCAATGAACCCATACTGTCCACCTCCAGTGCATCGTAGCAATGAACCCATACTGTCCACCAAAGGTCCATCGTAGCAATGAACCCATACTGTCCTCCAAAGGTCCATCGTACTAATGAACCCATACTGTCCACCAAAGGTCCATCGTACCAATGAACCCATACTGTCCTCCAAAGGTCCATCGTAGCAATGAACCCATACTGTCCTCCAAAGGTCCATCGTAGCAATGAACCCATACTGTCCACCAAAGGTCCATCGTACCAATGAACCCATACTGTCCTCCAAAGGTCCATCGTAGCAATGAACCCATACTGTCCACCAAAGGTCCATCGTACCAATGAACCCATACTGTCCTCCAAAGGTCCATCGTAGCAATGAACCCATACTGTCCACCAAAGACTTATTTGTGCGACTGGTCTCGGACACCAACTATTTGGTCATGTTTCCGCGCTTCTGTTGCCGCTTTGGGGAGAAGAAGAAACTAGAACTGCCGAAAGCCGGAAGCCTCCTCGATGCACACGTTCACTACGTGATTATGTATACTTCGGAAGTCGAAGCCGAACTTCATTACAAAGTGTAGAGGAAAAACTCAAACAATTTCGCATTTCAGACATTTTAATCTGGTCCCCGGTGGTTGCAATCAGTTCGTTATGTAATATCTATCATGTATTGTGTCGCCTGTTGAGGAGAACATTTAATCTTCAGCTGGATCTGGTCCCCGATGACGCAATCAGTTCGTTCTGTAATATCTATCATGTATTGTGTCGCCTGTTGAGGAGAACATTTAATCTTCAGCTGGATCTGGTCCCCGATGACGCAATCAGTTCGTTCTGTAATATCTATCATGTGTTGTGTCGCCTGTTGAGGAGAACATTTAGTCTGCAGGTGGATCTGGTCCCCGATGACAGCAATCAGTTCGTTCTGTAATATCTATCATGTATTGTGTCGCCTGTTGAGGAGAACATTTAGTCTGCAGGTGGATCTGGTCCCCGATGACAGCAATCAGTTCGTTCTGTAATATCTATCATGTATTGTGTCGCCTGTTGAGGAGAACATTTAATCTTCAGCTGGATCTGGTCCCCGATGACGGCAATCAGTTCGTTCTGTATCACCAATTGTGTATTGTGTCGCAAAGTACGTTTCGTTGAGGAGAACATTCATTGCTGTGATTCTCATCAGTCTCGACATTTTCCAGGCAAGATTCTACTTTTTAAAGAGAACAATCGCCTCTACGGGCTGCAGTTTAAGGCGATTGTCTCTCACACGGGTTTGCTAGCATATCAATAAATGTTGTCTGTGCAGGTTTATTTGTTTTTACACCAGAGAAACTTTTAATTTTGACGCGATGAAAAAATCTGTTTGGAATAAATGGGAGTGTCCGGGCACCTGATGGACACCGCCTGGATCGGCCCATGCACTAGTCCCATTAGTGGACAGCTGCTATCGTGTTATTAATAAATTATGCACCACCAATATCTCTCAACACTAGGCAGGTTATTTTTTCTATATTACATAACCATATCCCTGGTCAACATATTGTTAATTAAGCTACTGCTGTATTCAGCGCATAACTTATTATATCGGTAAATCTCCGATCCGCTAATGTGCCCGACCGAATGCAGGCCTTCTTAGCTATCCAAACCATAACTTTCTGCCAGGTTTAGACGCAGATCCGAATCACATAAAAGGCTTACGGTAACATAGTTTATTCGTACTCTTTTTAGGACACTTTTATTTTGCATAAAGCTGTGTCATATTACTTATTAGTAACTTAATTTCATAAACCAAAACATATATTAACTAGACACGTTAATATAGTGCTCAGTGGTGATTGCATGAACAATCTCCCCAAGCAGTGGGTGCTTTCGCAATAGTGGCGCCACACGGTGGGCCGAGAACCAGCCGATGACGAGCGCGTCGAGGCTATACCATAAATAACAAACTCCATGTTTGCACTATGCCATCAGATATTACCCCGAAATTAAACAAATGAAAATTAAATGCAATATATACTATACCTGACAAAATGATTCCATTTGTTGATGATATTAGCGAAATCGCATACACGTACGCTCGGTACTGCGAAATTACTGGAAGCGGTATATGAGACGACGCAAGCGTGTCGATTTGTCGTGCAAAGCCAGGCCCAGGGCAAAGCAGAGTTTTTTGTAAGTTTACCACATTGTATCACCTCGCATGAGATATATCATCATATAAATATTAGCAAACAGTTTCTGTTAACATTTAGTCAAAGCCGCAGGGCTTCATATTTGAAAACAACAGCGAGCGATAAATTGCTCGCCTAAATATGCCAAATTAATTTAGGCGAGCGATTTGTTAGTTGTTTTCACCGTGCGGTGGCGCCACCATTTCCCATTCGGAATCTGTCGTTCTCGCCATGAAATTTTAATTGGTGCTTGTTGGCGCTGACGTGTGTAGAAATAAATAAATGTTTACTTTAGTAAAGCCCATACAATCTGATTGCAATTGGTGAAACGGTTTTGAATTGCAACATGTCACCGATTACCGTAGGCCGTAGCCTGGGCAAAGCCAGTGGCAGTGGCTGTGCCCGGGCCGTGCCCGTGGCCACGACACAGTACTGGTTTCGTGTGCGACTTCGTTTAGGCGGTTTGAAAATTGCAATTGAAATTCACAAATACGCCACGTATAAGAATGACATGTATACTCATAACTCATAAATGCAGCTTAGTAGGCAACACCAATATAAACTGGGGTGAAATGGCATGCTTCCATTGGCATTGCATCACAATGCCAAACGCACAACTCAAACTCAGTGCGCAAAAAATATGAATTTGTCATCCGCACATGAAACAGTGAATCACTGTTAAATGGTACCGGAGATGTGCGTCGTGAATTTATGTGTTGAGAGCGGTTGAAAGACGAAGTGGAACAATTACTAAAATTATCGTTTTCAATGTGTGATCAACTTTTACACTCCGTGTCAACTCATATAATTTTTCGGTAGTTCAGATCCAGGTTATTATTTTCGATTCCCATTACGGCGTAGTCGATCAATCGGATCGTAACGAAATATTGTTGATCCCCTAACTATTCCAAAACTGTACATGTATACATGTATTTTATTCAGTTCGATATACAACATTATGTGACATTTACACATAATACAAATCGACGTTAGTCCACTCATTTTATAAACCGCGCGGCCAGCATAGCTTCGATGGCGTTCTTGCAATCTTGGTGCAGCGGGCTATGTGAACTCTGAATATTGGAGCCCGAACACTGCGTTATAAAGAGGTTAGACTTTCCTAGTGAATCTAATACTCAAGAAAGAACTTGTCAAGACGAACACTTGAAGGCAGCGAGCAATTTTAACAATTGACGCGAGCGATAAATCGCTCCCTAGATTATTGATTTGCGCGAGCGATAGGGAGCGAGAGCGATAGGGAGCGAGAGCGATCGCTCGCTTCAAATATGAAGCCCTGGCAGTATTTGAGCGTAAGTTAGTTCCGGACTCCGGCAGGGAAGTCAGCGAGCGAAAATAGGGTTTGTTTACAGTTATGAGAATTAACCTTTATATAATAGACAAGATTAATATTGCACAATCTAAATTCTGTGATGGCGCCAAGATGAAGGGACTAGAGGTGGAGATGGAACAGCTGAGGTATTAAAGATGGGAAGTGGTGGATTGTGCCAGTGGTTCCAGTGGGGGGGGGCAGTGGATGATAAAGTGGGGAAGGTGATGAGAAAGATGCTAGGAAAAGCTCACCTCAGAGGAGGCTGAGAGGAGGTAAGGTGACAGGACGGAAGGAGACTGGAAGTAAGGAGACTGGATGTAAGGAGATGGGATGGAAGGAGACTGGAGGGAAGGAGACATGAGGGAAGGGAGGAGGCGGGAGGGACGGCTACGGAAGCGAAGGCATCAGTAGAGCAATATAACCAGGAGATGGGAGGGAGATTGACAACATGCTGCCAGGTGACACGACTGCGAGACAGAATGCGACGAGCTACTCTGAGGTAGTGATAGAGGGGTGAGGAGGAGAGCGAGGGTGTGTGTGGGTGATTCAATAGTCAGGAAGACTGACAGAGCGCTAAACAAGGGGCAAAAATAGAGACTATCACAGAGAGGGTGGAAAAATTGTGGGTCCTGCCAAGGGAGGTTCTATTTTACTACACGTAGGGTATAACAATACAGAGAGGGAGGGTTCAACTGCCATAGTTAGGAAATACAGTTAGGAAATACAGGCAGTTAGTTAGAAGAGCTAAGTAGACACAGGTGGAACAAATAATTATGTCAGGGATTCTACCAGTAATGGGAAGAAGAGGACAGGGGTATAAAAATTGCAGGAGGATGGCAATTAACACATTAGTTCAACAACTATATAGGGAAGAGGAAGTTGGATTTGTGGGGATGTTTTGTTGGGTGGGGGGCTGATATATACATGAAGGATGGGCTTCATCTTAGTGGAAAGGGTGCAGCAGTGTTTGGTGATGAACTACCAGAAGCAGTTGAAAGTGGCATGGGAAGCATAAAAAATATGTTTGGTAGCAAGCATTGTTATAAAATATTTTACTATCAGGCTATCTGGTGTCAATACAGCTACACAAGTGTGCGCACTTTGTGCTTTTTAATTTAAAAACACACAAAACTTTGTTGATCTCGATGCTTGTAAACAATTATTTGTGTTAAATTCATATAAATCAGCGATTAAAAAAGTGGAAGTAAAAAAAAAAAAATCATAAATCAATGATTTTTTAGAGCCATTTAAATTATGATTTAAATCAAATGATTTAAATCAAACAACCCTGCTCAGCACGTGCTAGAACCAACCAGGGGATAGAATGTATTATATATAGTTTTATCATTACAAAAAGAATTAGTAGACAATGTAAAAGTACATAAACCATTGAGCAACAGTGATCATATTCAAATACATTTTGACATCAAAGTAAAATCAGAAAGTAAAAATAAAAAACGTACAGGAGAAATTTCCACAAAGGCAACTATAAAGATATGAGAAAATACTTACAAAGCTAGATTAGAATAACATGCTGAGGAATAAGACCGCAATTGAATGTTGGAACATCCTAAAATATGAAATTGAGAGTATCATCGAAAAATTTGTTCCCTTGAAAAAAACAAGGAAAATGGTCTAGAAAGAAACACTTGTCAAAATGAGCTATTAGAAAAATAGTGTTCAAGTAAACTATGTGGAGGGTTCATAGGCGTACCAGAAAGGATGAAAAACTGAAAATTACAAAGAGGCACTTAATGCAGCTACAACTGAAATTAGACAATCTAAAAGAAGCTATGACCAAATACTAGCATGTAACATAAACATTACAACAAGAGTTTTTATGCATATGTCAGACTTCTAGAAGACAGAGCTGGAAATATAATATCACAAGATTGTTTAGTGGTGGAAAACCTAAATGTTTACTTCAGTTCAGTGTTTACCAGGGAGGATATTAGTTCATTACCAGTTCCAGGTAAAAAAAATCAGGAAAACTCCAGAAATGGTAATAAATAAAGGCAATGAAGGATAATAAATCACCTGGACTGGATGGAATTCCTCCGAAACTACTGATGGAAACAGTAGAACAAATTAGTGCACCACTTGCAAGAAGGTTCAACTTGTCATTAAAAGAGGGAATTGTTCCTTTTGAACTAATTGAAGGAAAAAAGCAAACGTCATACAATTATTTAAAAAGGTTTCGAGAAATAAGGCAGATAATTACAGACCAGTGAGTTTAACGTCAGTAATTTGTAGATTATTAGAAAGGTTAATTGAAGATGATATGGTAGACTTCCTTGTTAGGCATACATTTAAAATTCATCTCAACATGGATTCCTAAACGCAAGGTGATGCTTAACAAATATGTTATGTTTTTTTAGAAGAAATCGCTAAGTGGATTGACGAGGGATCGCCAGTAGGTATTATCTACTTAGATTTTTAGAGAGCTTTTGACAAAGTGTCACATCAAAGATTACTACGTAAATTTAAAGCCCATGGTATCAGAGATAGCACAATTGACTGGATAGAACAATGGCTGGCTGACAGAAGAGAGCGTGTTGTAGTAGTTGGAGAGGTTTCAAACTGGAAATCATAACAAGCAACGTACTGAAATTTGCGGATGACAAAAAAGTGTTTAGAAAGGGTAACACTGATTGTGATTAACAATATTTACAAAACGATCTAGACAAATTAGTTAAATGGTCTGAAAAATGGCTGATGTTATTCAATTCTGGGAAATGTAAATGCCTACATACAGGACATGGGAACTTGGACTATAATTATAATATGGGAGATGCTGTTCTAGGTACTAGTGTAAAAGAAAAGGACTTATGAAAGTTTCAGAGCAATGTGGTATTGCAGCTTCAAAGGGTAATCAAATTCTTGAGTTGATTAGGAGAAACATAGCATACAAGGAAAAAGCTAATTATACCTGTGTATAAAGCAATAGATGCACCTCATTTAGAATACTGTATACAAGCGTGGAGACCATATCATAAGAAGGATATAGATGCGCTTGAACAAATACAGAGGCAAACAACTAAAATTATTCCAGAACTGAGAGACCTTAGTTATGAAGAACGCCTAAAAGAATGTGGTTTAACAACCCTAGAGACAAGGAGGTCAAGAGGAGTTCAGATTGAAGTTTTTAAAATATTGAATGGATATGAATATATTGATAGAAATATGTTTTTCTCATTCAAGAAGGATAGTAGAACTAGAGGACTTGAGGTAAAGATGTGGTAGGGGTTATTTATATATATATATATATATATATATATATATCTATATATATATATATATATATATATATATATATATACATATAACCCCTATTCTTATATATATATATATATATATATATATATATATATATATATATATATATATATATATATATATATATATATATAAGAATGATAGAAATTATATAGAAGGGTAGGATGGTGATGAATCATGCAGGTGGCTAACATCTCTTCCCTTGAGAGACTGTGAAAGGGTGATGGCTGGACCCTTTATCAGATGTATGTAATATATAAGCTTGGTGATCATTAATCCTAATGCAGGATTAATGACCACTGATTAACTGATTCCTTTGAGTCACCAATTTCGTAAGCAAGACATGGCAAGCTGACACCTTTTCTTGAGGGAGGTATTGATGGTAAGTAATGATGTAATCAACTGGATAGAAAAGTGGCTTACACACAGAAGACATAGAGTAATAGTAGATGGTGAGATTTCAAATTGGAAATCTGTTCTGAGTGGGGTACCACAGGGATCAGTATTAGGCCCTATACTGTTTTTAATATTTGTATAAATGATTTGGAATATGACATACCTAGCAAAGTACTGAAATTTGCAAATGACACAAAAGTATTCAGAAAGGTTACTCCTATGTAGGGGCTCTTCGGCATTCCATGTCTATGATTAATGTATTAAATAAATGGATTGCCATTTTCTCACTCATACATGTTTTTTCAGTTATGACTGATATGTACAGAAACTAGCTCAGGCTTCACACCAGTTTATGATCTCATTAAGACCAGGCAGTCAGATTAAGTAGGGATATTAAATTCAATGACATAAGATGCAGGTATGCGAAATGCAATTTTGTCCAAAAGACGAAATATCTTTTTGCGAGCAAGTCGCTGTCCGCCGAGCAGATAACTATACATGTGAGGCTTGGAGAGTGGTATTTGGTGGTGCCCCCTCTATTATTAAATTTGACAGGTCTATTCAAAGCAGCCCGTCCGATAATCACAAGGTGGCGCAAAGGTACCGTCCAGTGTTTGCACGTGGCCCGTGACGACAGGTGATTGGCGGAGGGCAACTTTGTGCTGGACGAGAAGTATTTCAAATTCAGTTGCCGCTTCTGTCTTGTACAGTAAGCAACGTTGCGTTTATGCTCTGCTCAAAAATCCCACCCACCCTCCCTAACAGTGTGTTAACGGTGGGGTTCCAACAGATCAGCTCGTGCACAACGTGTAGGTACATTGCGAAACACTGGTCACAGAAAGGTAGTTCACAAAGTTATTTTTGACGCTTTTCCCTGTAGTAGTTTGGTACACAAGGTTTTGCATATGGTTTTTCCTCCACTGAATGTTCAGTAGTGTACGCAGGGTTTTTAGTGCGGGTACTTTTCGAAGTACATTTGTGTGGCAGTTTGGCCCTGCCTTTCTGTGTCATGTGTTAATAATTGGCAGTTTTCGTTATATGCGTGTATATATATGGCACCTTTACACATTATGCATTGGGTTACCATACATTCATTATGGTTTCTTTATAAATGTTTGTGTGATTAGCCCACTATGTCATGTATCAGCAGTAGGTTTATTCATTATATATGTATATGTACAGCACCCTTACTCATTAGGTGTCTATATCCTTCTCCCATATCGTAAGAAGGATATAGATACGCTTGAACGCATACAAAGGAGAGCAACTAAAATGATTCCAGAACTTAGAGACCTTAGTTATGAAGAACGCCTGAAAGAATGTGGTTTAACAAGATTAAGATTGTGTAACTGCTAGCAGCGTAAATATGTTTAAAAACAAGGTTGACACATATCTCAGGAGGGCGGGTTATAAGTAGGTGAACATTGTTGGACTCTCGATAAGCCAATGGCTTCCTTGTCCACTTGCCATCTGGGCCTTTGGCTTGGATGGCAAATCTTGTTAAATCTTGTTAAAGGTGTTGCGTTACCTTTAATCGCATTTGCTTTGTTACCATTGTTAGGGGTTTAGCCCATTTTTTTATGTATACTATTTTGCTGGTGGGATCGATTACCCCAGCCTTTCTGTTTGTACATGTATGTCTATGGCTAATCAACTTGATATGTGTATGGCTAATCAACTTGTAACCAATTGTGATTGTCACTCCTATGTAGGGGCTCTTCGGCATTCCATGCCTATGATTAATGTATTAAATAAATGGATTGCCATTTTCTCACTCATACATGTTTTTCAGTTATGACTGATATGTACAGAAACTAGCTCATGCTCCACACCAGTTTATGATCTCATTAAGACCAGGCAGTCAGATTAAGTAGGGATATTAAATTTAATGACATAAGACGCAGGCATGCGAAATGACAGTTACACTCAGGCACTTCATGAAATGACTGAAAATTCCAGTCATTATGCAAAATGACTGGAAATATGGCACTGTTATTACACAGTTTGACAGGCAATGCACAATAGCCAATTGAGACAATCACCATTGTTAGGCAATTAGCATTCCCAGTTGGAGAATGGTTGGGTCATCCATTACCTGTCCATCAAATCAGAGAACACTAGTGGGATAGCTGTCAATCAAACTGTCAGGGGGAGGGTTAGAGTCTTGTACTCAGAGAGGGATAAATGATTAGCAAAATGTTCCCATTTACAAATATATAGCAAATATTTATTCACTTTGTTTATCTACTTGAGTAATGTGAATGTCTGAAGAATTATGAAAGCTGACATTAATGCACAATTAACATTGGAACAATATATAATGACAAAACTACACAAATTGTTATTACGCAGTATTACTGAAATGGTCACCAATTAAACTGTGTAATAACAGTGCCTTATTTCCAGTCATTTCACGTAATGACTGGAATTTTCAGTCATTTCGCAAAATGCCTGAGTGAAACAGTCATTTTGAGTAATGCCTAAACATGTCAGTCATTAAGCGAAATGACTGATTACGCAGATTGACTGTAACATATATATTTTCAGGAATATCTCTGAAATGTCACATGTGATCTAGATGTTGTATTGTGTTTCTGTAGGTTATACAAGGTCTGTTGCCGTGGACGAGGTTAATAGCTTTGTGTTCTTTGGTCATGATAGTGGCGATATCACACGAGTGACACTTGACGGCTCCAGTACAAAGGTCATCTTCTCTACAGGTAAGTTGAACTTACCTGATTGTTCACGAGTTGTCATGGGCTATGATATAATACTACATGCCATTTTATTGCCAGACTCCTTAGTCCAACCCCATTCAGCAGTCGTGGTTCGTGAGCATGGCCCCAAATGTAACCTCCCTGTAGTGCTGCCGGCCTGGCGTGCTGTTCGAGAGCAACTGCGGTAGGGGAATGTTCTGGAGCGTGCGCCCCTTTGCGGTGAAAAGGTGCTTTCGAACCTCATTGACACTGTTTGATTCGCTCGTGCGGTCATACAGTAGGGCCGTGAAGCGTTCCAGGCACTGAAGGATGTCTTCGTTGATTTCAGACGGTCCTTCAGCAAGCGCACAGAAGGCGTGGGTTACCTCACCAAATGCACACCAGGTGCTCCAAGCCGTCTTTTTCCGATAGAATGAAATGCTGATACTGTGTCACATCCAGTATACGCATGGAACACTGGCAAGGAGATAGACTTCTGTCTGCCGATGGCTGCTGATATGTCATGTAGGGGGTGGTAGCGATGATCTTTCCCAGTGCCATATGACACCCAAAACTCAGACGGATTTAATGTGGACACTGCCGCCACACTCACGACAACTACATCGGAATCAACTGTTCTAATCGTGAACTTCTCATAGCCTTCCGAGTCCGCATCAGCAAGATGCACCATTAGCCTCGAATCAGCCTCTTCATGGTTGCATGGAGAGAGGCTACTTGTGTCCTCGCACTTTGGGACACATACAACGCTGTCTCCTGAGCTCACGATCAACTGCTTGTTAGGAGGAACAGTTAGTGATTTGGAGTCCTCAGCAAGAAGGCTGAAAAGCTCGGACTTGTCTGCATCATTGAGAAAGAGAGGCCAGCTTTTCGGCAATGGAGTATTTAGGAACACCTTGATGCGCACACCTTTTCCTCATGTCTTTCTTGTCCCTTCTTTCAGACTGTCTTCTTTGTAGACATCGAAGACTACATCCACACGTAGGTGGTGATCAAGCGCCCGGCGGATATGAGGGAAGAAAGTGCCACGCACATAGTCAGCAAATGTTTTTTACTTATCCGGTGGCAGGTAATGAACAATCGCTGCTCCATCAATGAACAGCACCTCGACATTTGGACTCTGGAGTAGGGGGTGAGGTTTGCTATCTTCTCAAGAAGTGTGACAAGATCGCTTTTTGTGTTTGACCGGAGATTGCCGTTTTCTGAGAGAGACGGGGGATATATCTGGTTTTCGTGTGAGAAGAATTTGTCTGAACTCCCGCCACGTACTTCACTGTCCACATATAATTGGGCTAGTGTTGAACAGGTGTCTTGGAGTGCCTTCTCCTGTGGCGTTTTAATTTGTCTGGTGGTAGTAGGGGCCATCAGATCTAGTCTGTTCTTCTCGATTGGCTTGAATACGGATTTGGTGTGTGTGTCACCAGACGTTCGTTGACATATGACTCGTACTGCTCCAAGCCTGCTTCTTGCAGTCTCTCTGTGCAGAGAACTGCTGCTTCTAGAAGGACCTCCATTGTGTGTAAGCGGAAGCCGTAGTCTGCAGAGAGATTGCACATAGCAGTTATCACTTGCTCCAATGACTTAACGTTTTTGATTAACCTTTTTTGGAATGCTTTTTTTGTTCGTGGTGTCTCTTCGGGGCTGCTTGCTCTGCGGCACTGGTGCTGTCCACGGTAGCCTCGAAGTCAGTAATGACACATGCAACCTCAGGTGAAGCAAGAGACTTGAGTGCCTCAGCATCATGTGTCTGACCAATTACACCACCATCTCCCTTGATTGTTACATTGCAACGGTATCTCTTCCTTCTTCATTGTACTGTTACTCACTGGTTCGATAGATGTGTAGTACTCTGGAAAATCCTGACAATGTGTGTGTTCAATACTATTCATACCCGGGTGAGATCCTTCAATCATGCCTGCATAGTTTCGACAGAGGCATTGGAACAGTGAAACAGCTGTACCATGTAGATTCGTCATGGCTGTGGTAGAGTTCGAGTTGATGTCTATGTTATCAATGGCTGCCAGAACAAACAGGAGACGATACAAAGGAGGGACAACAACACCAATGCCAATATACCTCTTACAAACCTGACTGTAAAGACATTTACGTATGTATGTACATAACTCGGTCAATGCAAACTTTCCATTAAATGACCGTGATCAACCATATCACGTCGGAGAATATTAGCTGCCTTGAGCAATGCAATGGCCTCGTCATCCTGTTGTTCATTGTTATCCAGTTTACCAAATATAAGCGCACTGACTTGAACATCGAATACAAAGCACACAAACTTTCCCTGCTTAAAGCATCTGATGTCTGGGATCTTTCATATAATTTTTTCCTTGAGTTTGGTGCTATGCACATATGTATCAGACGCACCCAGTTTCGTCAAGCGGTGTTTCAGCAGCAGAGTGAGATCAGATAATTTGAAGGGTGGACACTCAAGATCCCCCCAACCATCTTCAGTATAGTCAAGCAGCTCAGCAAAGGCCAAGCTGTGCCACAATAAATGACATGATTCTGAATGACCATAGTCCTTTCTCAACCTTGCCTTTGCTTCATTGAACAAGTTCAGAGCACACCGGTCGTGGTACTTCGCTTCTTGGGCTATCAGATCCGCAGCACTCAACCTCGTGATTAGTTGGTCATCCTCTAGTACTTTAGCGTATTCCATCAGTCGACTGTCCAGCTGTTTCATCTGTCTCAGTGGATTTTCTGTATTTGTTTCAGTTGTGCAATTAAAAAAACAATGCTTCGTTGAGAATGGCTCAAACTTACTGCGTGTGTATTTAGGGTATGGGGCACTGTGTGTCGGGGCCGAGGCATGACGCTTCTTAATGGCCTGATGCAGTCTTTTGATTTTCAATTTCTTTATCATGGCTTTGCATGACGGATGCCACTTTGCACTATGACGCAACAATGTCAATGACACACCGTCTCCTTCATCAAGGGCATCTAAATTCAGGCTTTAAAGGCAGTGGAGCCAGATCAACGTAATTTTTGAGATTGTCAGCAAACACAACATAGTCATTTTCAATATTGTCACATTTTGAGTTATTTGCTGGGCAACGCAATGCCTCTCCACCTCAGTCATCTTGACACAATATGCATTTCGACCAATCCATGATGAATCAGTATTGGATCCTTATTGAAAGAGTGGCATACGTTCAGGTTGTCACGTAGAGGTTGGCGTCTGCCTAACATTTTCCTAAGCAAGAAAAGAACATTCGTTACCGTAGTAAGTTCCACATCTCAATATTCCATATAAAAACAGGTATGTGCAAAAAAACATGGTAAAATGGCTAAAAAAAAAAAGATTATTTTGACAGTTTACCTTGACCTTTATCCATGAATTTGACCTCTGAAGGTCATGAACCCAATTCCATTCGATTGTTCATCCAAAGAACTATCAAGATAGATCCTAAGTTTGTCTTAATCAGCCAAGTAGATGCAGAGATATGCACATTTTAGACAGGGGAATAATTTTTGGTGGTCGCCATCTTGGATTTATGCAAATGAGGTCGTTCCGGGTGAACTTTTTCTAGGCCACCCATCTGAAAAATTTTAATAAATATTAACCAACATCTGTGCAAATTTTGACAGACTCTTCCAAAAAGGCACTATCATAGCATTTTTTTGCACATAGCCGCTGGACTAATATAGGTGTATACCTTAGAGTGGTTTTAATAATACATGATCACTTATGAGATGTTTTAACTTGGTAATTTCAGAATCTTTCAATAACATTTTTAGTTTTAAGGACAATATAACTATGGGATATCTTATCCAAGGTTTCAAGCAGTTAACAGTGTCCCATTGTTAAATCACTTTAGATAGGCCGTCTGTTAACACTGATTGGCTGGACGTTTCCACCCTGTATTACTATGCAGCACTTTGTGCAAATGTGCAGCTGCATGGTTAATTTAAATATTGGGCCATGATCTGGTCAAAGTCCACCACCCTCCGAACCAATCACAAAGGTATGGTTATAGCAGTAGTGTTGTTGCCTTGCATAAAAATTAGTATGCAATCTAACTGCATAAATAATTTTTTTGGCAATGCAACAATACAACACCAGATATATTGAAAAATGCTAGAATTTCTTTCTAAGATTTATTAACTACTAGATAGCCTGGTTTAAAATTAAACAAATACAAACAAATGTGGGCCAATAAAGGTAATCAGTCATTGCCTCATATTTTAAGTCAGCACATTATAAAAAGGCCCACATTATGCATATGAACAATAACATACCAAAATGAATGCATGACATAAACACTACCTCTTACATAGAGGTCTACATTCATCTACAAGTCATGTGGTGTAATAATTATGGCAATACATCAATTGCTAACACTACTAGAGACTAAGACGACACAGCGAGGTGGGGCAATTCCACCACCCGGTCACCCAGACATGTGACCGCCCCACCAAAGCCTGTTGTGTTTGTGAAAGACCCATTTCTTATTTACACAGACCAAAAGAACTTGTCTGAGACAAGTCTTCCTAACATCCCATTAAAGTAAATATAAAATGTTAGGTCATCACACATTCAAACTGTAGTTTCACGGTGTGTAGTGTCCACGGATAAGAAGAACTCGCCCGAGACAAACCTTTGCAAAATCTCATTAAATATGATGAGACGTCTAAGAAAAGCCCTGCCTGGTGTGATCACAGAACATGCAACATTTAGCACATCAATGAGGGACTGAAGCTGCTTGAGGCTGACTCTTCTTGTCGACAAAAAGTTGCACAATAACGACGTACATTTATCCAATTAAACCTCAGTGAGTATAGCTTCTAAGTTCAGCATATCCAAAGTAATATCCAAGAAATACAGAGTTGTATCAGGGCCCTGTATTAATGGGACGCCCAACAGCCCAAAGAGTTGTACCAGGCCCCTGTATTAATGGGACGCCCAACTGTCCACATAGTTTTATCAGGCCCCTGTATTAATGGGACGCCCAACTGTCCACATAGTTTTATCAGGCCCCTGTATAATGGGATGCCCAACTGCCCACATAGTTGTATCAGGCCCCTGTATTAATGGGACGCCCAATTGCCCACATAGTTGTATCAGGCCTCTGTATTAATGGGATGCCCAACTGCCCACATAGTTGTATCAGGCCCCAGTATTAATGGAACGCCCAACTGCCCACATAGTTGTATCAGGCCCCTGTATTAATGGGATGCCCAACTGCCCACATAATTGTATCAGGTCCCTGTATTAATGGGACACCCAACTGCCCACATAGTTGTATCAGGGCCCTGTATTAATGGGATGCCCAATGCCCACAGAGTTGTATCAGGGCCCAGTATTAATTGGACGCCCAATGCGCACAGAGTTGAATAAATGCATTAATGCCAGCTGCACCTTTTGCAGAAGAATCGGTTGAAAACAGACAAATCTTCAATCACATGTACCATCCATGTCAGTCCTAATATACCATCCATGTCAGTCCTAATGTACCATCCATGTCAGTCCTAATGTACCATCCATGTCAGTCCTAATGTACCATCCATGACAGTCCTAATGTACCATCCATGTCAGTCCTAATGTTGTCTTTGCCATTCATTCCAGTGCACTACTAAATGATTCGAAGATATTATAGGAGCTGACTAGTCCCATTGGAAGAATGGTGTCCATGTAGAATTTCCTTTCCACTGAAGACCCAACAAAGGCTTGTCGAGTGGTGACACAGGAATGATTTGGAATGCCGACTGTGTCAACTTTACCTAAGACAATAGTGCAGGGAGATTTCTTAATGAAAGCAATGACATATTGAATCGTAGCGTACTGCATGCAAGAAAATTCCTGTGGATTGAAATTTTTGACAGAATCCGTGTGAGGCTATTCAACACAGCCCCACACACCGGTAATATGCCCAAGACAGATCAAGAACATTATCAACAACTGGCCAGGGTTCAGAAGCCGCCACTTTGGGCAGGCTTGTGGGGAATGCCAGATCACCTACCAACTGCATGGAGACCGTCACTCCGGCAGGCCTGTAGGGAATGCCATCTGTGGTAAGTTGTTCGCCGACTGACTCGAGGCCATCACTTGGCTCGGTGGTGGGTTGGATGGGCAAACCAGCACCAGAACATTACCAGGTACCGTGTTGCTACAGTCAGACAGCATCTGAGGCATTTCTTCAGCAATCTGCTTGACCGCTGCATGCATTCTTAATGGTCTGCCCCCACCGCAGTCAGTCCGCCGTCGCTACATCATTTCAACAGTGGTGCGGCCACCTGTGGGACAATATGCCAATCATTGATTTACTCAATGTTTGCTGCAATGGGTCGATTCGTACTCTGGCTCTGTGCCCTTTTTGGGCGCCATCCTGGAATATTTAGAGCATGCCAGACATGGTGCTGATTATCTGAATGGAAAAGCGTTATGTACGTCCTAGCCCACTGTGATGACAACCTCACTGTACCTGTAGGGAATTCACTGTGTTGACATGTCAAATGGGTGACAGTAGTAACTACTGAAGTGTCCAACCGAACATCTGGACCAAAGCGCCGAACTGGACATCTAGGCCGAAGCACCAGGTATTGGCCGGTTCGCCCAGACGCCAGTTCGTCACAGCGTTCATACAATATAAAAGCTAATTACTTGTTGGCTAGCCAAACTGATAGTGTAAAAATGAACATTTGGACCAAAGCGCCAGGTACTGGCCGGTTCACACAGCCACCAACTGGCCAGTTCGTAACAGCATTCATACAAGGTAAACAGCAAATTACTAGTTGGTTAGCTGATAATATATCAAATGACGAACGGCGCTTGTCACTGGCACAATCTGAGTATGTGGTTGAAGTAGCTCCCATGCCCAGGTTCACATTTTCAGCGGCAATGACAAATAATTTTCGTAAAATCCACCGTGATTTACAACCCACTACGGTGGGTAGATCGCAACATTTTGCAACAGTCCCTCGTTCTAAGGAACCCGTATACAACCCCTTAGAACTGCCGTCAGGAGGCTTCTCCTTTTCTAAGGATCCTCCAGTCATCCACTGTGGATTCGCAGATGTTTCACCCTCTCGTGTGGGTGGGGTGGGGGAGCAGCACACTAATAAAAATTGTTGCGGAACAGCGCTATTTCTGTAATCTAGTGTCCATGTCGCGAAGATGGCTGTGTATATCCTCCTTTCAGGATTGGTCTGGGGCAGCCCTGAATAGCTCAGTCCAGGGCCTCATCGACCATGTGAGCGTGGAGAGTGTTCAAGCAAAGTCTGCTTGAACAAATTAAGAGCAGCATTACAGCTTTCCCAATATGTGGCTACAGCTTGGTCCGATGGTGCGGCATTGGATTGCTCTATGGCATTCAACATATTGCTGCACCAACGGGCCCAGGCTCTGCTGGATGCTTCTCCTCGTTTATCACAGGTTGAAAAGGAGAGTCTACGTACTGCCCCATTCGGGTCCTCGTAACTTTTTGACGATCTCCTGACAAAGCTGCATTTGCTAGAAAAGGTGGTCGGTCGGCAGAGAGAAAACATCTTGTATCGTGCCTCTGCACCTTTTCCGGTGTTTAGACACTCACACTTTACTTTCAGAAAAGGTGGGAGCTCGACTATCCCGGTTCTGCGATGTCTGGAGACGAAAGGGATGCAGCGGATGGGTGTGTAAAGCTCTGGAAATCTGTTTCCAGCTACGTTTCAGGGAGTGTGCTCCCAGGACATGTACCCCTTCACCATTTGTGGACAGGGGCCCCCTCTTGAAGAGGAAGGCATTATCAGCCTTAGTCCACAAAACGAGAGAAACGAGGCGATCAAAATTACCTGCAGTGCATCTTCTCCCGGTTTTTACAGTCACCTGTTCCTCGTTAAAGTTAATTTGACTTTGTGTCACAAGAACACGACCTGGTAACCCCCTCGCAAGCCGGCGGAACAAAGTTGTCTGAGCTTATGAGGTGACAAATGGAGCCAGCTCTCACACCTAAGAAGCTGACAGATAATGTCGTGGCTAAAACCAAACTCCACCAATTCGTTTGTAAAAGCAAGAAGTTGTGAACCGACCAGTTGAGGGGACGAGTCAATGTGGTTTACAGCACAATGTAAAACCACCAAATCAATTGTGGGTTTAAAATTTCAATGTGATCCCAACTATCAACGGAACGCAAAGATGGCTGTTTCGCTCCCCGAATGCCGATGTCATGGACATAGCAACCAGGCCCTTAACCAAACATAAAATGTTGTCAGTCTTAAACTTTCTAAAAAAAGTGTAACCTGAAGTGCGCGAATGGCTTCCATGAAAGCCGTTCGCGCGAATGACAGCCATTGTTGGCCCAACTGTTTGTTTTCATCTGCAAGCCAATGCTGGTTGATATAATGACAGCCATGAGTGGCCCAGTTGGTTTTTGCACTGGTAAGACAATGCAAGTTGAGACAATGTTAAATGACAGCCATTATTGGCTGAA
Organism: Lamellibrachia columna; assembly: GCA_963662155.1. Classification (NCBI taxonomy): domain Eukaryota; kingdom Metazoa; phylum Annelida; class Polychaeta; order Sabellida; family Siboglinidae; genus Lamellibrachia; species Lamellibrachia columna. Next base: position 10,754,506 of record OY759261.1, read on the forward strand.
TTAGTTTTTCAAAGGCAGTCCTAGTCCAGTTTAGCCATTATTGGCCCAATCAAGTATTGCTAGCTGAGCAGCGAGGTTGGCATTATCACCTCTACAGTAGTAACTTTGCATTCATTTAAACCTTAGTATTTAGCATGGTTAAAAAATAATGAAACCAAAATGTGGCACGATAATGACAAATAGGAAAATTATTATGTGGTAAAATCTACATAATAAAGGAAGAGCCAACACATGAAGGTTCATGAAAAGGTAACTTGGAACTCTATTTTAAATATATAAACATGGAAGTAATGGTTGCAACATCATGACTTATTCTTAAGTATATGCCTACAAACAAATATGTCTAATATGGATAAATTGGATTACAAAATAAAAATTAAAGGCTTGACCCTAAAAGTAAAGGATTTACACTAAAAGTAAAGCAGTACAACATATGTCAATTGAAGATAGCACTTAATTGGCTTTGAAAGTCATAAATTGAAGTATTACTTTTTTAATAAGACAGCCTATCATCCGGATTCAGTATTGCCTATTGGACAAAAAACAATATGCATTTACTAGACTGAGTACAGTCTAATTGTTCGTGGTTTGCTTTCGTTTGAGTTTTTTTTCTTTGTTATTGTCTTCTTATAAAATTCGTCGAATGCCGACCACTTGCGCTAAAACTAAGTTAAACAATTATATTATGAACAGTCCACCTCCCTCTTATCTAATCACTAAGGTGTGGTTATAGCAGTAGTGCTGTTGACTTGCATAACAATTAGTATGACGTATAATTGCATACATCCATTTATGTGAATTCCTACATTAGGCAATTACTTAATGCTGGTAAGCATGTCATTTATTTAATGATGATGCTATTGGCCAATAATCCAATGATAATGGGCTCAATATATGGATTGACTTGACATCACATCTACGTGTACTAAAATGGCCCCATCGAATGTGGTGGAAAATATTTAACAGTCATAACAATTTGTTATTAATACAGCAATAAAACACTTTGTTATTTTCTTCTTATATGTTCAGGTCATGGACTTATTTACGGGGTCGCTATTGATCCAGTAGAAGACAAGTTGTACTTCTCAAACCACAAAGGCAAGAAGATTGAAGTGGTCGGGGTGGACGGCAGTGGGAGGACAACAGTCATCAACTGTACAGGCCAACCGTTTGGGTTGACCATGGATCTGAAAGAGAGGTAACTTATTTCCTGCAATTTCACAATTGTAACTTAAACTTACAATACAGAAATAGTATGCTATGAAAGTGTACAGGGCTTAGACATTGTGTACATTATGTAGCTTGTGTAATATGCAAATTGCAAACATGTGTAGAATGCAAATTGCAAATAATACAATTAAATTTGTACAACGTGTACTCTTTACAATGTTAATACCTGTCACCTACACACTGGGCTTTTGCTAATGTAGCTTGCAAAAAAAGTATTTACATTTTTAGGTGTTATTGCGTGTTAGATAAATTTGATAAAAAAAACATGTAATTACCAGAAGGTGGCAGCAGTCTAGAACATTTACAATATGTACTTTATGAAGAAATACTTATTCAGTGGAGCACAAAGTTTTATTCTAGAATCCTGAATATATATTACGTTGTAGTTAAAGTGAAACAAAAGGCATTGTTTTGGACCTTTGCACCTAATATCATGCAACTGGTTTACTGGGAATCTGTTCTAAAAGTGCGGAATTCTGGTCTAATGTCAGTGTGGATCGCGTGTATGTTTAACGTGGTTGAAATGTGCAGTTACAACTTTAGTTGCTTTCATATTGGATTTACACGCAGCAAAAACTCTTACACTGCCATACTGTGCAGCATTCGGATGTAAACATGATTCAGCGAAGTATAGAGAGTTGTCTTTTTGATTTCCTCTGGAAAAACAGACAGTAGTGAAGCAATGGATTCACAATTGCGGGCAGGCTGGTTGGAAGCCGACGCAATATGCTAGACTTTGTTTGGCCCATTTTGAAGAGTCGCGTTTTGAAGTTGATATATTTTCATCAACTAATGGGTCAAGATCCTTCAAAACATTGGAACGTTAAAGCCTGAAGCAATACCGACAATCTTCCAGCATGTACCTCAGCCAAAGGCTTCAACACAACGCAAACACTAGATCAAGAGAACTGTCAAATTCGAACACACTGGGCTTTTGCTAATGTAGCTTGCAAAAAATATTTACATTTTTAGGTGTTATTGCGTGTTAGATAAATTTGATAAAAGTATGTAATTACCAGAAGGTGGCAGCAGTCTAGAACAATTCCAATATGTACTTTATGAAGAAATACTTATTCAGTGGAGCACAAATTTTATTCTAGAATCCTGAATATACATTACGTTGTAGTTAAAGTGAAACAAAATTAATAAGATTTAACAAGATTTGCCATCCAAGCCAAAGGCCCAGATGGCAAGTGGACAAGGAAGCCATTGGCTTATCGAGAGTCCAACAATGTTCATCTACTTATAACCCGCCCTCCTGAGATATGTGTCAATCTTGTTTTTAAACATATTCACGCTGCTAGCAGTTACACAATCTGTAGATAATTTGTTCCATTCATTTATTGTCCTCTGTGAGAACGAGTGCTTCCTGATGTCCAATCTACATTGATCCTTTACTAATTTTACCTCATGTCCTCTAGTTCTGCTATCCTTCTTGAGTGAGAAAAAAATATTTCTATCAATATTTTCATACCCATTCAATATCTTAAAAACTTCAATCTGATCTCCTCTTAACCTCCTTGTCTCTAGAGTTGTTATACCACATTCTTTCAGGCGTTCTTCATAACTAAGGTCTCGCAGTTCTGGAATCATTTTAGTTGCTCTCCTTTGTATGCGTTCAAGCGTATCTATATCCTTCTTACGATATGGTCTCCATGCTTGTATACAGTATTCTAAATGAGGTCTAACTATTGCTTTATAAAGAGGTATAATTAACTTTTTTCCCTTGTATGTTATATATGCTAGACTTTGTTTGGCCCATTTTGAAGAGTTGAGTTTTGAAATTGATATATTTTCATCAACTAATGGGTCAAGATCCTTCAAAACATCGGCAACGGAGAACGTTAAAGCCTGAAGCAATACCGACAATCTTCCAGCATGTACCTCAGCCAAAGGCTTCAACACAACGCAAACACTAGATCAAGAGAACTGTCAAATTCGAACACGAGGAAGTTAGTATACAATGAATGAATGGACTATCTTGCCAACTAAGTTGATTTTAGTTACAAACAACATGTCCAAACTTATTAGCAAGTGTGCGACTAAAATCGTCACGTCTACGATCAGGTGTTTAAAGTTGGAGTAGTGGGAAACCTAGTCAGCACCCTTGATGTAGGATTCTGGGCAAATATGGTGCTGCACATGCAAAAAAAGATTTTCGGTGTTCAACGAGGTATATTTAATTAACCACTTGCGTAATATTCATGATTATAGTTGCAAATGGTTAGTTTTCAAGTACTCTTATAGGTGCAAAGGCCCCCAAAATGCCTTTCGTTTCACTGTAAGACTTAGTAAAAAAGAAATTAGTTTCTCGCCCCGCCCACTTCCTGTTTGGTCGCCGCCTCCTTTTTTATTACTTACTTTTTCAAAAAAAAAGATTATTTTTAAATGTTTTTCGGTTCTGGGAAGATATCTCTGGCAAAAACTTGCCATGCGAAGTACTGTTAGAATCTTTTTATTAACTTTTTACGCATCATACAGGGTCTGTGACTACAGAGTCTAAAATACAAGCAATGATTTAACAAGATTGCCATCCAAGCAGGGTTGTTTGATTTAAATCATTTGATTTAAATCGCTAAAAAAAAAAATCATTGATTTATGATTTTTTTTTTACTTCCGGTTTTTTTCATCACTGATTTATATGAATTTAACACAAATAATTGTTTATAAGCATCGAGATCAACAAAGTTTTGTGTTTTTTAATGCAAAACACAAAGTGTGCACACTTGTGTAGCTGTATTGACACCAGATAGCCCGATAGTCAAATATTTTATGACATTGTGTATATCAGATTTCAAAAAAATAAAAAAAATTAAAAAAATCTTATTTAAATAAAAAAATCCGATTTTTTTTTTTTAAATCATGATTTTTTTCAACCCTGCATCCAAGGCAAAGGCCCAGATGGCAAGTGGACAAGGAAGCCATTGGCTTATCGAAAGTCCAACTTTTTTATCTATGTGTAATGAGTACTTCCTGATATCCAATCTATAACGATCCTTTACTAATGTTGACCAGAGTTGTTTGATTTAAATCATTTAATTTAAATCATGATTTAAATCACTCCAAACAAATACAAAATTCATCCATCCGTTTAAATAACGATTAACACATCACAAAGGCCAAGATATTGTTGTTCATTGCATTCTGTCGTAATTTTCATTCGGTCGTGATGCGACTATTTACATTTTGTTATGATGATGTCGCGATGTTTCAAAGTCGCCTTCGACAACGGGCGCCATTTTCTGTTGACTTCTTGTAATGAATATTCATTGTCGTCATCATCAATGATGTTGCAATTGCAGTTGATCCATAGGTGCATAATGAAATTACATCAGTGATTCTTTCAACGTTAAACTAATTATTGCGCTTAAACGGGGACACTAATTAAAACTAGTGTACTACACATGATATAATATACTCTATCATAAATGTTATGAAATAATGCTTACTATGCTAATAAATGTTTACTTGATGGGTTTTAACAATTCACGGATGCGATGATGTTGCACATTACAACTGTATAGCCAAACTTTGAAGACACGGGTTCATGAAATTATAAAAGTTAAACAAATTATTTTGTTATGTTTCCTGATTGCAGCATCAAATTTTATTTTAATGATTAATGCCCATTAACTGATCAAACAACTTCCTGCACCATTTAGGAGTTGTTTGTTTTGTTAATATCCCACTAACTCCGCTTGATGTGCCATGTTATTGCCATCACATTGTTTTACATGTACCATTTTAGACTGTTGATTTATTCACAAACTGGTGGATCATCAACTGGTATCTGGAAGGTGAATCTGGATGGAAGTGGAAACACTCAGATTGTGTCAACTAGGGGCAGGGAGATATTTGGTGTGTCCATCAACTACAACAACAGCAGCAGCAGGTTGTGTTGGAGTGACTACTGTAAGTTGACATCCTATCTCAGACAAACTAAGAATTTACGGTGGAATCTATATAAAATAATTTCGCCAATTTGTTTCTTCTTCATTTAAACTTGAAGATCATTTGCTCGCAACGTATTCGCACCAATGGTGTTTTTTTAGGTATAGTGAGTCCACGAGAGGATATCGTTTTCCCAGGTTGGGATCTGTTGCTTTCCTTAGCATAGTTGACCCAGTTATATAATACAAAACTGAAGTCCCACTGAAGTAGTAATTTTAGGAACAAATAAATTATGCCTGTGTGCACGTGTGGACGAGCGTGGGTATGTGCTTGCACGTATGTCATGATAGCACAAATACCTGGATGTGCTCAAAGTCACCACCATGTGAACGGTGATGTGAAAATAAACACTGTTTTGGGAAAACCTAAACTAACTAAAACTTACACCCTTCCTCCATGAAACCAGAAATATATTGGTGTTTTAATATAATCCATCAGCATTTTTTTCACTAGCACAAGGTGCATTAAACAAATTTAAATCAAGGAAAGGTATTGTATAAGTCATATTCTCTATATGTTATCAATGCATTCGTTCAGGTGAAATCCTAAGCCAGTCATGGTATTGCAATTTACAAAAATATAATTTATGTAATTAACCCAATCTATTATTAACACATGTAAAATAGTATGTACAATTAAGCATATCTAGTGTAGCATCATATATACGCTTTTAATTATTTTAAAACTATCCAACACAACAAATATTTAATTTGGGAACTGATAATGTACAAACAACAAGAAACAGTCACTTACAGTTATAGTGAAACATACTTTCATTTGCAAAACCAATTTAATTATTTAAGTAACCAAAGTCATCTTTTGATTTGTATTATGTACGTGTCATTTTCTAGTTGCTCACACTGCTTTACTGAATGTCAAATGTCTTTGTTACAGCCCAGGGGCATGTACAGTGTTGTGACTACTCTGGCAACAACCCACAAGTATACAATGTCACTGGCCATCTATATGGAGTAGCAGTTGAAAATGATGTTGTTTATTACTCACAATGTGAACCATACAGGTAGTAGACTTTGTAGCTTCACTTCCCCTGTTGCATTACTTTGAATTGTCTACATTTGGAATATGCAGACTGTTAATTAAGTAATGTCTTTCTACTTAGGGACAGGTAGTTATACCCCAAGTGGCTGTTCACTACAACAATATATAGGATCTCACAAAGGAGGGGCCAAAATGGGAGGTCAAAGGGGAGGGCAAAGGGGGAGGCCAAAATGGGAGGTCAAAGGGGAGGCCAAAGGAGGGACCAAAGGAGGGACCAAAGGGGAGGTCAAAGGAGGGACCAAAGGGGAGGTCAAAGGGGGAGGCCAAAAGGGGAGGGCAAAGGGGGAGGCGAAAGGAGGGACCAAAGGGGAGGTCAAATGGGAGGTCAAAGGGGGAGGCCAAAATGGGAGGTCAAAGGAGGAGCCAAAGGAGGAGACAGACTTAGTCACCCGTAGTCTACCAAGCCACCATGTAGTAGTACAACAGTTTACATACAAAACAAATAAAAAAAGCTAAGAGGGGCCATGGCCCCCTCCCTTAAACACACCACTGGCTCACACAGCAAGAATTACAACAAATACTGTACATGTAGTGTAACCAAACAAGTGGCTACTGTCTCCTGATGTCTGATTATTGGTTTGTTTTCTTGCAGAGTTGGTTCAATCCAACTGAAAACAGGACTCCATACCAGTCTCAACATGGGGTCTTACGATGGCTCCTACAGCTACAGCGTGGCATATCTGCACGGGGAATGCAGCATGTCACGACGGTCAGGTACAAGGAAGTGTATTGATTATATGTTAGTTTGAATTATTTAAGTTTTCTTGCTGTTTGAACTCTCCTCTCTATATTTCTGTTTTCTTCCCGTAGGTTTCAACTCTCCTCTCTATATTTCTGCTTGCACTGCTCCCCAGTCAGTGAGAGGTAAACAGCATTGACTGTGGTGACACTGACATGTTGCACATGTTCTCTAGTATGTCTTAGTCCAGGTATAGCAGGTAAGGACGTCACACATTAAAACGTCACAGCTGATGACACTCCAGTACAACCACTAAAGGGCGACATCCACCATCTCCTGGGTGGAGATGAACTCATCAGTTAGTTCAGTGGCGTCACAGACAGGATGAAGTACCAAGGTGACCAAGTCGTCAGTTGACAGTGGGCAAGTGAAACGTGGACACATTTTCTTTGGGGTAAGGACAAATACTTGCATCATCATATTGACGTGACATATTCTAGCAGCATTATTTTATGATGTTGAAACATCTCTTTTTCTCCCCCCTTGGACCCTTGCAGGGTAGGGCCATTGTTCTGCCCTCTAAACAAATCATCCTGAGCCATTCTCTCCCACTCTTGGCTGATCACCTCTGCCCTTTCGATATATATCTTACATTACATACACATATCCACCTGGTGCAGTATTTTCCTAGAAAGATCTGGTTATCCGAGTTATAAATGAGGGCAACTTTCATTCTAATTGTTATGGAATCAGTAAAGAGAATAATTAGACTGTCATAGACAGTCGATTAAACATTATTGTCTGCAATTAACAGCCAATCTGCCTACCATCTGACATGTTGTAAAGGACGTAGACACACGTGATACACTAAAACATAGACCCTACTAACAGCCTGTGTGCAAGAAAGATTCTACACATAACAACAACGTACGTTATTTGTTATGTATAAAGCTAAGAGCAAATTAGCTATACATAGCTATGTAACAAATTAGCAATACATAGCTATGTAACAAATTAGCTATACATAGCTAGGCAACAGTTTTGGATTATAATTAAGGTAATATAATATGAATGTCTTCATTTCAATTGTACATTGTAGGACGACCAGAACGTATTCAAGGTCTGGCTGGAAAACGCCCACTATGGTCTTTGACGTCTAAACAGACAGTGTCAACTTCAGCCATCAACACAACAAACATGGCGCCATATACATATCAAGGTATTCAACTAACAAAACTTTATATTTCTTTAGATATATCAACAAATTATTCTTGTATATTTTATAAAAATGTTGCTATGATGTAGTAGATGTGTGATATTTACATAGTTTCATATTAAATATGCACATCATTAAGCTACTAATAAATGTATAGTTATGTAATGATAATTTGGTTCAATAATTTGTTTTAATATTTTATTTTAATATAAACCCCAATAGCACAAATTTACATGTTATAGTTCAAGTGGATTTACATATATTATCAGTGTAATCTACCAACATGGTACATCTGACAGTTAAATAAATTAATCAGATGAGATAAGCACTATCCTACTATCCATTTTCATACATGGATTTTCATACATACCTTTAAAATCAGCTTAGCTCACATTCCTGTAACATGGTATTGATATCAAAGTCATGCAATGTAGCTAAATATACGTTCTGTTAAAACAAACCATTGCTGTCAACATTAGCCCAGTTATGGTTTGTTAAACAAAACAACCAGTGAGGTTTGTTTTTGTAGCTGTGTCAATGACGCTATGTTGAACCAGGCTGGTAGCGGGAAATCATGATCCAGAGATCCAGACGTCAGCATAAGGAGAATATCGTTGTCACATACTGCAATACAGGCAAGTAGAAGATCATTGTACGAGAGAAAGCAGAAGGTCCAGTAGTCACAGACTGCAATACAGGCAAGTAGAAGGTCCTTGTACGAGAGAAAGCAGAAGTTCCAGTTGTCGCAGACTGCAATACAGGCAAATAGAAGATCACTGTATGATAGAAAGCAGAAGTTCCAGTTGTCGCAGACTGCAATACAGGCAAATAGAAGATCACTGTATGATAGAAAGCAGAAGGTCCAGTAGTCACAGACTGCAGTACAGGCAAATAGAAGATCACTGTATGATAGAAAGCAGAAGTTCCAGTTGTCGCAGACTGCAGTACAGGCAAATAGAAGATCACTGTATGATAGAAAGCAGAAGTTCCAGTTGTCACAGACTGCAGTACAGTCAAGTAGAAGATCACTGTATGATAGAAAGCACAAGAAGTTCCAGTAATCACAGACTGAAATGCAGGCAAGTAGAAGATCATTGTATGATAGAAAGCAGAAGTTCCAGTTGTCACAGACTGCAGTACAGGCAAGTAGAAGATCACTGTATGAGAGAAAGCACAAGAAGTTCCAGTAATCACAGACTGAAATGCAGGCAAGTAGAAGATCACTGTATGATAGAAAGCAGAAGTTCCAGTTGTCGCAGACTGCAATACAGGCAAATAGAAGATCACTGTATGATAGAAAGCAGAAGTTCCAGTTGTTACAGACTGCAGTACAGGCAAGTAGAAGATCATTGTATGAGAGAAAGCACAAGAAGTTCCAGTAATCACAGACTGAAATGCAGGCAAGTAGAAGATCATTGTACAAGACAAAGCAGAAGTTCCAGTAGTCACATACTGCAATACAGGCAAGTAAAAGATCATTGTACGAGACAAAGCAGAAGTTTCAGTAGTCACAGACTGAAATGCAGGCAAGTAGAAGATCATTGTACAAGAGAAAGCAGAAGTTCCAGTAGTCACAGACTGCAATACAGGCAAGTAGAAGATCATTGTACAAGAGAAAGCAGAAGTTCCAGTAGTCATAGACTGCAATAGAGGCAAGTAGAAGATCATTTTACCACAAAGGTCAATTAGGGATGTAAAATAACCACAGAAGACGACAAGCACCCGGCAGTGACCATGCTCAGTGAGAGCATAGAAGGTCGACTAGGCGTGATGTTCTGAAAAAGTGGACAAGTTAAATAATGTCTCACAAGACCATCAGTTTTTTCATTACCACAACATATATACAAACTAATTAGTTAGTAGAACTTGTTGAGTGAGGGAAACTAATTAGAACTAGCAAACATTATGTTTCAATACTTTCAACCAAATCGCACATATTTATGTTGTTAAAGTATATAAATATATTCCATCTTAGCATATTTAATAGTTAGATAAATGCATCATATGATATAACAGCTATTGCACAACACATTGTCAGACATTTGTCTTAATATAGATCTTCAAAAACATTTGACCTCAAATTAAAGAAATGAATTAAACACCATATTGATGTAATCAAAGTAAATATAGGTTGGAATAAAACAAATCACAGCTAAGGTTATTCACTATTTACATTTGCAAAACAAGCAGTGCAATTTCTTTCTAGTTCAAATATAGTTTTGTTAACATAAAATATATTTAGCTAGTGCAATTTATTTCTAGTTGCAGAGGTGTTGAAAAGTTTATTAATTAAATTACAATTAACTCAAAAATCTCAAATTAAATTAACCACATACATTTCTTATGTCAATTAAATTAACCTCCCAAATTATTCAGTAAAATAAATTACTTTTAATTAAATTAATAATTACATCGTGTAGAAATGTTTACACATTTAAAACAGTTCTAAAATCACAAGACAGAAATGTGTTTTGTAACTTTGTTGGAAAGAGATTTGCTCATACAATATTTACAATACATTTCTTTCCGGGGCATTTAATAACATTTTAAAAGTTGCAGATACTTGTTAAAATTAATTATTTTATGGCAGGGTTTTTATTTAAGTTGGCTCTACAAAAAGATCTCAAGCTGAAACTATATTACTTTTCTCTACATCACCCCATTAACAGTTATATGTACACTCGAACATATATAGATTCATATGTCTAATGGCAACATAGATTCACTTAGCTGTAAGATGCCAGCCCCAAATGTTTACTTTAAACAGAGATTTGCAGAAACCAAGATTAGCCAGAAACCAACTTATCACCCTACCATAGAGCATTATGTTGTCTAGGACTTCCCTCCAATTCACAAGTGCCTGAATGACCAGCCCACCCCAGTTGGTACAGGGCATTTGTGCTCTGTTATGTTTTCCCTCCCTTTCACCCATGCCTTAGCCTGATCTCTCTCTCCCTCTCCCTCTCCCTCTCCCTCTCTCTCTCTCTCTCTCTCAGGCTTCATGATCTACCACTTTTCAACCCAAACCTACCGTCACACTGTATGTTCAAAGTAACATAAAATAAAATATGCTCATTTTGAAACCAAACCACAATTTCACCTAAAAAACACCAACATTTTGTTTTATTAAATATACCCTAAATAAAAAATATTCAGCAAGGGGGAGCCCCCTTCCACACTTCCCCCTCGCAACTGCGGCTGAAGGCCCACTGTGCTAGATTTTTATCTACCCCATCACGTAATGAACAGTGGTAGATCTACGCCTCTTTTTGTACAATGTTATTGGCAGCTCTGGAGTTGTAACAGTGTGAGTGATGTCATGTTACAGAGCCAGGCAGCAACTTGGAGATCACAAACAGAAGAGACAAGTACCACAGACCCAGTCCCAGCTGTCACAGACCTTGGAAGTCCCAGCTGTCACAGACCGTGGAAGTCCCAGCTGTCACAGACCACGGAAATCCCAGCTGTCACAGACCGTGGAAGTCCCAGCTGTCACAGACCGTGGAAGTCCCAGCTGTCACAGCTGTCAAAGGACCAATGAGTAGAACATCCTCATAACACAAACTTCAAGACAGGCGAAATGGTGTCAAAAACAGGTAAGAGTAAATGTCAAGTAAAAGTTGGATACTGTGTGTAATACAACACAGTACTGGCAAATACATTAGAACATATTCTGCTGTTGATTTATATTTTCCATTAATGATACTGGTCAGTGGTTGCAGAATTTCTCTGATTAACGAATTCAGAAGATAAATGGCATATTTGTCAATCTTCAGAATTGTTATGATCAAATATGTTTCCAAATTCTCCATGCAGATTCAGCTAAAAACACCACATTGCCACTGACACGGTTGCTCTCAATTCTAAGTCTTTTCAAAAAGCAATTTTTTACCAAATAAAAAACCACAGTAATAAAATCCACGACTTTACACATACAGACGATTATTATCTTTGTCCCTGAATATATTAATTCACAGCGATCTCGCAGCGGGTTCTTGTAGAACTTTTAGAAAGAACCATTAGAAGAACCGGCTGCAAGATCGCTGTTGATTATCACATTTAGTGACGAAAATATCACCTGTATGTGTGAAGTCATGGATTGTATTACCGTGAAGGTTTTCTATTTGGCTAAAAGTTGGTTTTTAAAAAATAATTAGAACTTGCAGCAACCGTGTCAGTGGCACTTTAGACTATGCCAGTTGTTCAAGAGTCACTCGCTAACCACAATGATGTTATTTTGTTTCAGCTGAACTGTCTTGAACGAGGAAGCACAGAGATATGACAGAGTCAACAGACACTAACACTTCACAGAAGATGTCAACACAACTCAGACACGAATCACTTCCTAGATGTAAGACGTCTACACCACTTGGTTAAAAGACAAGAACCACTTCACCAAATCAAACAAGATGTAACATCATTTGAGAAGACAAATATATACAATTTATTATCGTTGCTCAAAAACTGATCGAGCTACTTCAGTACGAGTTCAGTAATGAGGCTCTGGTGATGAACCTCTGCAGCAACGAATCGTGGTGAGACACGGTGAAATAACAACTGGACACTATGCAACAAACAAGGAGAACAATGACATTGTGACAGTCACAGAGATTCACAGGAACCCTTGTGATGTCCTTGGTGGTTAATTTAAAAACTGGCTGTGTGAAAAATAACAACTGGACACGCTGCAACAAACAAGGAGAACAATGACATTGTGACAGTCACAGAGATTCACAGGAACCCTTGTGATGTCCTTGGTGGTTAATTTAAAAACTGGCTGTGTGAAAAATAACAACTGGACACGCTGCAACAAACAAGGAGAACAATGACATTGTGACAGTCACAGAGATTCACAGGAACCCTTGTGATGTCCTTGGTGGTTAATTTAAAAACTGGCTGTGTGAAAAATAACAACTGGACAGTCACAGAGATTCACATGAACACTTGTGATGGACTTGATGGTTGTGTGAACAATAACAACAGGACACGCTGCAACAAACAAGGAGAACAATGACATTGTGACAGTCACAGAGATTCACAGGAACACTTGTGATGGCCTTGGTGGCTATGTGAACAATAACAACTGGACAAACTGCAACAGACAAGGAGAACAATGATATTGTGACAGTCACAGAGATTCACAGGAACACTTGTGATGACCTTGATGGCTGTGTGAATAATAACAACTGGACAAGCTGCAACAAACAAGGAGAACAATGACATTGTGACAGTCACAGAGATTCACAGGAACACTTGTGATGACCTTGATGGCTGTGTGAATAATAACAACTGGACACGTTGCAACAAACAAGGAGAACAATGACATTGTGACAGTCACATAGATTCACATGAACAATTGTGATGGCCATGATGGCTGTGTGAACAATAACAACTGGACACGTTGCAACAAACAAGGAGAACAATGACATTGTGACAGTCACAGAGATTCACAGGAACACTTGTGATGGCCTTGATGGTTGTGTGAACAATAACAACTGGATAAGCTGCAACAAACAAGGAGAACAATGACATTGTGACAGTCACAGAGATTCACAGGAACACTTGTGATGACCTTGATGGTTGTGTGAATAATAACAACTGGACACGTTGCAACAAACAAGGAGAACAATGACATTGTGACAGTCACATAGATTCACATGAACAATTGTGATGGCCATGATGGCTGTGTGAACAATAACAACTGGACACGTTGCAACAAACAAGGAGAACAATGACATTGTGACAGTCACAGAGATTCACAGGAACACTTGTGATGGCCTTGATGGTTGTGTGAACAATAACAACTGGACACGTTGCAACAAACAACGAGAACAATGACATTGCGACAGTCACAGAGATTCACATGAACACTTGTGATGGCCATGATGGCTGTGTGAACAATAACAACTGGACACGTTGCAACAAACAAGGAGAACAATGACATTGTGACAGTCACAGAGATTGACAGGAACTCTTGTGATGGCCATGATGGTTGTGTAAACAATAACAACTGGACACGTTGCAAAAAGCAAGGAGAACAATGACATTGTGACAGTCACATAGATTCACATGAACAATTGTGATGGCCATGATGGCTGTGTGAACAATAACAACTGGACACGTTGCAACAAACAAGGAGAACAATGACATTGTGACAGTCACATAGATTCACATGAACAATTGTGATGGCCATGATGGCTGTGTGAACAATAACAACTGGACACGTTGCAACAAACAAGGAGAACAATGACGTTGTGACAGTCACAGAGATTCACAGGAATACTTGTGATGGCCTTGATGGTTGGGTAAACAATAACAACTGGACACGTTGCAACAAACAAGGAGAACAGTGACATTGTGACAGTCACAGAGATTCACAGGAATACTTGTGATGGCCTTGATGGCTGTGTGAACAATAACAACTGGACACGCTGCAACAAACAAGGAGAACAATGACTTTGTGACAGTCACAGAGATTCACAGGAATACTTGTGATGGCATTGATGGTTGTGTGATCAATAACAACTGGACACGTTGCAACAAACAAGGAGAACAATGACATTGTGACAGTCACAGAGATTTACAGGAATACTTGTGATGGCCTTGATGGCTGTGTGAACAATAACAACTGGACACGTTGCAACAAACAAGGAGAACAATGACATTGTGACAGTCACAGAGATTCACAGGAACACTTGTGATGGCATTGATGGTTGTGTGATCAATAACAACTGGACACTATGCAACAAACAAGGAGAACAATGACTTTGTGACAGTCACAGAGATTCACAGGAACACTTGTGATGGCCTTGATGGTTGTGTGAACAATAACAACTGGACACGTTGCAACAAACAAGGAGAACAATGACATTGTGACAGTCACAGAGATTCATAGGAACACTTGTGATGGCCTTGATGGCTGTGTGAACAATAACAACTGGACACGCTGCAACAAACAACGAGAACAATGACATTGTGACAGTCACAGAGATTCACATGAACACTTGTGATGACTTTGATGGCTGTGTGAACAATAACAACTGGACACGTTGCAACAAACAACGAGAACAATGACATTGTGACAGTCACAGAAGTTCAGAGGAACACTTGTGATGACCTTGATGGCTGTGTGAACAATAACAACTGGACACGTTGCAACAAACAACGAGAACAATGACATTGTGACAGTCACAGAAATTCACAGGAACACTTGTGATGGCCTTGATGGCTGTGTGAACAATAACAACTGGACACGTTGCAACAAACAAGGAGAACAATGACATTGTGACAGTCACATAGATTCACATGAACACTTGTGATGACATTGATGGCTGTGTGAACAATAACAACTGGACACGTTGCAACAAACAACAAGAACAATGACATTGTGACAGTCACAGAAATTCACAGGAACACTTGTGATGGCCTTGATGGCTGTGTGAACAATAACAACTGGACACGTTGCAACAAACAAGGAGAACAATGACATTGTGACAGTCACAGAGATTCACATGAACACTTGTGATGACCTTGATGGCTGTGTGAACAATAACAACTGGACACGTTGCAACAAACAACGAGAACAATGACATTGTGACAGTCACATAGATTCACAGGAACACTTGTGATGGCCATGATGGCTGTGTGAACAATAACAACTGGACACGCTGAAACAAACAAGGAGAACAATGACATTGTGACAGTCACAGAAATTCACAGGAACACTTGTGATGGCCTTGGTGGCTATGTGAACAATAACAACTGGACACGCTGCAACAAACAACGAGAACAGTGACATTGTGACAGTCACAGAGATTCACTCGAACACTTGTGATGGCCTTGATGGCTGTGTGAACAATAACAACTGGACACGCTGTAACAAACCAGGAGAACAGTTACATTGTGAAAGTCACAGGAAAACCTGTGATAGCTATGTGAGCAATATTGTGTTATTCTTGATTTGCAAACGTGGAAGTTTTGTCAGCCAGTAGATTAAGTTGCTGGTCTCCTAGTGGTTGTGCCTGCGAAGCTCAGTTGGTGAATACAATACAAACTGACTGTATGAGTTGATCACCAGAGCAATATGTTGATGCCTAAATATATTTGTACCAAACTTGGTTACTTGGACGACTGATTCAGTGATTTCTCGTGCACGCACGCACGCACTCACACACACACTCAGAATCAAATACAAATTACTGATTACTAATGACTGATTCAATGAATGCACTCTCGCACGCCGCAGGCATATACATTTATATATATATATATATATATATGAAAGTTTCGTCAAAGTTTAAGCACGTTTGTTCAAAATCAAGTACAAATCAACCTACCTTATTTTAATTAATATCACATTAATAATTGTGCATTTTTTACCTGTAGTTTTTTTATTGTACAGATTGTGACAAAGCTTAGCACTTGGATAGAGGGATACCATACTACCTGTAAATCATGATTAAAATGTAACAGCATATGTAATGTATATATTTTAAAGTGGTCTCAATCCTAAATACTAAAATGTCGCGACCATTTTATATGGATTTATACTTGATCCATATCTATGGCAGAGTGAAAATATGCCATTCCTGATAGTAGGATTGTATTGGTGCCATTAGGTATTTCTGACATCATGTAATAACACTATTAAATCACTATTAATGATCATTTGACCATATAGTGTTCTTGATTCATATAGTTTTACTTGTCTCGTGTATTTTAACTTCATGTTTTGTTAATGTTGTATAATAATAATTAATTTTGTAATTCAATGTCTGGATGCACAATAAAATGTATGTCATAAATGTTGATATATTTTGCAGTACCTTGTTTTTTGTAGCCTAATAGATTCCCCACAGACAAATCCGACATAAATTCCAGTTTTGTTTTTAAAGTACACAATTTACAGTTTGAAGCAGTCAGCACTTTATAACCCACACAAGTGCACTATTCCCTATAGAATGGCACCATTGAATGCTTTGTATAACGTGAATAAGTGTCCCAGTGTTGATTATAATGAGCGTCGATTACAAATCCACCCCACACTACTTTCAGCAGAGTGAAGTTAATGCTGCTGTTACATCCTACTCCAGGCAGACCGAAAGACTGTTACGAAACCTTCAATACAATGACTAATCAACAATACATTAGCTCTGGTTGTTATTGTTAAGCATTATTTGTGGAATTGTACTTTAAATTCATTCCACATCTCATCCACTTTGACATTAACTCTGCTCTGGCCTGTAGATGGAGCAATGCAAATCATGGAATTTCATGGAACACCCATAAACCTTACAAATAGTCACAGCATTCGTCTTGGGGATGTTTTTATTTGTTATATATTCATATTTAGATGGATTTGTACTTCATGCTCACATTTTTATTATAGCGAAACATCCGCAAACACTAGAAATAAATATATAAAGGGTTTCAGGATAAAATGCGATAAACACTGATATGGGCGACATTTCTGAATGGATATTGTATTCTTAAGATATTCCAATATCAAGTATACAAGTTTCTATTTACACTATAAGGATGAAAGACAATATTTTTTCTTTAAAAAAAACGCCTTTTTCGCGTTTTGCCCTGAAAATCTTCACATAATATTATATTCTAAAGCATGCACTTCTCTTGAAATCAGACAGAACCATTTAAGCACCTGAAATACCTTTTTAAACATTGTGTTCCACAAAACAACACAACAAATACGTAAAAATTTTCAATATTTAGTGAGTGGCGCCACGTGGTGGCAAGCAGTTCAACCAACGTTTCAACGAGAAAAGTATACTGAAAATGTTGCATTACATCATACAGTTGTGTTGAACTTATAACACATAACATTATTGCCTTTCAAAGCCGCATTCATCATGTGAACAAAGTAAGGAAATCAATATATACATATATATATATATATATATATATATATATATATATATATATATATATATATATATATATATATATATATATATATATATATATATATATATATATATATATATATATATATATATATATATATATATATATATATATATATATAGACGCTTTCTATTCATAAACACCTCTATATTGTACAGACAAGCTCAAATTGTTTAATCATCTCGAACTCGATCAAGCGCGCGTCGGTTTGTCGGAATGTTGTGATAATTGTTCATTTTACTAACATGTTGTCATCAAGTGAGCCACTCTTTGATATAGACGTACCACGAGACCGGCGAACACTGGTGCACTACGAACAAATATACATATATATATATATATATATATATATATATATATATATATATATATATATATATATATATATATATATATATATATATATATATATATATATATATATATATATATGGTATAACTTGTATGCATCAATAAAAACACGTACACCACATGCATTTCGCGAATATCTAGTCAACAACGATGCCATTGATGCAGTAAGACATATTTGCCATATGGCGATTAAAATACGCTTTTTTCGGTAACAATTATTCAGAAACGTACTACCATTCAGCTAAAGCATGGTGCATATACGTTTCGCTACAATCACCCAGTAGGACATATATCCTTATAAGGGTGATAATACGTGTATTAAGAAGAGATGATCACTTGACAAGTATTGATTAAATGTTTATCCATTATTTATACATATATTAAAGCAGATGTTTTACACATGGCGACTAAGATGCTAAAACACGGAGACACAACACTATCATCATGAGGTTGGCGAATTTTTTTCAGCTGCTGCTAGTGGTTGCGACGTTCTGGTTGGAACGCAGAATTCCATGCTCATGATTCCAATGGACAACTGCACAAATCATCCACGATTTGGTCTTCCAAAAAATAGACCGATAATAACTGGAGGTAAGCGGTGAAAAGTGATATTTAAAAAAGCATACGCAATTTTGCTTTAAGCATGAACCCATCGACAATGATTATGGATTGAAGTAGATCGTTGCTGACATTTCGATTCAATACATTTGCGAGGCCAAACTTGGTAAATCAATATTGTTGATGCTATGAGGCAATTTTCGAAATGTCCTTGAAATCTCGTTGGCGCGCCATTTTTAAACAAATCGGAAACACGTGTTGCCTCCAGTGGAACATACGTCACGGAACGACGACCCGCTTTGAAAACAAACATCGTTTTTTTAATGCCTGCTTACAATGCGGACATCAAACATTATTATAATACTTTAGACGGCCTAACAATAGTCACAACTTAGACGATCCAAAATTATGTCTTTCGTTTTCATAGTGGACATTTGTTTTAATTACGGAGCTTCTATTACCCTTAGTATTGCATGAGTTTTAAGATAGATTAAGTGATGTGGCCCCCACTCCACAAGGGACCAGAGATTAACCTTGGTATTGTGTCCACTCCACAAGGGACCGGAGGGGGAGGAGACTAACCCTGGTGTTGTGTCCACTCCACAAGGGACCAGAGGGGGAGGAGATTAACCCTGGTGTTGTGTCCACTCCACAAGGGACCGGAGGGGGAGGAGACTAACCCTGGTATTGTGTCCACTCCACAAGGGACCGGAGGGGGAGGAGATTAACCCTGGTGTTGTGTCCATTCCACCTTTTTCGCCGCCCGATTATAAACACTTTTCGTAATCTCTTAGATCATCTCTGTAATGTACTAAATAAACAACATTTCAGCTTTCACCCAAACACTTTATTTTTTAGAGGACGCACTAGAAGACCACACCGACACAGTTAACATTGGAGGACGCACTAGAAGACCACACCGACACAGTTAACATTGGAGGACGCACTAGAAGACCACACCGGCACAGTTAACATTGGAGGACGCACTAGAAGATCACACCGACACAGTTAACATTGGAGGACGCACTAGAAGATCACACCGACACAGTTAACATTGGGGGACGCACTAGACGACCACACCGACACAGTTAACATTGGAGGACGTACTAGAAGACCACACCGACACAGTTAACATTGGAGGACGCACTAGAAGACCACACCGACACAGTTAACATTGGAGGACGCACTAGAATTACTGGTCCTTTTCATCTCCCTGTATGCATGTGAATCATGGACACATTTAACATTGGAGGACGCACTAGAAGACCACACCGACACAGTTAACATTGGAGGACGCACTAGAAGACCACACCGACACAGTTAACATTGGAGGACGCACTAGAAGACCACACCGGCACAGTTAACATTGGAGGACGCACTAGAAGACCACACCGACACAGTTAACATTGGAGGACGCACTAGAAGACCACACCGGCACAGTTAACTTTGGAGGACGCACTAGAAGACCACACCGACACAGTTAACATTGGAGGACGCCATAGAAGACCACACCGACACAGTTAACATTGGAGGACGCACTAGAAGACCACACCGACACAGTTAACATTGG
This sequence comes from Lamellibrachia columna, assembly GCA_963662155.1. Lineage (NCBI taxonomy): Eukaryota > Metazoa > Annelida > Polychaeta > Sabellida > Siboglinidae > Lamellibrachia > Lamellibrachia columna. The sequence continues at coordinate 10,775,044 of OY759261.1, forward strand.
AGGACGCACTAGAAGACCACACCGACACAGTTATCATTGGAGGACGCACTAGAAGACCACACCGACACAGTTAACATTGGAGGACGCACTAGAAGACCACACCGGCACAGTTAACATTGGAGGACGCACTAGAAGACCACACCGACACAGTTAACATTGGAGGACGCACTAGAAGACCACACCGACACAGTTAACATTGGAGGACGCACTAGAAGACCACACCGGCACAGTTAACTTTGGAGGACGCACTAGAAGACCACACCGACACAGTTAACATTGGAGGACGCCATAGAAGACCACACCGACACAGTTAACATTGGAGGACGCACTAGAAGACCACACCGACACAGTTAACATTGGAGGACGCACTAGAAGACCACACCGACACAGTTAACATTGGAGGACGCACTAGAAGACCACACCGACACAGTTAACATTGGAGGACGCACTAGAAGACCACACCGGCACAGTTAACATTGGAGGACGCACTAGAAGACCACACCGACACAGTTAACATTGGAGGACGCACTAGAAGACCACACCGACACAGTTAACATTGGAGGACGCACTAGAAGACCACACCGGCACAGTTAACTTTGGAGGACGCACTAGAAGACCACACCGAAACAGTTAACATTGGAGGACGCCATAGAAGACCACACCGACACAGTTAACATTGGAGGACGCACTAGAAGACCACACCGACACAGTTAACATTGGAGGACGCACTAGAAGACCACACCGACACAGTTAACATTGGAGGACGCACTAGAAGACCACACCGACACAGTTAACATTGGAGGACGCACTAGAAGACCACACCGGCACAGTTAACATTGGAGGACGCACTAGAAGACCACACCGACACAGTTAACATTGGAGGACGCACTAGAAGACCACACCGGCACAGTTAACATTGGAGGACGCACTAGAAGACCACACCGACACAGTTAACATTGGAGGACGCACTAGAAGACCACACCGACACAGTTAACATTGGAGGACGCACTAGAAAACCACACCGACACAGTTAACATTGGAGGACGCACTAGAAGACCACACCGACACAGTTAACATTGGAGGACGCACTAGAAGACCACACCGACACAGTTAACATTGGAGGACGCACTAGAAGACCACACCGGCACAGTTAACTTTGGAGGACGCACTAGAAGACCACACCGACACAGTTAACATTGGAGGACGCCATAGAAGACCACACCGACACAGTTAACATTGGAGGACGCACTAGAAGACCACACCGACACAGTTAACATTGGAGGACGCACTAGAAGACCACACCGACACAGTTAACATTGGAGGACGCACTAGAAGACCACACCGACACAGTTAACATTGGAGGACGCACTAGAAGACCACACCGGCACAGTTAACATTGGAGGACGCACTAGAAGACCACACCGACACAGTTAACATTGGAGGACGCACTAGAAGACCACACCGGCACAGTTAACATTGGAGGACGCACTAGAAGACCACACCGACACAGTTAACATTGGAGGACGCACTAGAAGACCACACCGACACAGTTAACATTGGAGGACACACTAGAAGACCACACCGACACAGTTAACATTGGAGGACGCACTAGAAGACCACACCGGCACAGTTAACATTGGAGGACGCACTAGAAGACCACACCGACACAGTTAACATTGGAGGACGCACTAGAAGACCACACCGACACAGTTAACATTGGAGGACACACTAGAAGACCACACCGGCACAGTTAACATTGGAGGACGCACTAGAAGACCACACCGACACAGTTAACATTGGAGGACGCACTAGAAGACCACACCGACACAGTTAACATTGGAGGACACACTAGAAGACCACACCGACACAGTTAACATTGGAGGACGCACTAGAAGACCACACCGGCACAGTTAACATTGGAGGACGCATTAGAAAACCACACCGACACAGTTAACATTGGAGGACGCCCTAGAAGACCACACCGACACAGTTAACATTGGAGGACGCACTAGAAGACCACACCGGCACAGTTAACATTGGAGGACGCACTAGAAGACCACACCGACACAGTTAACATTGGAGGACGCACTAGAAGACCACACCGACACAGTTAACATTGGAGGACGCACTAGAAGACCACACCGGCACAGTTAACTTTGGAGGACGCACTAGAAGACCACACCGACACAGTTAACATTGGAGGACGCCATAGAAGACCACACCGACACAGTTAACATTGGAGGACGCACTAGAAGACCACACCGACACAGTTAACATTGGAGGACGCACTAGAAGACCACACCGACACAGTTAACATTGGAGGACGCACTAGAAGACCACGCCGACACAGTTAACATTGGAGGACGCACTAGAAGACCACACCGGCACAGTTAACATTGGAGGACGCACTAGAAGACCACACCGGCACAGTTAACATTGGAGGACGCACTAGAAGACCACACCGGCACAGTTAACATTGGAGGACGCACTAGAAGACCACACCGGCACAGTTAACATTGGAGGACGCACTAGAAGACCACACAGGCACAGTTAACATTGGAGGACGCACTAGAAGACCACACCGGCACAGTTAACATTGGAGGACGCACTAGAAGACCACACCGACACAGTTAACATTGGAGGACGCTCTAGAAGACCACACCGGCACAGTTAACATTGGAGGACGCACTAGAAGACTACACCGGCACAGTTAACATTGGAGGATGCACTAGAAGACCACACCGGCACAGTTAACATTGGAGGACGCACTAGAAGACCACACCGGCACAGTTCACATTGGAGGACGCACTAGAAGACCACACCGACACTGTTAACATTGGAGGACGCACTAGAAGACCACACCGACACAGTTAACATTGGAGGACGCACTAGAAGACCACACCGACACAGTTAACATTGGAGGACGCTCTAGAAGACCACACCGGCACAGTTAACATTGGAGGATGCACTAGAAGACCACACCGGCACAGTTAACATTGGAGGACGCACTAGAAGACCACACCGGCACAGTTCACATTGGAGGACGCACTAGAAGACCACACCGGCACAGTTAACATTGGAAGACGCACTAGAAGACCACACCGGCACAGTTAACATTGGAGGACGCACTAGAAGACCACACCGACACAGTTCACATTGGAGGACACACTAGAAGACCACACCGACACAGTTAACATTGGAGGACGCACTAGAAGACCACACCGGCACAGTTAACATTGGAGGACGCACTAGAAGACCACACCGGCACAGTTAACATTGGAGGACGCACTAGAAGACCACACCGATACAGTTAACATTGGAGGACGCTCTAGAAGACCACACCGGCAGAGTTAACATTGGAGGATGCACTAGAAGGCGGGTTACGGATTAGTAAGCAGTAAGTAAGTAAGTAAGTAAGTAAGTAAGTAGGTAGGTAAGTAAGTAAGTAAGTAAGTAGGTAGGTAGGTAGGTAGGTAGGTAAGTAAGTAAGTAAGTAAGTAGGTAGGTAGGTAGGTAGTTAGGTAAGTAAGTAAGTAGGTAGGTAGGTAGGTAGGTAGGTAGGTAGGTAGGTAAGTAAGTAAGTAGGTAGGTAGGTAGGTAGGTAGGTAAGTAAGTAAGTAGGTAGGTAGGTAGGTAGGTAGGTAGGTAAGTAAGTAAGTAAGTAGGTAGGTAGGTAGGTAAGTAGGTAAGTAAGTAGGTAGGTAAGTAAGTAAGTAAATAAGTAAGTAAGTAAGTAGGTAGGTAAGTAAGTAAGTAAGTAAGTAGGTAGGTAGGTAGGTAGGTATGTAAGTAAGTAAGTAAGTAGGTAGGTAGGTAGGTAGGTAAGTAAGTAAGTAAGTAAGTAGGTAGGTAGGTAAGTAAGTAAGTACGTAGGTAGGTAAGTAAGTAAGTAGGTAGGTAGGTAGGTAGGTAGGTAGGTAAGTAAGTAAGTAAGTAAGTAGGTAGGTAGGTAGGTAGTTAGGCAGGTAAGTAAGTAAGTAAGTAAGAAAGTAAGTAGTAATTCAGTCAACATTATCTTCGTAAATGTATTTGTTATGCAATAGTGACTGGATGACAGGATTGTCTTGCAATTGATTCACACTAAGTGTCTCTTTCAATGGCACCCAACTCTTGTTCTATGTAGTTAATACTATTAAAATATGTGACCAGTGTTCGTTTAAAGTAATTTGATAGGTGTTCGGACATATCCATTTTCGTCCGTTAAACCGTTTAACGCTTCCTAAACAGGTCATGTCCACGGCTTTGTTGGCGCCCGGCTGAGATACTGTTTTTTTCCGTCTCAGCCCTTGTCTTCTTAAAGACACTCTTTATTTCCCTCCACCCTGGACAACCTCCAATGAATATGTTGTTTGCGGTTTTGAAGCAGCCATAACACCGTCTGTGATCATAGTCCGGGAGATTGTTCATCCAGGTCTGTCTTTGTTGTTAGGTTAGTGCAGCGTCTTCTGCGTTACCCCAGTCGCAGATTTCATGTGCAGTCTGTGTTCCTGCAGCATTTCCCTATGTAATTGCCTTATCGGCTGGCCTCAAACCCCAACATCGCCACAGGGGCCTTTCTGTGGCCCGCCTCAAAATAAAGCCATTTACCCTGGACTTGAAAGAGAGCATCATGTTTTATTACCAAACACTAACCCTGTCCTTAATCCGTAACCATGTCGTTAACCCAAATCTTAACCCTAAACGTTTGCTTGTTGGTTCTTGCTGTTACCAAAATGTTGGCGTTAGTGGAAATAACGTGTATGGGTTATATTTTGGGATATTCTGGTCAGAGTTATGTTTTAAACAATCCTTACGAAACGCATATACTTTAAAATACATCCAGAACAATTTATTAGTGTACAACAATAACAATAATTACCTGCAAACATGCCTTCATGTATTTTCTAAAAGAAGGAGGAATCCACTGGTGCTTAGCTTATTTGAATTGGAGTTCATTTGACGCTTTTAAGGCCAATGTAAAATTTTGCTTGACAAAAAAATTGCATCAACAGTTTTGCGGAACACGCAGACCGGTCAATGCATATACGGTGGTACGATTCGCTACCCAGGGTTTGCGTAGTAACTTGCAGTAGTACATAATCTCAAAGGCACTTATTCTCTTTACATTTGCTTAGTAGGGGAGACCGGGGCTAGTTGTATACAGGTGCAAGTTGTTACAGAGTCGTTTTACGAAAACATTGCACACATGTGGATATACCATCGATAGTTGGTTGCAAGTCCACCAACAGACATACTGTCCAAACATCGGGAGTCAAGAAGACGAAATTAACGAAGTGTTGCCAAAAATGTATTTTAACCACCTAAAATTTGTTTTGATATGTCTACAAAATATTATTTCACGGAGCCACTTTTTATGTTTCGTGAATGAAACTTGAAACATTTCTGCCATATAGTATAAGGGGTCATGCCAAGTAGAATTTAAATTGAAATTCAGGATTTGTCATCGTCCTCGTGCGTTCAACTACAAAAATTGTGTTTGGGGAAAATCTTGTTAATTTTTATAGCACAGCCGTATTTGAGCAATTAATAAATATTGCACGATTCACTGAAATGTGGATGCTCTTGCGCGTGTGCGTGTATCATTCAATCAAGTAGAAGTCGCATTACATGTACATTGCCATTCACTATTTCATACTCCATTAAATAATTTATATTCCATTCACAATTGATTGTTATGTAAGAAACCGGGAATGGATGCCTTTTGATAAGAAAAAATAAAAAACTTACTATGCGAAGCTGCGAACACCTACATTGTTATGCACATTATGTATAACATGTATATGATTTTTTAATCCAATTAATGTAATAACAGTAACCTGACCGAGTGACACTTGCTTTACGATCCACGCGTTCTTTGCTGTAACAATGTGCCCCGCTTACAGGGCTAATTGTTACAGTCGACTGCGCCAGGGAAACTTCACATATCTACCTAACTACCATACCGAATATCATGATATGGTACATTTTATTAACACGAATAATATATATATATATATATATATAATGTATACGTTGACAGAAATACTGCATCTAACATACATTTTATTAACAGGAATAATATATATAATGTATACGTTGACAGAAGAAATACTGCATCTAACATACTTTTCACAAAAAAAGTTACTTTAACTGAAAATTTAAAACAACTAGCCCGGTCTCCCCTACAACTAGCCCGGTATCTCCTACAACTAGCCCCGGTCTCCCTTACAACTAGCCCGGTCTCCCCTACAACTAGTCCCGGTCTCCCCTACAACTAGCCCGGTCTCCCCTACAACTAGTCCCGGTCTCTCCTACAACTAGCCCGGTCTCCCCTACAACTAGCCCGGTCTCCCCTACAACTAGTCCCGGTCTCTCCTACAACTAGCCCGGTCTCTCCTACAACTAGCCCGGTCTCCCCTACAACTAGCCCGGTCTCCCCTACAACTAGCCCATGCTCCCCTACAACTAGTGCCGGTCTCTCCTACAACTAGCCCGGTCTCCCCTACAACTAGTCCGGTCTCCCCTACAACTAGTCCCGGTCTCCTCTACAACTAGTCCTGGTCTCCCCTACAACTAGCCCTGGTCTCCCCTACAACTAGTCCCGGTCTCTCCTACAACTAGCCCGGTCTCCCCTACAACTAGCCCGGTCTCCCCTACAACTAGTCCCGGTCTCTCCTACAACTAGCCCGGTCTCCCCTACAACTAATCCCGGTCTCTCCTACAACTAGTCCCGGTCTCCCCTACAACTAGCCCTGTCTCTCCTACAACTAGTCCTGGTCCCAATTTATGATTCATACCGACAATCGAGGCTTAATAGGGTGGTGATGTTAGGGCTTGGGGAAACAACCCGGCAAATGAAAGTACTGCAGGTGTTAGGCCTGTGGGATACGTTCTCGTGATGTTCGCATGTCTTTATAACACACACACACACACACACACACACACACACACACACACACACACACACACACACACACACACACACATACACACACACACACACACACACACACACACACACACATAAACACACACAAACACGCACAAACACGCACAAACACGCACACACACACGCACACACACACACACACACACACAAACACACACACACACAAACACACACACACACACAAACACACACACAAACACATACAAACACACACACATACACACAAACACACACACACACACACAACACACACACACAAACACACGCACGCACGCACGCACGCACGCACGCACACACACACACAAACACACACACGCACGCACGCACACACACACACACACACACACACACACACAAACACACACACAAACACACACACACACACACACAAACAAACGCACGACACACACACACACACACACACACACACACACACACACACACACACACACACACACACACACATGCGTGTTGACACAAAATACACGGCACAATCTCGATTCTAAAAAGTATTTTGAATTACATGAACATGAATGTCGTCGGCAAACTCTTCTGACCTTCAGCAATATACCATTTGCAGTGACTGTAGCAATGAGTACAGTAATAACAATTAGGCCCAATTAAAATACTTAACTATTAACGTATTAAGTTTCATCACGACAAATGCGTAAAACAGGTGAAACAGAAACATGTTCTTAAGGAATTAAACATCTGATCAAAATCATATCAAACATACCAACAGCATAACTAATTGAATGTTTGGTTACAATATATTTGCACCCATGGTCATTCATAGATACATAGTGGACCTGGAGACAAACCAGGTCATGTGAATAGATTACAAAATATCGTCTAAACAAGATTATCAGTGATATATGGCAAAAAGAGCAATGAGCTACAAGAGTAAAACAGAATGCATTAATAACAGATTAGTTCTAAATCGTATACTCTAGGAATCTGAACGAATAAACCGACATGTTAAAGTGAATGATATTACAATAGTTCCAACGGTAACTGCATCATGATTGACAGGATCGAATGATCGATATAAGATGTCGCCAAGTTCATGCACGGTGCGGTGCGCATTGCGATACGATATTCCTAATATAATGGTTGGGACATGCCGCGTGTTTTAAGCACAACATAATATATATATATACATTAACAAAATAAGCATTACATGTCATATTCAAATCGTATTTAAAGGAAATAAATGTTCCCACGAAAATTATTTGTAACAAGTCGCTACCTGGAGCGTGGTTTCCAATTTAGACAATGCCATCGTCGTCAGCTATAGATGTGGCATATATGTAGTAAGTTGTACTACAGAAACGTGAACGCGTATCATATAAAATATGATAACAAACGTGATAAAATAACGTGACCCTAGTTGCGGTATCAGGTGCACACCATAAGTATTATTCATCACGCTAGCAAAACTCATTAAGTCCAGCTATGTGAAATGCTATGTATTATGTTTCACGTCATATCACATAGTAAACCATTCCACAAATCCGAGGGTCATTCACACACTTCTGTCGCAGTGTACCTTAAACTCTCTTCATATATGTGGTCTTTTATGTTACGAAATGATCTTCTATGCCATGCTTGTTTCTCCAAAAAATTCTTCTATAACCTCTTTCTCTGGAAGCGCTCCTCTCATTATATAGGATGCAAAATGCATCCTGACAGAAAGTTTCTCTTCTCCAGTCCATGGCACTCTTTCATATTGCACCTTGTTTTTGTTTTGGTCGGCGAGACCGCGGCGGGTTTGCACTGACCACGCTCTTCATTTCCATCTTCTGTCCCGCTGTGTTGTTCGCTGTATCTAATCCTTTTCTTGGGCATTGCCGTCTCCTCAGGTTTCTCCATTGTTGAGCGAGGTTCTGTGCAGTGGCTGTCGCCATGTTAATCATCTGTAGAGTAATCCTCATCTGCATCATCGAGATAGACAACTTCGTCATCATCCATTGTTATTTCGGATAGGCCTTTTCCAGCAAATTCACTAATCCGACCTTCCTCGCATGCAAGGAACACTTTGGATAATCTGGCGACTTGGAGGACATCAAGAGGCATGCGGTAGAATTACCTGTGAACTCTTAAGAAATTTGCCAGCAGGTCCATCTCATGTTCTTTAAGAGCGAGCACTTGGGCAAGACTTGCTACATGTTTGCGAAGTTTTGTTGTCGTCAACAGATGTGGTCGTTGTGTACCAGACAGCGAAGCAAATTTTCACATAACATCTGATCCGCGATGGAAGAAGTTGCAAGAGTTGGCAAACAGGTAAGGATTGTCGCCTGCTACAAACTGGAACCTACGCTTGGGTAGAATCTGCACCCATTCTGCCACTTCTTCTGTGCTCAGGATAGGAACTATGCGCCCTCTTTTACTTCTCATCTCCAGGCGTTCCAAGACGTGGATAAAGTGTTTTTCAAATTCGTTGATGTTGTGTTCCAATTCTTATCTGCTACCGCCTCCTTCTTTTCTGAGCAGTACGTCACTGTTAATTTTGCAACATCCCCCTGTCGTTTCGTGTTAAACAAATTAATTTGGCCAGGGTAAATTGTGTAAGCTCTGTGTACGCTTCTGATTTATTTTCACCTTGCTCATCATTCAAAATGGCAGCATTCTTCTTGCCTTCCTCCGTTAAGCATTTGCTCAATTTCATGACATCTGCTGTAAGTAGCAAGAAATAAACCCCATTACGACTTATTTCAGAAAGATTTTTGTGTGCTGATGCAACAACTTCCGACCACTGCAGGTCACACAATTTCAAGAATTGCGTTGATGCATCAACAGTGGTAGGATTCGCCATTTCTAAGGCGTGGGCCACGATCAGCTGAGCTACCTTCTTCAACAGTTGCCCAGACCGAATGGCATTAGATGGTGCCAAGTAGGAGTGGCTTGCGTCATCAAATCCAGCGCATACTTGCGCTGCGTCAACAACCATCCTGAATTTTGTCGGATGGATAAAGTCGTGCAATTCACTCGCTTGGCTTCCCGTCTTGGCACGTAGGTGGATTAGAAGTCTGCCGAGATGTCGCATGTGGCTTCTGATGTAGCCATGCTGTTCCTTGTTGTTTCCAAGCTTTCTGGTCAGGTGCTCACCCGATGTCAAGATAAGTCCATAATTCATGGCATCAGGGCCAGTTGCACCTCTCCTCATTCCCTGTAGGAGAAAACCAAGATCATTTTCATCAGAACCTTCAGTGGACATCATGCTTGCCCCAATATTGTACAATCTTTTTTTCTTTTTATCACCTCCAGTATATTCTGGTGCCAGGGCACATGAATGTTTCCACAGTGATGCCTTCACGAAATATGCAAAACAGTATTTGCATGGGACGTATTCCGTGTAGTCAGCATCTTTGGTTGTAGGTCTGTGTTGAACCACGAATTAACCAATCCTTTTCTGTATTACTCTCAAGTTGTGCTCATAGCAGCCCATATTTCGAAGTTTCATCAACTGTTGATTCTTTGAAGCAGAATCATTGGTGTTGATGTATTTTTCAACTTCCTCTTCGCATTTATGTACTGTTCTCAGATGTCGTGCAAGCTTTAGCTGCGACTTCTCACAAAAATAACAGTAGCTTTTCTTGTCGTATTTTCTGTGTACGACTGCTTCAGCACACGCACGCACACACGCACGCACGCACGCACGCACGCACGCACACACACACACACACACACACACACACACACACATTCATTTGTACTTTCATCAGAATTTGTTTTATTTAAAATCATTATATAGAGTTGGTGCTATATAAATTAATAAACATTAACAATTAAAACGGTTCATTTATTGCATTTTAGTGTCAGTTCAAGCTCTCCGGTATCTGCCAGTCAAAATGGAAATGTCAATTTGCGTGAATGACGCCGACAACGAGGCATGTCTGGCTCTGGTAGACAGGGACCTCTACACGTTTGGCGCAAAATCCAGCCGCTGTTTCCCTCAGCCACAGAAGAAGTGTTTGTTGCCAGGACTTGTCATCAAGAAATCTGTTCCCGAAACAATGAATACGTCGTTCACTGTCACAATCACGGGACATCACTTATCAAACAATGCAATTTCGACCATATTACCGACCGATTATATCAATATTTCGCTAGTATATGTTACTGATTGGTCATATTCGTATTGCCTTCGTATTGGCCTAAGTGTAGCTGTAATGGCCCGAAGCAAGTTCTTTACACGGCATCACCAAGTATACCAGTTCGTTACACGGCATCACCAAGTATACCAGTTCGTTACACGGCATCACCAAGTATCACTAATTCGACGAAGTCAACATTGACATCGCTGGTCAGTCCAAAATATTAAGAGAACATTCCTAGTTATCCTCGAACGCCGTGACTATACACGTCAAGTCCAATTTAATAGTCGCCACCGCCCCCACCCCGTTAAATCTTCCTCCCGGGGTTTTCATACCCCGAGTTTACACAATTTAGACGCTACCGTTGGTGACGCTGTAATCTGATTGGTAATTTAAGAATCCCTATTGGGTCTTGATCACTTAACCCACCACCACCTCAGTTGCTGGACACGATGTCGTCAGCAAGTGTCGTGTACAAATATTACTTCTCCTCTTGGACTGTCGCCAAGCCAGGGTTGTCCAGGGTTTAACCACTATTCATTTCCCCCTTTAAGTGAAAACCCTATTGCTTTAGCTCTCCCGCACTTGACACTCACCGTTACTCACCCTGTAAAACACTAACAGTTCTTGTTGATATAAAGCACGGTGTTTCCCGTCTCACAAACCTGGTTTCCGTTAATCTCTGGATGTTAATAAAACTCACATAGATTAAATACGTTCCAAGCGATCTATCTAACTATCATCGAGCTGGCGTATGTTTGTATGTTTGTTCACGTTTTCCTCCTAGACAGATTGCACCTCGGACGTCAAACTTTCAGGGATTAATCTACGACCCCATGACGGTTTATTTTAATTATAGTAGAAAACACACGTAGCAATTGTACATAACATCGACTAGGTTGCTTGGTGTGTATATCCCGTCCTGGGGACGGCCATTTTTGCTAGTACTACTAAATATAACATATAAATTACCTTGTACTTTACAACGTGCGTCACGCGTTTGCCGCTGAATATAATTTCCCGCGACCTATTTACGAAGCGCCATCCATGTCAGTGAAGCGCGCATGGGATTGGTCAGTCACCGCCTCGCGCCGCGCCGTTCATGTCAGTGAAGCGCGCATGGTATTGGTCAGTCACCGCCTCGCGCCGCGCCGTTCATGTCAGTGAAGCGCGCATGGGATTGGTCAGCCACCGCCTTGCGCCGCGCCGTTCATGTCAGTGAAGCGCGCATGGGATTGGTCAGTCACCGCCCCGCGTCGCGAGTAGTTATATAGCTCCAATGACCAGGTAAAAGAGTGGACCAGTAGGGAGGTCCCCTGTGACTTCCGGTCGCAGAGCCTTCTGGGTACCCTAAGCGCCCCCTAGCGGCGACCTATATACCCTAGAGCGCCCCCTGGCGACTGGAGCTAAACCTAACCGTCGTAACCCCAACTGTTTGATTGGAGTGTTAACCCTAACGTCCGTCGACTGCTGGAGCTAACCCTAACTGTCGTAACCCCACCCAGTAGACGTTTGCGATCTTAACCCTGACGGAGTGACCACCCATACGCAGCAATTAAGAATAGGGTCATTAATTATCAACGATCAAAGGGACTAATGGAGACGAGAAACCAACGCAACACGGTATGGTACGAGTGCACACGTATTTTATTGAACAACACAAGCAGCATGGCGATACATCAAGGGTAGCGTGTAATATCACCACTACGACTACGACTACGATGAATATGACGAATACGATGATGACTTGACTTGCGGATGTTGACCATCGCGCCAGAGGTCGCGAGCTTAGGGGTGTCTCCACCTCGCCAGAGGCTCGAGGGTGATCGACGATGATGACGAGGCGACTTGCGAATGTTTACCATCACGCCAGAGGTCGCGAGCTTACGGGTGGTGCATCCACCTCGCCAGAGGCTCGATCGATGTACTACTGCTACTGCGACGAGCGATAATACAGTCTACCTTATCGCAGCTGTTTAAGCCAATCAAATACGCGGCAATCGTTAGCTACTAGATCGGTGCCGAATATGTTAACAAAAGTTCTCATCGGAATGCCGTTACAACGAAGCAATACAAAAGCAACACAATATTGTCCACAAACGTTAGACAGAGGACTCTGAAACCTCTTGGTATTATGAGTCCAATCGGAACAATGTTCGTTCAGGAAAGTGCGGAACGCCGCGTGTCGTGGCGGCAGACCGTACGAGCAGAAGTAATCGCCGCGTCCGTCGGCGTCCAGGTACAGCGCTATCCAATGTTCGCCCGGTTCGTCGCCGTCGTCGGTGTTGCACACGAAGGCCGCGGGCAGAGCGCCGTCTATCGTCGTGGGCAGTCCGTCTTTGGGTACGACGCCGCGAAATATCGATCTGGCGCGCGGGTCCATCGCCAGTAGTCTAGCGATCTGCAGGGTGTCCATCTCAGTAGTCGTAGATGATGTTGCGGTTCTTGTCTATTTCCAGCACGGACTCTTGCTCGGCGTAGACGACGACGTTCGCGGTGTTCAGCAGCGCGTTGCGGAAATGCAGTTCTATGCGCAGGTTGCCCTTTTGTACCAGATGGAAGCAGGGGCCGTCGCACTGGTCGGGGGTCAGGTCGAAACCGAAGAAGGTGTAGCCGTGTCGGTAGTCGCTGCGAGTCAGTCCGTTCCCCTCGTCCTGTCACATCTTGCCGGTCGAGGAGAACAGACTCATGTAGCTCCTGACGAAGAGGTCGTCTTCGAAATTCGGCTGGAAAGGTTTGGAGGGTATCTGTCGTCCGTCCACGTACACCGCGTGGAAGTTGATGGCGTTGTTCTTGGCGTGAAACGGATTCTTGTCGTACGCACCGTTGTAGGCATCGTTATCGATGCAGCACAGCACCAGACGTTTCGGCAGGGTACCGAGGAACAGGTTCTCGTACGTGTGCGACCGAGTGCCGGCAGGAATGGAGTACACCTTGCACTCGACGGATCGCATCGGGTACTTGACCGTGCTCTTCTCCAGAGCCTTGATGTGCGCCATCTGCACGCTCGGATTCAGGGTGGCCTTCTTTGCAAACAAGGTGGCATTGACGATTTGTATTTTGTAATCGGGGTTGACCCCACCAGCCATGAGTGCAAAAGCAGGTTTTCTACGCACCAGTCGTATCTTGACATCGACGCCGTTGATGAGGAATTTATCTTGCAGAAAGAGATCCACGTGGAGACGGCCCATCATATCGACCATGCGACTCCTTACGATGTTCTCTCGTCGAGCCACGAACCCTTCGTTAGCCGCGGGTCCGTCGGCTATCTCGACGGCGTCCATGCGAGTGGCCGTGTCCTTGTGCCACAGCTGACTCGTCAGTTGCGTGTCCTTGGCATCGGGACCGTAGCTCAGCAGCGTCTCTATGTAGGCGCGATACGCATACGTGTTGGTCGAAGGGGTCACGAGCGTGCCGTTCAGGTAGACGTCGACTTGACTGAACAGCGCATGCAGCCAGTTATTCACCGGTCCCACGGGGTCGGCCAAGTCGAGATCGTCCCCGTTGGCTCGTGTCACCTTCGCCTGCACGTGCAGCATCGTGTTGGCGAGATCCAGGTAATCGTCGCCCGATCCGGGTATGAGGAATTCTATCGGTCCACCGGAGCCCAGAGAGGACATGGGCTGATGTTCCACTACGTGACTGTCGATGATGCTGGTCTGAGTGGGGGGTACGGTAAAGAGATCTAGCTCGCTCTTGACCCCTTCGCACGACTGTCTATGTACGAAAGCCATCGTCGTTATCGAATATGTCGGCTTCGCGTTTCGTGGACGTCTGTCTCTTGCGTCGTCTCTTTGCTAAAGTGACTCCTTTCTTCGCCGGCGCGCGTTTTATACGTTTACGAGGTCGCACGCCAGGGGCCAGAAGGCCACGCATCAGATTCCTACCGGCATCCGCGACGCGTCGTTTGGTTGCTTTTTTTATGCTCTGTCCAGACATGACGTCGTCGGCTATGCGCACGCCTGTCTTCAACGCCCCCTTTCCCAACGCCACGGCACCTCTCTTGATGAGTGGCATGGCGCTGCGCAGCAGACCTCCGAACAGACTGCCTAGTCCGTGACCCCGCTGGTATTGGGCACCGGCGAAGTAGGGCAGTGCACCACCCGCCTGACGCGCGTAATACTCGTTGTAATTCATCTTCAGAACAGTCCGGTCCTGCGCCGTCGAAAATGAAGCGTCACGGTCACTCTACCGTACTCGAATGGCACGCGCCGTCCGGTGTCGTCTCTTATATCGATCTCGATCGACTTGAAGTGCGAGTACAACAGAGGCACGTAGTGAATGTTAGTTTCACTACGTGACTTCCGCCAACCGGGAGGGCTCGCAACAAAGGTGCGACACTGTCACCTACTATACGAGACTCCACGACGTCCGTGTAGACGTATATGGTATCGAACCCTTGATCCATCTGCACCACGTGTTCGGCCTCTTTACGGTAGGTATACGGACCATCGGGAGTCTCTTTGGGTGGCAAAAACACGGTGGCCGACGGTGTGAGACCGATATTCCTTCCACCTTGTCTCGGGTTCTCGTCCCTGCTTGTCGTCTCTGCTGTTGTTGGTATTGCTGTCATAATCGATCCTAGTACCGATGATGCTAGCGATGGCGGACTGCTGACCACCGACGGTTTAAATCCTAACATTCTTCCCAACGCACTGCGGCGAGGTACAGTGAACTCGGTGCCTGGTGTCATGTGCAACGTCATGTTTTGAGTGATGGCGCTGTAGCTCAATTTTGCTCGCGCCTTATCCGTCGCCATAGTGTTCAGTCCCTCGTTGACGTGATTCATCAATGTCATGGGAGACTTGTAATATCCAGCACTGATCTTTGCACTCGGGGTTAGACCCACAGCAATCGTCTCGTTAAGGAAGAACCAGACGTCGTACATTCCTACGCTGTACCACGTATGCGGGTACTGTATCTCTGCCAACCCGCATTCCCACTCGCCAGTCAGATCGATAAGTCGAGGTAAGTCGGTGATGTAATGAGCCAACGTATTGTTGGGATACATCTTCATGGAAGCGTTGCTAGGCAGTGTCAGGTAGAAATCAGTCGCCATTGCGTCTCAACGGGGGATTGGGGAGCAGGTAACCCAAATAACTACTCAACAGGGCCGTCCACAGATTAGAATTCTCGTGACCTGTGGTCAGGTTGTAAACGCTTATGAGAATGACCGTGAACAAGACGAGTACCTGACACAGAAAGACTATTTCCTCTTTAGGACACACGGTATCGAACAGATGCCAAGGAGTGCTGCTGTTGCCGCTGCTGCCGATGCTGCTGCTGTCCTCTGCGTTCTGCGCGTCAGTACTGTCCTCCGCTGCTGCTGCTGTTGCTGCTGCTACGTCCTCTTGTTCCTCCTGTTCTACGACGGTGGTGGTGAAGTCTCGTGTTGTCGTGTCTTGTGTCATTTCTCGAATGAAGTGTCACCGTACGCGTGGCTAGTCTTTATAGTGGAGTGGACGAGTGCCTTGGCATTGATCCAGCTGTTGAATTTGGAGGGGTAGCCGAACCATTTCACCAAAGCTTCCGTTCGTCTACCTACCTTACGACGCTGCAGTACCGCTTCCACGTAGTACAGTTTATCGGCGGGTACCGACACCTTCTGCAGCTCCATTTCGTAGAAGGTGCCTTCCAGCTTTTCGCCGAGATCGTCCCTCAATCGATACACGGGTGGATCGGAGGGATGAACCTCGTGTATCGTGAACATCTCTTCGCTCCAATTCGCCGCGTAGCCTTTTTCGAACTTACCTTTGTACTTGCTGATGCGCACGCGATCCGACACGCGCAACTTGGGCACGCCCTTACCGTCGTGACAGTACAGACGCTGCCACACCTGTTCTTGATTATGGTAACTTACCTGTGACGGAGCCATGCCGATACTGCGGTGGTGGGTGTTGTTGTACGATTGCACCAAGTCCTGAAGGCCGTCGATGTATCGCCACGTCTGGTGTTTCGTGAAGTATCGCCACATGCGCGTCTTCAACGTTCTGTTGAATCTTTCCACGACGCTCGCCTTCGTCTCCGCGTTGTGCGTGGAGAAGTGATGGATGTCGTGCTTCTTCAATACAGGCTGAACGGATTTATTCAGAAATTCCAGTCCTTGGTCTGTCTGCAACGTCTTTGGCCAGCCTCTGCTGAACGTGCTGTCAAGCGCCGCTACCAACGACGCCGCGGACTTGTTCCTCATGGGAACACACCAGGCCACTTTCGAGAAGACGTCGATCACCGTGAGGAGAAAGGTCATACCGTCGTTGTCCTTTTTCAAATGCGACAGATCGACGAGATCGGCCTGCCACTGCTGACGTAGACCACTCACGATGACGCGTCGTCTCTTGAAATGACGTCTAGCCGGCTTGTGTAGGGTATAGGCGTCCTGTTCCGACAACCATTCCGCGACCTTTTCTCGTGGCATGCGCGTGACGCGTCGCAAGGCATCGACTCCGCCGTAACTACCTACCCTTTTCGGATCGAAGTAGACCGTCCTAAGTGGTTGTTCTTTCCTCGGCGCCATTAAAAGAGTTCCGATGGACTGGCGGTGGTTGTGACGTTTACTGCGCAGCACGGTTCTTGACGACTGACGAGGAGTACGCTGACGTACACCAGAAGACCCACTACCACACCCACGACGATGACGAATGATCGATAATCTAGTACTGAAACCATACCCTGAATAGCGACTGTTGTAGAAGACTTTCAGTTTCTGTGCAAAACTTCATATAGTATGTCACTGAATCTGTAGCAGTGTTGATGTCGGGATTGTCCTGAGTGAAAACCTCCCAGTCTGTGCACATGAAACAGCCCTTAAGCGTGTCTACATTGTCAACAGACCACACATTAACGGTTTTCAACACGGGTTTGCTTCTCTTCAGGACTGGTTGGTATGTGGGTATGAGATGAACAGTATCATGGTCTGAGTTGGCAATAGGTGGTTTGATCTTAGCTGTGTACGCACCTGGTATATTCCCACAACATTTGTCCAGCGTCTTGCCTTTGCGAGTGTCGCTCTTAACATATTGCGAGAAGCCTGGAAGACTGCATTCCAGCATACAGTGATTAAAATCACCCAGGATGAAAACTGGTGCTTCAGGAGTCCGTTCTAGTTGCTTGTGGACACAGTCCGCAATGAGTGTAGCTGTTCGGGCCGCATCTGCACTGGGGGCACATAAACAGAACAAATTAGAACATTCCCAAACTCTCTGGGAAGGTAAACAGGTATGAGGCTTAAACAGAGTAGTTCAACATCGGAGTTGCACATGATGTCTCTGGTTGTGTACTGCCTGCACCACTGGTCGTTTACGTACACACCGATGCCTCCCACTTTGCCTTTCTCTGTCTGCTCAAATGAGCAAAAAACCACAAATTTCCAAAACAGAATCAGGAATGTCTTTGTTAAACAAAGTCTCGGTAATTGTCATGACAAAGGCATAACGAAATTCGTAGCATAACTTGGCTTGCCGTCGCAGTTCGTCCATCTTGGGTTTCAGGGATCGTGTATTGCTCAAAATCATAGAAGGGGGACTAGTTTTACTTCTTCGTAGGCGCTGCCTGACACCACCTTTCCTGCCACTTTTGTTTTGGCGTGTTTGCTGTCTATTGTTGTCGAGATGGTTGTCTGTAAGCTCAAGGAGTTCAATGGGTGGAGCAACGCCGCTGTCACAAAGTGCCAGCAGCATGTCTCTAGTGTAGGTGAGCACTCGCTGACGCTGGTCGCCATTTTCAAAGCGAGGTGTTATAAAGCCTCATGTAAAGAGTCCGCACAAAAGCAAGAGAAGAAGTGTCCACTTCACGTAACTTGCCATCACATTCATTCGCATATTATCCATGTGTCATGTGTGGTACTGGAACACAGAGAAGGAAATGAGACACCTGCGCCAAACCAATGTTTCTTGAAGTAAATTAATACTTTTTAGTTCACGATGCAAAATCTATCTATCTATATATATATATATATATATATATATATATATATATATATATATATATATATATATATATATATATATATATATATATATATATATATATATATATATATATATAAATAGATTTGAACCTTGCACTGTCACGTGTGGCACTGGAACACAGACGAGGACCCGCGTCTGTGTCAGATTGTCTAAAGGAGGCGCTGCTTGTGAGGGTGTTTCTTCCGAACAACAAGATTGCAATACCAATGCTTGTTCAAGTAAATTAATACTGAACAGTTCGCAATGGAACTGATAACAGTTTAACAACTGACGGAAAACGTTGCGTTGTTCCTGCCAGTTTTGACAAACGTGAGGGTAAATTCAACTTGAAATGAGACACCAGCGCCAAACCAATGTTTCTTTAAGTAAATTAATACTCTTTAGTTCACGATGCAATATATAATAGTTTAGCAATTGACGGAAAACTTTGCGTTGCTTATATATGTATATATATATATATGTATATATATATATATATATATATATATATATATATATATATATATATATATATATATATATATATATATATATATATATGTATATATATATATATATATATGTATATATATATATATATATATATATATATATATATATATGTGTGTGTTTGTGTGTGTGTGTGTGTGTGTGTGTGTGTGTGTGTGTGTGTGTGTGTGTGTGTGTGT
This sequence comes from Lamellibrachia columna, assembly GCA_963662155.1. NCBI lineage: Eukaryota > Metazoa > Annelida > Polychaeta > Sabellida > Siboglinidae > Lamellibrachia > Lamellibrachia columna. Next base: position 10,794,704 of record OY759261.1, read on the forward strand.
GTGTGTGTGTGTGTGTGTGTGTGTGTGTGTGTGTGTGTGTGTGTGTGAGTGTGTGTGTGTGTGTTTGTTTGTTTGTGTGTAGGCGCTCGTCGAAACGTTACACCTATAAATGCCAGTTAATTAGTATTTTGATTATGAATGGTGGCTTATGGAACGATATGTGCTTCGCCAGCCATATATTCGCGTTCAGCGACGTGAATGCGCGTTTGCGCGGGTGTGCGCGCATAATCAGTTAATTATTTTAAAGAACACGTTCGCGTTTGCGCGCGTGCATAATGCATAATCGGTTGACTTTTGAAATAACAAGTTTTGTCAGTTTGTGTTTAGCTGTTGGACTGTACACAATGGTTAGAGGTTGTGGTTTAAGGAATCATAAATTTTACTTAGATAGCAGATATTCCGTAGTTATAATACAGTTTTATCAGGTTAGTGCTTTACTATACTAGTCTCTTATCCATTTGCTTTTGTATTTTAAATAAATAAACGTTAGAACACATACTGTTTATTTTATTTCGTAGCAGTTGATTATTTGAAGGACCGCGGGTTAGCGAGGCTACATATATATTGTGCTGCATTTTCTATCTGCCATGTACTGTCCAGTGGCAAGGCTCCTGGTTCAGACTCCATTCCAGCCGAAGTCTACAAGGAAGCTTTGACTGAAAAGCTCCATTAGCTGTTTCTACTCATGTGGCAGCAGGAGACGATCCCCCAGGAGTTCAAAGATGCTTCTATCATACACCTGTACAAGCGAAAAGGAAATCATCAGGTCTGCAACAACCACCGATGTATATCCTTGCTCTCCATTGCAGGCAAGATACTTGCCAGGATCCTGCTTAACCGTCTCACAGCGCACCTTGACCAGGATCTGCTACCAGAGAGCCAGTGTGGATTCCGGAAAGAGCGCAGGACCACCGACATGGTGTTTGCTGCAAGGCAGCTGCAAGAGAAAGTCAGGAGCAGAACTCTGACCTGTTCTCTACCTATGTCGACCTGACCAAGGCCTTCGATACGGTTAGCAGAGAGGGTCTGTGGAAGATCATGGCCAAGTACGGATGCCCACGGAAGTTTATCTCCATGGTGCAGCAATTCCACGCTGGCATGCAAGCACAAGTTCAGGACAACAGTGATACATCTGAGCCATTTCCTGTCTCTAACGGCGACAAGCAGGGCTGCGTCTTGGCACCAACACTGTTCAGCCTCATGTTTTCCGCAATGCTGCCTGATGCGTTCAGAGACGGTGACGTTGGAATCGACCTCAGGTACCGTACAGATGGCAAGCTGTTCAACCTCAGGAGGCTTCAAGCAAAAACCAAGGTCAAGACAGGCATCATCAGGGATTTCCTGTTTGCTGATGACTGTGCCCTCAACGCCGGCTCAGAAGCTGACATGCAACGCAGCGTAGACAAATTTTCCATAGCCTGCACAAACTTCGGTCTCACCATCAGCATAATGAAGACTGAAGTACTGCACCAGCCGGCCCCAGGGAAACCCTATGTTGAGCCCAACATCACAGTCAACGGTCAGAGACTCAGTGCAGTGAACAGGTTCACCTACATTGGCAGCACACTGTCTCAAAATGTCACCATTGATGAAGAGGTGAACGTCAGAATTGCAAGGGCCAGCGCGACCTTCGGCAGACTACATGCCAATGTTTGGAATAGAAGAGGCATTAGTCTGCAGACCAAGCTGAAGGTGTACAGGGCAATAGTGCTCCCCACGCTGCTCTACGCATGTGAAACATGGACAGTGTACCAACGCCATGCAAAGAAGCTAAACCACTTCCACACAACGTGCCTCAGGAAACTCCTCAACATCAAGTGGCAGGACAGGATTCCAGACACTGAGGTACTTGCCCAAGCAGACCTACCCGGCATCTATGCCATCCTATTGCAGTCCCAGCTACGCTGGACAGGACATGTAGCCCGCATGCCAGACCATCGGCTCCCAAAAAGGCTCTTTTATGGCGAACTACAGCAAGGAAAGCGGTCCCACGGAGGCCAGAATAAGTGCTACAAAGACACTCTAAAACATCCCTGAAAGCGTTTGCCATCACACCCGTCTCCTGGGAATAAACCGCCATGGACCGGTTCAAGTGGGGCTCCTCCGTGCACAAAGGCTCCAAGATATGCAAGGCCAACAGGACCGCTGCATCAGAGCAAAGGAGGCAAGGTAGGAAAGCCCGAGCCAGCAAAATCCGCAGGATGACGTCCCCCTCATCCCCTGTCCCAACTGCCAAAGTACCTTCCGTGCACGGATTGGTTGGCCATGTCAGCCATATATATATATATATATATATATATATATATATATATATATATATATATATATATATATACATATATAGCTGTATTTTATTGATGCAATGTAATACTATGACTTCAGGCGGCTGGGAAACATGGTCGGAGTGGACACCTTGCTCTGATACGTGTGGTACTGGAACACAGACGAGGACCCGCGTCTGTGCGAGATTGGCTAGCGGAGAACATGCTTGTGTGGGTTCATCTTCCGATATACAACATTGCTATATCAAAGCTTGTGCAAGTAAGTTAATACTTACTTATTCACGAAGCAATTTATAACGGTTTAACCATTGACGGAAAATGTTGCGTTGCTCCTTCCACTGGTGCCAAAAGTGAATGTATATTCAAATTGAAGTGAGACGTCTGCACCTAACCACTAGTCACTTTTAGAAGCGGTATCTCTGAGCAATTATTGTGCGCGCAATATAGCAAGAAATGTGCGATGCTACTACCACTGTAGCGTAGTTTTCTGTGTAGGATTCTGAACTTTATGAAACATTCCACTAACGATTATTGTGACGTTGTGTGAAAGATTATGGTGACATTGCGAAAATGGGACTACACATTATGTCGTTGATCCCGGTAATTGCTCTGCAAAATTTCTGACAAAATATTTTTCTAACTTGAATATTAACGAATTTTTTTTCCGCGTGGCTGTGTATGCTCTCAACCCAGAGTTGCGCTTTTTCTTCTTGTCAATCATCGGTGGTGCAATGACTCAACTATTGTGTCCTCTTCCTGTTCTCCTGAACTTGAATCACTCACAGTTAACTGCAAACCGTTCTACTCGCCGAGGGAATTCTCCAGTGTTGTTTTAATGGGTGTTTACATTCCGCCCGACGCGAATGCAACCAGTGCAATTAACCAGTTGACTACCCGCGTGATGGCAGCAGAAACAACGTACCCTGATAGTGTCATTATCATCCTTGGTGACTTTAATCACATTAATTTGAAGAAAGTTCTACCCCGATACAAACAGCATGTTAATTGCTCCACTCGTAACAATAAAACTCTGGACCACTGCTACACCATCTTCAAGGACGCTTACCGGGCCGCCACCAGGGCTCCGTTGGGTGAATCAGATCAAGCTACTGTCGTTTTGATTCCTACACACAGTCAGAAGTTAAAAACAATAAAGCGGACTGCTGACTCAACGATTGCTTTGAAAGCTTGCCTTGACAGCACGGACTGGCAAATGTTTAAAGATTCCTGCCACGACCTCGACGCGTACACCGACACAGTTACTGCCTACATCAGCTGGTGTGAAGAAACCTGCTACGATAGTAAGTTAGTTACAGTATATGGCAACGACAAACCATGGTTTACCAGGGACATTAAACAGAAGCTAGCCATGAAAAACTCAGCGTTCATTAGCGGAAACAGGGAAGAATTTCGGAGAGCCAAGTACGCAGTGCGCAAGGCGATTAGTTCGGCCAAGTATAAATACAAACGCAAACTTGAAAACCAATTTGCTTCCAACAACACCAGATCTGTATGGCAAGGGTTACGTCAAATTACTCAGTATAAACCAAGCGCTTCAGCCATTTACGCCGATCCGTCCTTCCCCGACCAACTAAACGACTTCTACAGCAGATTTGACAAGTTAAACACATCGCTGGAACAGAGCCCCCTACCCACAGACCCTCCGCTGTCGCCGCCTTTCACCGTTAACGTTGCTGACGTGCGGACATTGTTCAAGCGACTGAGTACGCGCAAGGCTTCGGGTCCTGATAATATCTCATCATATACATTCAAGAATTGTGCCGATCAGCTTGCTCCAGTATTCGCTAACATCTACAATTCATCTTTACAACAGTGCATAGTTCCAACGTGTTTTAAAACTTCTGTGATTATACCTATTCCCAAGAAGGCTAAAGTCTCTACCATGAACGATTACCCTCCAGTGGCACTTACCTCAGTTGCGATGACAGTTTTCGAACATATTATGTTCCGTTATCTGAAAACTTCCACGGCCGGTCTATTGGATCCTCACCAGTTTGCTTATCAAACTAACAGATCTGTGGACGATGCAGTTGCCTTAGGTTTAGATTATGTTATGAATCACCTGGAACAACAGAGTACTTATGCGAGGATTCTTTTTGTGGACTTTAGCTCGGCCTTTAACACCATAATAAAGTTGTTTGATAAACTTGTATCTCTGAATGTGCATCCTGCCATCTGTCACTAGACTCTCAACTTTCTTCTTCACAGGCCTCAATCTGTCATGGTCAACAACTCTCTCTCCAAACCTGTTATTCTTAACACTGGTGCCCCACAAGGCTGCGTGCTTTCTCCTTTCCTTTTCACTATCTTTACAAACGACTGTGAATCTGGTAACCAATCTGTTCGCGTGGTTAAGTTATCCGATGACACCACTGTAATTGGCTGTGTCAACAATGCTAACGAGTCTGTGTATAGAGAGGAAGTTCAAAGACTGGTCGGCTGGTGTAAGAACAACAACCTGGTACTAAACATATCCAAAACGAAGGCAATGATCATTGATTTTCGTAAAAAGAAAACACCCATCCACCCCCTTGTCATTGACGGTACATTGACGGTCTTACAAGCCGACTCTGTAAAATGTATGGGTTCGACTATTTCAAAAGATCTTTCCTGGTGTAATAACACGATTGACATCATTAAAAAAGCACAAAAACACACGAACTTCCTTAGACACCTCAAACGATTCGGCTTATCTCAAGCAATATTAACACGTTTCTACCGCGCAGTTATTGAAAGTGTCTTGTAATTTTTTATTACTGTCTGGTTTGGTCGCGCCAGCCAAGATGGAATTAATCAAATTGAATCAGTTGTCAAGAACGCCTCTAAACTAACCGGTTAAATATGCCGTCCATCAGATCTATTTATCTATCTCGCAGTTTGCGCAAATCCAAGCGCATTGTACAAGACGAATATCATCCAGCCAACCATCTCTTTGAACTCCTTTCCTCCGGTAAGCGCTACCGTAGCATAACAACTAAAACGACGCGATTCAACAATAGTTTCTATCCTCAAGCGCTGAGATTTTTAAAAGGAGAGCCATCATAAATGTCTTGCTTCTGGTAGGTAGTTGCAATGTCCCGTTTTTAATTATTTATTTATTATTATTATTTTTTTAATCTTTGATCTTTTAAATTTTAATTTTTAATTTTTTAATCTAGCAACCTATTATATTACTCTCGTTTGTTTTCAACTGTTTTTAGTATTACGATTGTGATATGTAATGTTTAGTTCCGTGTGTGATTGGGTGCATGAGAGTATGTTTGTGCTAACGCCACAACACTACAAATTCCTTGTACTTGCTACTTGGCAATAAAACGTATCTTATCTTATCTTATCTTATCGTACTAGTCGGTTCATCCTCTGATAAGGAAGATTTCGGTCAATGTAGCTGGGGTTTTCCAGGAGACTACCGGACAATCAGGGAAAGTTGTCTGTCTGATGATATCACTGAACAGATAATGGAGTTTAAGGCCTTAGCTATTCTAAAACAAAGATACACATCACATACGCTATATGTTTTACCTTTTTTTCAAGGGACTCGTTTTTGATTGGAATTGCATGATGGTAAATCTTCTAAAATCTTCTGATATATATATATATATATATATATATATATATATATAAATCTTCTAAAATCTTCTGATATATATATATATATATATATATATATATATATATATATATCAGAAGATTTTAGAAGATTTACCATCATGCAATTCCAATCAAAAACGAGTCCCTTGAAAAAAAGGTAAAACATATAGCGTATGTGATGTGTATCTTTGCTTTAGAATAGCTAAGGCCTTAAACTCCATTATCTGTTCAGTGATATCGTCAGACAGACAACTTTCCCTGATTGTCCGGTAGTCTCCTGGAAAACCCCAGCTACATTGACCGAAATCTTCCTTATCAGAGGATGAACCGATATATATATATATATATATATATATATATATATATATATATATATATCGATTTTTAGCTGATTTTCTCTTTGCAATGAAATACTATTATTTAAGGCGGCTGGGAAAATTGGTATTAGTGGGAACCTTGCACTGTCACGTGTGGTACTGGAACACAGACGAGGACCCGCGTCTGTGTCAGATTGTCTAAAGGAGGCGCTGCTTGTGAGGGTGTTTCTTCCGAACAACAGGATTGCAATACCAATGCTTGTTCAAGTAAGTTAATACTGAATAGTTCGCAATGCCATTAATAACAGTTTAACAACTGACGGAAAACGTTGCGTTGTTCCTGCCAGTTTTGACAAACGTGAGGGTAAATTCAACTTGAAATGAGACACCTGCGCCAATCCAATGTTTCTTTAAGTAAATTAATACTCTTTAGTTCACGATGCAATTTATAATAGTTTAGCAATTGAAGGAAAACTTTGCGTTGCTTATATATGTATATATATATGTGTGTGTGTGTGTGTGTGTGTGTGTGTGTGTGTGTGCGTGCGTGCGTGCGTGCGTGCGTGCGTGCGTGCGTGTGTGTGTGTTTGTGTGTAGGCTCTCGTCGAAACGTTACACCTATAAATGCCAGTTAATTAGTATTTTCATTAAGAATGGTGGCTTGTGGAACGATATGTGCTTCGCCAGCCATAGATTCGCGTACAGCGAAGTGAATGCGCGTTCGCGCGGGTGTGCGCGCATAATCAGTTAATTATTTAAAAGAACACGTTCGTGTTTACGCGCGTGCATAATGCACAATCGGTTGACTTTTGAAAGAACAAGTTTTGGCAGTTTGTGTTTAGCTGTTGGACTGAACACAGTGGTCAGAGGTTGTGGGTTAGGGAATCATTAATTTTACTTAGATAGCAGATATTCCGTAGTTATAATACAGTTTTATCAGGTTAGTCAACTATCCATTTGCATTGGATTTTAAATAAATAAACGTTAGAACACATAAAGTTCATTTTATTTCGTAGCTGTTGATTATTTGAAGGACCTCGGTTTACCGAGACTAAATATATATTGCTGCATTTTTTTTCTGCAATGTATTACTATAACTATATATATATATATATACATATACATATATATATATATATATATATATATATATATATATATATATATATATATATATATATATATATATAGTTATATATATATATATACATATACATATACATATACATATATATATATATATATATATATATATATATATATATATATATATATATATATATATATATATTATATACACACAAATGTTTTTAAATATATATATATATATATATATACATATATATAGCTGTATTTTATTTATGCAATGTAATACTATGACTTCAGGCGGCTGGGAAACATGGTCGGAGTGGACACCTTGCTCTGATACGTGTGGTACTGGAACACAGACGAGGACCCGCGTCTGTGCGAGATTGGCTAGCGGAGGCGATGCTTGTGTGGGTTCTTCTTCCGATATACAACATTGCTATATCAAAGCTTGTGCAAGTAAGTTAATACTTACTTATTCACGAAGCAATTTATAACGGTTTAACCATTGATGGAAAATGTTGCGTTGCTCCTTCCACTGGTGCCAAAAGTCAGTGTATATTCAAATTGAAGTGAGACGTCCGCACCTAACCACTAGTCACTTTTAGAAGGGTATATCTGAGCAATTATTGTGCGCGCAATATAGCAAGAAATGTGCGATGCTACTACCACTGTAGCGTAGTTTTCTGTGCAGGATTCTGAACTTTATGAAACATTCCACTAACGATTATGGTGACGTTGTGTGAAAGATTATGGTGATATTGCGAAAATGGGACTATCGTCTTATCGTGCTGGTCGGTTCATCCTCTGATGAGGGAGATTTCTGTCAATGTAGCTGGTGTTTTCCAGGAGACTACCGGACAATCAGGGAAAGTTGTTGTCTATAACTGTTATCAATGACATTGCGAACTATTCAGTATTAACTTACTTGAACAAGCATTGGTATTGCAATCCTGTTGTTCGGAAGAAACACCCTCACAAATAGCGCCTCCTTTAGACAATCTGACACAGACGCGGGTCCTCGTCTGTGTTCCAGTGCCGCACGTGACAGTGCAAGGTTCCCACTCATACCAATTTTCCCAGCCGCCTTAAATAATAGTATTTCATTGCAAAGAGAAAATCAGCTAAAAATCTATATATATATATATATATATATATATATATATATATATATATATATATATATATATATATATATATATATATATATATTATACACACAAATGTTTTTAAATACATATATATATATATATATATATATATATATATATATATATATATATATATATATATATATATATATATATATATGTATTTAAAAACATTTGTGTGTATAATATATATATATATATATAGTTTTATATATATATATATAGTTTTATATATATATATATATATATATATATATATATACATATATATTTACATATACATATACACATATATATATATATATATATATATATATATATATATATATATATATATATTATACACACAAATGTTTTTAAATACATATATATATATATATATATATATATATATATATATATATATATATATAGCTGTATTTTATTGATGCAATGTAATACTATGACTTCAGGCGGCTGGGAAACATGGTCTGAGTGGACACCTTGCTCTGATACGTGTGGTACTGGAACACCGACGAGGACCCGCGTCTGTGCGAGATTGGCTAGCGGAGGCGATACTTGTGTGGGTTCTTCTTCCGATATACTACATTGCTATATCAAAGCGTGTGCAAGTAAGTTAATACTTAATTATTCACGAAGCAATTTATAACGGTTTAACCATTGACGGAAATGTTGCGTTGCTCCTTCCACTGGTGCCAAAAGTGAGTGTATATTCAAATTGAAGTGAGTCGTCTGAACCTAACCACTTGTCACTTTTAGAAGCGGTATCTCTGAGCAATTATTGTGCGCGCAATATAGCAAGAAATGTGCGATGCTACTACCACTGTAGCGTAGTTTT